>CM076582.1:828158160-828480056 GCA_034641835.2 Pinus albicaulis | reverse complement strand
GGACTACCCGCGACCCGCTAAGTTGTGTCAAAATGTAGCATGCCTATAGGAATAGACACTCCACGAGTATTCAGAGAGAACCAAATCCTCGCACGCCTATACCGATACAGCGGCTCGGCTTGGTGGGATCTTGGTCGCTTTGCAACATGTTTTCTTGCACCTATAAATATTGCAACCTTTTGTGGACATCTTCGAGGAGGGTCTTGTATTTATCTTAAATATTGCCCCAAAATTCTTCATTGAATCTATCGCACAACATCCTCCATTCATCAATTTCCTCTGAGGACTGCGTCTGGGCTGGTTCGTGAGAATTTTACCTTACATCGTTGGCCACCCTTTGTGGTTTCCTAATCTTAGAAATAAATGATGAGTGAGGCCGCATGAATCGTGCCCATATCTCCGGCAATAATTTCACCCCCCATAGTCTAAATAATCTCTACTTTAGTATCCTTTCTTTCCCCGTTGGCATAGAGAGCTTTGCCTCACTCATTCCCGCCTTCTCTCGTGCTTTCCCCGCAATGGAGTTAACCAATCATCCGGCCATTAGCTAATGATGGTTTCAACGTATTCTAATTCTCTTCTTAAACTATATACGAGAAATCATACCATACCTCAAAGAGGTCCTTTGTCTATATGTGGGAGTGGTGGAAGGCCACTTTGAATTTTGCAATTTTTTGAAAGTGTTCCACAATCCTTTGTGACAAAATGGTGATTTTGCCGACCACCTGCCCCAAGCTCATCTTTACTTCCGAGTAGGAAAATTATTAGAGATAACCTCGACGATTCTATTGCATTCCATATCAAATCATATAGGGATGCTTCGTAGAGATTAGAGTCCGCAACATTGAACTAAGTTGCGCATGAGGTTCTCCATTCCATGAAGGCAATAGCAAGATCCACACGTAGTGGAACTTCTTCCCTTCTTTTCACGGTACTCTTGCATTCGAGGAACTATTGACATAAATATCCAGCCTAATTGTATACCACACCCTTGGTGCACTCCGCAACTAGATCAATGATAGGTGCGGAAGCCTCGTCCTTGCGACTCTTCCTCATGATTTTTCCCACAAGGATGTGCGGGACGAAGCGCACTGATATAGAAATAATAAAGTACCCGCGAGGATGCTTCGTAAGATGATATTCATTCCTCATTTTGTCTGCAAGATGTTTGTCTTGGATTTTTCCCACAAGAGCCTTTATGTCTTCCAATACTTAATAGGGAAGGGCAGTAATTATCCTGATCAACATATCCGTAATGGGGATCTTCTTCCCCAACCATAAAAAACCATCATGCACCAAGGGTTGCAGTTAGCACACATAAATAGTATATATGGGACTTCACCCAAAGTGCGGTATGTACAACATGTTGAGTATCCCTACCTGTTGGATGCACTGTACCCATTTCATTGGCTCTAATCACATGATTCTACCTAGAAATGACTGTTGGCACAAATAATAGCTAGGTTCAAACTATAGTTACTTTCTTCTGTCATTGAAATCCCATTCCTCCATTATCAACTCGGGCACCTTAGACAAAATCACCTTCAACTACCAGTTCGTCAGGAATCAACAGGGTGAACACTTTGTACTTCACCATGTCGGGGTCCTTCACCAATTTCTTATCCTCCAGCTTCCAGGGAGGAATGTAAGGTGGAAACCTTGAGAGAGGTTCGACATCCTCAGCATCAAAAGCCTCTAGCGCTTCTTTTTTTTCCTCATCTTCATCTGATTTGACTTTCACGACTATTTCCTTTTTCCTCTCTTGAGCCTCCTTACTCTGTTGTTCCTTCGTGAGTTTCTTACAGGGCAAAGACCACACTGTTGGTTTCTTGGGCTTCTTGGATGGTGCTGCTTCTATAGTATTTTATCCTCTTGGGGACCTCGGCCTTGTGGTTATTACTGGCGGTGTGGCTATCATTGTGCGATCGACTCCTGGTAGCAATGTGTGGCTAAGCCCTACCTTGATCATGGTTTCTCTAACTACTTCAAAACTGTACTCCGGAATGCAATAGCTTGCTCAACACTCTTGAAGGAAATAATCCTCTCTTATAACACTTAGCATGCAAAAGTGGTCGAAATGGGGGAGGGATCCTTGATTTATAGAAAATTCCAAATTCTGACCTCATTATCTCCCTTAGACACTCCTCATAAATGTCGATTTGGCAGCGAATTTGGAAAGATATTCCCATTAATTGCATTTTCCCCACTCCTTCTAATGCCCAGGTTGTTTTCCAATCACTTTCTACTGTTCCAACGGTCATGTTTTGGATGAACTCCATGAGCCTCACCTCTTCGACGCAGTCCTTCCATCCCCACAGTAAAAAACTCCAACTACGCCTGCAATCATTCTTCCACGCAGTAAGTCGACTATCTTGAATCCATCCATTACCATAATTCATCTACCTCTTTTCACCTCGGCATCTACAAATCTCCCCCCCCCAACAAAATCTTGTTGTCTGGATCTGTCTAATCTGCCTGAACCAATGTCCTTGGCTCTTCGGTAATATGAAGTACTCCTTCTTTATTTTTTTTAAGGACCTCATTAATTCCTTCCGATGCATCAGTGAAGCTATATGTTAATAATAATCCTTCTATCATCTCATTCCATTCCACAGTTCCATGGTGAAGCTCCATTTCTAGATGCCATTGTTGAGGTATCATTTCAAGGAATGAAAGAACATGTGCACCCATTATGGTTAAGGTTCAGTGCCACAAGCTTCAGTACAGTGAGCCAAGTGCTTGTGAGGATCCTTCTAACCATCATAATTCTCCATGATATTCATATAAACCTAACCAATTATCTTCCTTATAATTTTACAAAACTCCTTCCATCCTCCAAAACTTTCCCTGTGTGCACCCCACCATCGGGCTATAGTAGACCTTAATGTGAATTCCATAGCTTCATACCTCTGTTATTCAGTTACTTTTTTCTCAAATTCTTTTAGAAAAAAAACAACATTCCCCATGCCATCATAAAAAGGTGATTCAAGTTCTTCTGATCCAACAGAGCGCAGAGATTTAGTCACCATGTTACAATGCTTAATAGTCAATTCATATAAATGGTTCTACTAGTGCTCCAACTCCTCATATGAATTAGAAACACACAAAATATCATATTCCTAGCATATCCTACAATCTATTGTGGGATTAATCTAGTCTTCATCCTACGCAGTAAGCTTATATATCTGATCAAGCTCAGAACCCCTATACTCATGCTAGATAGGATTTGTATAACACACACCTTTAGAAGTATCTAATGGCACAACAACTCGGGTACAATTATGTTCAAAAATCATCTGACTCTTCTTCAGGTGGATTATAGCATCCATGTCATAAGGCAAGTCAAACGCCTACAACATAGGATATGGGTTACTATCATGAATGATCTCAATTAATTCAAAGTCGGCCAACATGCTAATCCTTTGTCATCACCCCATAGGAATGATCTTCAGCTGATTTTCCATCCGCAGCTAAATTTTCGACTGGTGTAGCTTAGGCCTTCCCATCTACTCGCATGTGTACTTTGGTAGAACATTGGTGTCTAATCCTAGATTCGGAATGACTTGGTCCATATCATAATATCCCATCTGCATAGGCAAACGTATCTCTTGCCTAATTCTATTCTTATTCTTGTATACTTTGATTACTACGCATTGTTCCAGCCATAACCTTTCCTTTCCATCACAGTTATCTATCAATTTCTACAACCCTTCTACAACCTTCTTGTCCCTCTGAAATTTCATACATGTCTGCAAGAAGGATGCAACGATAGAATTATATGCTTCCTTTACTTCTTTCTTCTCCTTAATATTTTTTTCCAATAGAAAAAATTGTCTCTGCATGCAAGTGGTGAATCTTTAGGAGTTATAAACATCTTCCTTTCTTCCATGAATATGTCTTTCTCACAATGCACATTGAAGCCAACATTTTTATCCTCAACCTTCCTAACCCATGTCTTTGCCACAACCTTTCGCCCCTTTGCGCAGTTTCTTTTGGTATTCACATCACTACACATTACTGCGTTAATGCTCCGATCTACCAAGCGTGCTTCAACCCTCATCATTTTTATATCATGATTTGTCTACTAGTTGCGCTTATCCTACAATTTAACTAACAAAATTGAAAAATATTTGACTGCATGAACAAATTATTGACAATACGTACATGAAACTAGAATGGGATTCTGACAATCCCTAGCAAAATGTCCAGTCTTTCCGAAGTTCTAGCATATGACCTGACCTCTTCCATGACATGTTCCTCCTTGTCGGCCATGTCCTCAGCATAGGAAACCTACTCGCATGGTCGGAAAAACCAGAGATTTGTGCCCTTCTACCTGCATCTGATACATATAAGGACTATTCTGCATCATTAGGTCATAGATCTTACAATGTTCGTCATCGTGCCCTATTGAAGTGCAAAAGATACATAACAATTGCTTTGGAGATCTGACAATTTGATGCAACATATTGCAAAAGTTTGTGGAATGTTGGCCTTCAACTTCACAAAGGCTACAGCATACATATGACCTTATACTTGGCCTTGCGCTCGATACAGGCTTCACTAGGCTCGGAATCCAAACATTCAAATAGTTTCTGTAAATAGGGCATTGTTCTTTATAGTGACCCTCCACTTTGCATTTGATACACCGGACCTCTATTCTCATCTGTAGGCAAACCTCCTTTCCCTTCTTTAGATCTCATAGCTCCATATACAACCTCGCCAACTAAGTCTGATTCGGTTGCACTCCTATACTTGTATAAGCTATGAGCGATACTTCAAGCTTCATCATGATCTCCAGTGCTTCAGCCTGAGTTAAAATATTTGGTTGAGACAATGGAAGTATGAGATGAGGCATAAACACAAGAATGGACCATTCACTATTTTTTTCATCCAAGATCTTGAAACTAATTTGGCCCAACAACATTTTAAATCTCTTATCTACTTTCCATACTGACTCAGTAGTGAGTTGCTTAATTTCTTTGATCTATGTCATACACTTGGACTGCGACTTCAGTTTCTTAAATTCAACATTAAGTGCGGTCTTAGTCGCATCCAAAGAAGAATTTTCATTCTTCGTAACATATTTCATGTACCAGAACAATGCTCTATTTTTGACTAGAATTCCATTCTTAGTTTTTTTCTCATTTTCCGTACCCGTGCCTACCAACATTATTATTTATGTTTTCTTCCATTATTAATGTATGTGTGGAATACATCACAAAATACATATGCTAAACACCAAACCATGAACGATTTTCTCAAATTTATACTTTCATTATAAATTTTATTTAATTTCTATTCAGATTTAAAAGGGGAGGCTGAAATTCTGCCTGTGTCTCACCCACCGCAAATTTTACTACATAATTATTAAGTTGTTAAGTTTTGTTACCTTGTTCACAACACACAACCATGCCCACCCACACGCCACGTGTTACCTCCCCCGCCCACATCCAAATGCAACTGTTGGGGTAGTGGTTGTACTTAACGTACAAAGGTACTGTCTGGGTCATGGTGTGGTCACATCACTCGGACCACATGACGACAAAATTTAGTCATGTATACTTACCCGCGGCCTTGCCTTACCTCTCAGCCCTTGCCTTTCGACTATATCGAATGGTATATTGGATATGCAGTTGTGTGTTCAAGCCAACACACATCCCTCCATTATATATGTTGTCTGTTATGTTGTAATATGTTGGGGACACATCGCTTGGGGTGTCAACCCACCAAGGAGACCTGAAAACGAGCTTTGCATGCCCCTCCTCTCATACATATGTGTTGTCTTGTCGCTTGCTCACCCAAAATCATGTGTCAGTCCACCACTCGTCTTCCTCTATCACCCTCAATCGGTTGGCACATGCCTGGGGGTGGGCACACTACATAAGTGTGCACTCTCGTTTCACATTTTTCCCCAAAGTTTTTAACCGACGTCGAGTTTCCACCATTTCCCCTCGTGTCTCTCCTCACCAAAATTTTGACCGGGCACACTCATCTGCATGCGTTTAACTGAAACTGAGTCAGGCAGGCACCCAGTGCACTTGCCACTACATCTACACGTCCATCAAACATCATAGGCATGTCTGTATCCATGACTCGCATAATTTTCGTGTGCACTTGGTTAGTTGTTAGCCTCACCCAAGGGTAGTGATGCTGACTTTGGGTCCTAACATCCTCCCCCACCACGAGTAAATTTCATCCTCGATAATCCTATCCATCATGACAACTTCTTGTTATAATCTACAATATCATTTTTCCATATCCATAAAAAATCCTTCATTTCCCAACCACTCTCCTCTGGTGTGTCCTTCCACTGAGCGAAGAACTCCCTTCGTGTGACACTCCTACCACCTGCAGTTCTAAGATCCAAGATCTTATCCAGAACCATGTTTTGTTTATCCACAATCATCGTTGGTCCCCTCGGTGGTGCTACTCGCTCAGGATGATGTGCATCAAACATACATCTCTTGAGTTGACTAATATGTAACACAGGATGTGTCGAACACATGTGGTTTGAAAGCTACAACTCATAAGCAAATTCCCAACTCGCTTCTTCCCTCGAAATTCCCCCTCATACTTCTTCGTCAAATATATCATAGTTTGTTTTAGTGGTTGCAAATTATCTATGGTAATCCTAAGTAAGACCATGTCCCGAACATCGAAGTGTGTGTCCTGCTTGTCCTTATCTTCTCATTTCTTCATTCTCCCTGCAGCATCATGCAAGTGCACCCGTGCTAACTCCAAATAATCCCCCACACCGTCAAGAATCTCTTCACATGTGGAATACTAAAAAATCCCCTCGGTAGCACAGTGTGTGAATAAATTGGCATATTTCCATTGACCAACTCAAATGGGCTATACCTGATTATGTAACTCTTCTGAAAATTGCAACTTAACTGAGCCACATCCAAGAGTTCGGGCCAATTTTTCTGATCATCCCTCAAATAACATCAAAAGTAGTCCTTCAACGGTGCATTAATCCATTCAGTCTGCCATATATCTATGGATGGTAACTTGAAGTCTTCAATAACTCTGTCCCGACCAACTTGAACAAAATAGTCTAAAATATTCCTGTAAAACATGAATCTCAACCAAAAAAAATACTTAATGGAACTCCCAAAAAATTCACAACATTTCTGAAGAATAACTCATCAATATTCCCCACTCCACAAGGTATATTTCTCAGAATGAAGACTACATACTTGGAAAAAAGGTCCACAACAACCATAATCTTGTTATACCCTTGCACCTACTCTAACTGAGTGATGAAGTCCATCGAAACACTTATCCAAGGTCTCTTCAGAATAAAAAAGGCTGTAATAATCCTCTGTTTCACTGGTTATCCGATTTTTCCTATTGACAAATGATGCACATATTTAGATACTCCTCCACATCCTCCCTCTTATTCTCCAAAAGGTATCCCCTCTCCAACAATGCCAAAGAACGACGATGCCCTGAGTGGCCAACCCATAGTGGCCAACCCATGGAGAATTGAGGCAATCCTTCAAGAGGTACCTCCTAAGTCCAGATGACTTCGTAATGTAGATTTGGTTCCCATAGAACAAGATTCGAACTTGCAAGAAAAACATTCTAGTCTTCCCCTACTTTACCTACTTCAAAATGCTCTTCTCCTGAATATTTCTCTCCACACTAACACAAAGTCTACTCTACATCTCATCGGTCATGTTAACTTGAATCCTACCTCATTCAACACGGTCTTCTTCCTCCCAAAGTGCAGCTAAGTGTCCCTTCCTACCGAGGGCATATGCAACTGTATTGAGTCTACTTGGTATGTAAGTAATATTCATGTCAAAATATGCCAAGAAGTCTTGCCAACAAGCCTACTGCATTGAAAAATTTGGTTGGGATGCAAAATAACTTACTGAAACATTGTCAGTATTGACAAAAAAAGGCTTCCCAATCATGTAATGCCTCCATATCTGTAAAAATTGGATGATAGTAGTCATGTCCTTCTCATGAACCAGATACTGTCACTCTCTGTCCTGCAACTTTGACTCTCATATACCACTCAATGCCCATCCTGCAAGAGTACTCCCCTAATCGCAAAATTAGAAGCATCTCTGCGTACCTCAAATGGTCTCTCAAAGTCCGGTAGCCTTAGTATCAGTGTTGTCACCATCCTCCTCTTCAATTATGCAAATGTTTCAAGACTTCACCATCCTTCTTCAAAAGGTTCATCAATGGTGTTGTCACCTTATAATACCCTTCTACAAACTGCGTTGGTATTTTTTCATCCCAAAGAACACTCTCATATCATGGATATTCTTTGGTTTGAACCAATCCTCAATCTCCTGCACCCTTCTCAGCTCCATCCATATGTGACCTTGACCCACTATTTGTCCAAGGAATGGAATCTCGGTTTGAGCGAACAGACACTTCGACTTCTTCAAGAACAACCGATTATTCCTTAGTGCCTCAAATACCAAAGCCCAGTGCCTCTTATGATCCTCCATGTTATAACTAAACACAACAATTTCATTGAATAATATAACTACAAATGTATCAAGGAATGGATGCAAAATATCATTCATCAATGTGAAAAAGCTTTGGCTTTTGGAATCTTATTGAAAGAATTCATAGAAAGTGGCAAAGGATACATGTTCTTTATCGTCTACTCATTCAGTGCACAATAATCACAGCACATCCATAACTCATTCGTGCCCTTTTTTATTCTGAAAAAATACTGGAGCACCATATGGGGACCTTGAAGGTCATATGAAACTTGATCATCCAATTCCTTCAAATGTCGTTTCAACTCCTCCAACTCCAGTCCTAACAAATGATAAGGAGCTTTAACTGGTGTTTTCTTCCTTGACTCTAGCTCAATGTTATGGTCCATTGCATTTCTTGGTGGTAGTATTTTTGGTAACTCATCAGGCATAAGATCTACATATTTGGCCAATACATCGATAATATCGGCTAGACGGGGCATCCCCATTCCATCATCATCCTTCACCTCCCCAATGAATGTCGCATATGACTCAACATCCACATCCCGCATTGCTCTACTCATACTTAGTGTAGGAAAATGTTACACCTTCACCTCCCTATGCTGCTGGTGAGTAGCAAAAGTCGACATCTTTGTGTCTCCAATAAACATAATGTCATTGCAAAATGGGACAACAAATGCCTTGTTTACTTTCAGAAAATCCTTCCCAATATCATGTCAAACGCGTTCATCTCCATCACCCTGAAGTTGAAACAACCCTTTGAATCTACAATTCGAACCGACATATCACCTGCCAATCCTGACACCTTAGTCCTCGAGTTCATCGCCCTGACCTCCACATCCTTTGGAATAATCTACAATTAAACTTCCTTCGCTAACCCGATCATTATAAAATTATGAGTGGTACCTATGTCCACAAAATCTTGAATGGTTCTACCATAAATCTCCAAGTCAAGAAACCCCAAACTATGCAACAAACCCTTTCTTTCCTTAAGAACTCCAGCTTGCATACATCTTTGGTTCCTGTTGCATCTTGTTGTACTATCTCTGATACCATTTGTCATGCCCTTGATTCGGTTCCACCGTTCAAAGCACCGTGGAACACTAGCTAGACTTCCATACTTAGTCATTTTCTCATCTTCTGGACTATGCCTGCCAACATTATTATTTATGTTTTCTTACATTATTTGGTTATGTGCGGAATACATAACAAAACACTATAGATATGCCAAACACGAGACCAATACATGATTTTCTCAATTTATACTTTCATTATAATTTTTTTGTAATTTACATTAATTTACTAGGGGAGGTCGACCTTGCCCAAGTTTGGCACTCTACCTGAATTTCATTCTACAACTATTAAGTTTTTCTTCCGTCTTCACAAAACACAGTCGTTCCAACACGCACAATGTCGTGTTACCTCCTTCTCGCGGCCCTTCCAACTTCACACAGTCGTGTCACCTGAATGCCCTGCACGTATCATTTTCCGTCTGCTCGTGGTGTGGGCGCATCACCTGACTCGCCCTCTGATAACATTCAGTCGCATATACTTTCTCGAAACCTTGCCTTACTTCTCGACCCTCGCCTTGCGACTGTACCGAATGATATATTGGCTCTGCAGTTGTGTTCAAGCCAATACGCGACCCTCCATTATATATGTTTCTCGTCATGTTGTAATATATTATGGACGCGTCGCTTGGGGCGTTAGACCATCAAGCTAACCTGCCCACGAGCTTGGCATGGCCCTCTTCTCAAACATATGTGTCAGCCCATAGCTTGCTCGCCCACTGTCATGCGTCGGTCCAATGCTCGCCTGCCCTGCCTATTGTCATTGGGGTGTGGCCGTACTCGCGCTGCTCTTATGTCATGTGCGCTTAGTTAGGCGCTTGACGCTCCCGAGGGATGTGATGCCGACTCGATGTGATGCCGAATAGCACGAATAATGCGTTGTTAATAATAACCACTGCGGGGATGACAAGAGCACTGTTTATTAGAATTTAGGTTCAAAAGATAGAAGCCTTTAGATTAAGAAATATTGCGGGTCCATTGTATTAAACGATTGTAGAGTATGCATTGGTAAGAACCTTGTGAATAGAATAGGTTTGACGACTCTGGTTGAAGATAGCTATCCCGCATGTGACCGCCCAATTGAAATTTAAAATCTTATAAGCATTTGTGTATGACTAAATGGAACGAGCAATGAACTAGAAGACGAGATTAAAAGAGATAAGAACCAAAGGGATAGAATCGCCCATGAAGGCTACGATCTGAATTACTTGGAGTTTAAGGCTAAGGTCTTTGGAGTGAATGGCTAGGACCATCTTAATGGTCGTTTAACAAATTTGAATAATATATATAATGATAAATCACAGTGAAACATAAATAGTGTCTTATGTCTAATAAATATGATCACGCTGATGTCTAAAATAAGTCTTTGGACTTCTTAAACCTTCATAAATTATTTTATCATGTAATATATGTGTTTATAAATGCTTTAGAATTTAGAAGGGATATATTTTAATATTTATTAATGAGTGTAAACCATAGAATGTAAGTTTAATATAGAAGAAATGTTATAACGTCTCTAAAACAAGATTTAAATTAAATAATACTTAAAAAAACCATTGCTTAATTAAAAGAGGAAGTAAAAAATTGAAAGTAACTCAAAAAAAATTATTCAATTCAATTTTTTTATCATAATTTTATTTTTATTAATAAATTCTAAATATTTTTTTCTAAAAAAAATCATGCTATATATGACATTAAAATAAATTGAAATAATAACTATTCATAACTAGAACATTCCATAATATATAAATATACATATATAAACATAATCAATATAAATGTAAATTATATATAATATATATTATATAAATTAGAATAATCATTCATGTTTCTGACTATTATGTTTTAAAACAACTCACACACACACATATATATATATTCATTTATTTATAATATTTTTTCCCTCATTTATATATTTATTTACTATCATCAATAATATATATATATATATAAAAGTTAGGAAAAAAATATTATATATGTATTGATATATATATAATATTTTTTCCCTAACTTATATATTTATTTACTATCATCAATGATATATATATATATATATATATATATATATATATATATATATATATATATATATATATATATATATATATATATATATATATATAATGTTGTGAAATTTATATAAACGTGATAAAAAATTTTGATATACCCACTACACCTTCAATTCGGGGTGATGTATCTGGACACTTTGATGAAGAAAGAGAGTAAAAGGAGAAAAATGAAAAATACTACTAAACTTTAAAAAAAAAAGAATAAGTATAGATTCGTCTTAATATTTTATCTACCAAATATCGAAAAGAATTAGATATTTCTATAATTAATAAATGAAAAGTTCAAATATATCTATACTAATATAACTAGAAAGCTATGTGCAAAATCACATAAAATGACTTTTTAATAATAATATCTAAAATAATTTTTTGAAATTTTAATAATTAAACTGATTATATGTTCTTTGGTAGTTAAAAAATGTGATTTTATCTTTAAATTTTATAATTTTTGAAATAAAAATTTAAGTTATAATTCTCTACAATTTAAATATCTTAAAAAAAATTCAAGATGTTAAATCCTCATATATATATATACAATTAAAAACATCTTTCCAATAACAAAATAAAAATACATTTCAAATAACAAAATACCACACCATTTAAATAAAAATTAAAAAACAACTAATAATTATATTTTACACCTTTTCAACAAAACTCAGAAAACAAGATTGATAGGAAAATGACATGAGATTTTATTAAAAAAAATAACAATTAGCCTTACATATGTCGAATAATAAGCTTAAGTTTTTATATGGAACATCGGTAGTAGAGGGTAATTATAGGTGGAAGAAATAGTGGCGCAGTGAGCTGCTGCCCTCCTCAGAAACAAGTAGAGGCCGCGACCTAGAGCAGACAACTGCTTAAGCAATAATGGTATGTTCCTGCCAGAGGAGAAGAGTCGTAATCAAAATAGAGGAGTCAAGAGCAAAATAGAGGAGGCGAGATCAAAGTTCAGCAGAAGCAAACCCAAGTCATTAACAGAAGGTTCGACAGGAGAAGAGTTGCAGTGCCATATATGTCTAGCATACTGAAGAGCGTGCAACACTTAACTTTTATTTGAAGTTGGGATTCAGTCATTTGACTATTTTGTTAGGACATTGAAGGCGGGTCGGAGACATTAATTGATAAACCAAGAAGCATAGAAATAAAGGAGCAGGTTTGCGTGGTAAGTGGGCCACCGGGAAGGGATTTAGCCTGGAAGTTCGAAGAACGAGCAAATTAAGAAAGGTCTGCATTGGCAGCTTCGACATTTTATGTGCTTGGTTATAAAGTGCAGTTCCAAGGTAGTGAAAAATGAGAAAGGAGCTTCGCTTTAAGGTAAAGGGGTTTATAGTAGCCTTCCTCGCTTGCGCTTGTTGTTGAAAAATGTTAAGGCCATGGTTATTGGTTGGCTATGCTTTTGCATGCATATCTTGGCTCCAGTGGCTATAAAATAAAGGAAAGGGCTTAGATGGACATGACAATACAAAGTCACATGTTAAGAATAAAGGGTTGAGGTTGGAAAACCAACACTCCAAAAAAGTGATAGAAGGGATGAAGTATTATAAAGGCGCCTTTGTTGATGAGGGTTGAAGGAAGCACTTTTATAGGAGCATATCTTGGCACTATGGGATTTTAAGTGGGCTCAAAATTTGGGGTTTTATCTAGTGGTATGAAAGAAAAAATGCTTTATGAAATTCAAAATAGAGAAGTTATAAAGGAGGATAAAAGGAGATAAAGGATATGAGCTTGAGGAGAAGTTTCACTAGGTAGCCTGTTTTTGTTTTGAATTTTATATAAAAGTTGAGGAATGATAATCACAAAGTAAAGTTTGAAGAAATTGTGGGAAAGTCGAGGAGTTGAAGGAACACCAGAGCATAACGGTGATGAAGACGGAGCAAATAAAGCAGAGGTGCGGGTTCTAGAGGAAGAAGGGCATAGACTACAGAAATCAAGGATAGAGAATTTTATATGTAATCATCTTCTTGTGTGATAATTTGGAAGATAGAAGTTGCAGAGCAGAGGATGTGAGGAATTAGAAGGAAGGTAATTTTATTTTGATGTAGAATATAGGTTTGATTGAGTTTGGAAAAGAAATAACATTGAAGTTCTTTTGAGGATGCAAAATTAGGGAGTTTGGAGAGCTAATGTGCTATTAAGGCTAAAAAGTGTGAGCAGGTGTGATATTGTAGATTTTTTAGGAAGGAGTTGGTCCAGAGAGTGAACAAAAAGTAGAAGATACATTTGATAAATTGATGATAGGTCGGGAAGATTTATGTTTGCAATCGAAATAACCATAGAGTAATGTAGCGAATGACAAATAAAGAGGAAGCGACCATCATGAAAACAAAGCTATGGAAAAAGGGAAGAGAGAAAAACTTGAGAATTTAAGCAAGGATTGTGAAAGAACCTAATAGTAGCACGAGAGATTGTGAGATGAGGTCAACAAAGTTATCAAGAATAGTGAGCAGATGAAGCTTAGAAACCATACAACTTTAGAATATGAGGAGGAGACGTGCTCAAGAGAAGAAGAAAGAGAAGAGGTTCCACTACAATGAACCATAAGAAGGAAAACTTCCAACAAGAAGAGGTTGGGTAGAAGTTGCCAAGGTAGTTCCATAGTGAGTGTGGGTAGAACTGTCTATAGGAAGAAAGAAGAGACCAAGATGATAAATTGGTATTAGTAGTAAGCAGTGGACTTGTTGTAGAGAGAGGAAGATAGGCTTCTTGTAGCTCATAGATGAAAGAGGAGAGTTCACAAAAGAGGAAGGTGAAGATGACTATTGGTTTTAGAGGAATCCCCAATGAGAGGGAAGCTTGTGCAGAAGTAGCTGGCATGGAGAGGAAGATGAGTAATGAAGAGAAAGAGAAGGAATTTGCTGAGTTAAGAGCATATTTTGATAAGCTCAAATGATAGTTTTAAAAGTGGGGATGTTATGGTTGGATGATGAGGAAGAAAAAGGTAATATGTCCTTCATTGTAGACAAATTTGAGATAGAGGAAGTATAACGGGATGAAGGTGGAACTTAGAGCATTTGAGTTTGAAAGAAAAATTTTATTTGGTGCAGAAGAAGCTAAAGATATTGAGGAAGAATTTATAGACAATATGTAGAAGGAAGAAAAGACATCTGAAGCCTTGGAAAAGGAAGAGAACTATGTTTTTGAATCTAACATTTTGCGTATGTATGCAGGTTTGACAGGTAGTGATTAGTGCGTGACTGGTGTATTTATGCAAGCTAGTGAAGAAATAACACTTCTTGAGGAGATGATTGAAATGGAAAAGTTTTGTGAGCATATGCTTAATAACTTTGAAGAGGTCAAAGCTAATAAAAAAGCTACTATGCAAGAGTAAATCGAGGGAGAACCACCCTTAATTTTTTATTTAGAGGAAGACAAAGCAACATTATTTTAAGAATATGATACAAATGTAGAAGATGGAGTAGCATCAGAAGATGAAGTAAAAATTAGAGATGAAGAGTTTCTTTATGAAGATATGCTCAAGAAGACTTCAGTTGAAAGTTTCATGCTTGAGGAAGGAAGTATGAGTGAAGATGAGGAGGAATGGCTCACAGAAGATCTAAGCATGGAGAATGTTGATACAATTCAAAGTGATTTTGAAATATATGGAGAACTAAATTTATTAGACCAAATTATAGAGAGCCAAAAATTGTAGATTCATACTGAAAAAGTGGAGTTAGAGGAAGAATAAACAATGTTTAGAAGTGATGAAAGGAAAAATACAATATGTAGACAACAAACTAATAAAGGTATGCACAAGATATAATTTAGACAGTTTTATAACTCTTGAGGAAAAGAGGATATGCAGAAGCCTGAGAACAATGACAACATTAAAGTTTAGGAAAAATTGAAGATTAATGAGGTGATCATAGGAAATGTAGATGTTTATGAGGAAGAAATCTAGAATAAGGTACACCAAAAGGAGGAGGAAAACCATCAAATAATTGCAACTGGATGAATTAGTGTGTCTCAATGGATAAAAATGATAGTAGCAACATAAAGTATGGAGACTTCGAGAGATAGAAATAATAAAGCAACAACAACACAAGAAGGAGAAATACCAGTAGAAAACAAAAGTTTGGAACCCAAGAGGATTTTTCATCAGCATACGTAATCACATGGTCAGGATACCATGATTATTTTCGACCTTGGGAGTATGATGCAAGAGCATTCAACTTCCAAGTCAAAATGTATTTTCACTAGACTAGGGGTCATTTATTTACCAAGGGAGAGGGTTCCTTAATTAAATTTAATTGATTAATTATTTTTATTTTCTTATGTTTTAAAGTATTTATAGAAGAATATATAATTAGGAAATAAATTGTAATCAGCTATATTCCTTAGTATAGATCTCAAGAATATTTGAGTGAGTAGGAGATATTTGAGGGTAGTTGGATTCCTTGAAAGATCAATGGATCTAAAAATCCTAGAATACAGGTTTAGGTGAGGATTTTATGGATATGAACTGAATTAGTTTAGAATCCTATCCTATATAAATGTAATCAATTTCATAATAGTCATGGAGAGTAGAAAAGTGTGTGAAAATAGAGAGGTTAGAGAGAATTTTTGGGTCGATAAGGCCTCAAGGTCGAGAGAGGGATTTTACTATAAATATGGCTAAAAGGGTGTTAACCTGAAAATTCCTTCTATAGATAGAAGTGATCCCTCTATCCCAAAGAGTGGGTCTAGTAGCAAGCGAGACAAAAACAAGAAAACTTTCCTAGCCTTAATCAGAATGACATGAAAGAGGAAGATGGCCTACCTCACTCCTATATGCTTGCTCTTCGATATTAATTTTGATCTCCTCACTTCTAAGCTCGCTCCTCACTATTCCTTTACGCACGAATACCTGCAAGAGGGATCACACAATGAAAAACAGAGAAAAAATAGTATATTACAATCTAATGTAAACCATATGATAGATGAAGGAGCATAATACTAAGAAAGAAATCATTGATGAACTTATAGAAAGTAAAACATACTTTGTATTATTGATAAATTGAAGAGGGAAGCATACAACCGGTGCCTTGATGTTGGAGGTTTCCCTTAGAATGGGATTCCAAGTCCAAGCCAAAGACTTTAAGCACTCCCTATCCTTGGAATTTAGACATAGTTTAGGCGCATTCGAGCACTAGAAAGGCAACCAACAATGACCAACCATTTGGGGAAGGCATGGCATTCATTTATAGTGAAGCTAGTAAGGTTATGGATCAACAAATGAGGGAGGAAATCCATTATATCAAAGAGGAAGATTCTTAAATATAGTATCAAAGGTTCAAAATGGAAGAGCTCAACCATATCCTCAACCAACAATACCAGAGTTATGTTTTCAAGACTTATAGAGGAAGAAGCTTCTGCTCCACTTTTGGAGAACCTACCTAAAGAGGACCAACGTGAATTTTAAATTTAATTCCTGTGTTGGCGGCGTTGTTTACCAGTTACACATAGGGTGACAAGCTCGAGGGCATACAGGGGAGAATTTCACTGTGTCAACAAATTGGAGTTTTTTACAAGCTTTCTCCATAAATGTTGAAATTCATTGATTCTACATTTCTTCAGGGATGTTTTTAGCATGTTATTCATGGTGGATATGTTTTCACAACTTTTTTCCCCATGTGAAATTTGTGGCATGAGTGACACAAAGGACGAAACTTTGAATAGGGAATAGGGAATGGGATCAAATACTGTGTAACAGATGCCCCCTAAATCATGAAAGAAGAATGAGAAGTGATGGTTGAAGTGATTTTTTAGTTAAGGAAAGGAATTTGGAAAAAATCTGTGAGGAGACCTAAAAATCAAACACAATACAATATGTTGCATCTCTAATATAAATATTCCCGATAGGATAAGGCATTAAAGAACAAATGAACCCACGACATGGACACAATCATTGACTAGACAGGATCATATGTATGGATCCATGACATGGTCCCAGCCATCCATATAGAAATGATCACGTGTTCAATATTGAATATTCCCCCTGGCCTAGATTTGAACAGATGTGATCTAGGGTCTTCGCCTATGTCTCGATCCATCAACACATGAATATAACCATGTGAATAATGTGTTAATTTCGAACATGATAGAAACCTCCAAACTACGGTCAATGAGGTGAATTGTTAATAGGCATGAGAGAAACCATCAATAATGAAGATGGCCCTCAAGATATGACAATACAATATACAAGTGTGAAAAGGAGATGAAGTCGAACAATTGCATAATCATTCGATCGAATGCCATTGATGTGATCCTATCGTCAAACGTGAAGAACTTTCCATTGAGGCATGCAAGATCCAGGGTACTAAAAGGGGGTTTCTAGACCAACTTTCTGGATAATGAGCCGATGTCAAAAGGAAGAGATCTGTCAAAGGAAGGCCATAATATTTCCCACATCATTGACACGAAACATAAGATTTATCAAAGTAGGTAGGAATGATTCAATATTGTTGCAGAGAGGTTCAGATAAGTATGAAAGGTTTTATGTTTGTAGATAGGACTTCCCGTGAACATATCGGCGACACGACTTCATATGTTGGTATCATTTGAATCAAAATGGGATCAATGGTCATGGTGACAACAAGATATCATTGAATGAGAGGAAAATGGATTTAACAAACCTAGGAAGGTAAGTGAAGAAGAGAGGGTAGCCCAAACCCAACATGAGATCAGATAAGTGTTATGTTCAAGAGCGACATGCTTCCTTTAATACAAAATAAAAGACATACTTTAATTCCATTCCCCCCCACTAGTTATAGCTAGTACCTATTTATTTTTGATAGCAGGCTTGAAGTAGATACGATATGCATAGAATATGAGTTCACCCTTCAGATGAATCCATCTTAGTAAGATTAACGAGTCCTAGGAAGGAGTAACTCGGTCTTGTCATGGTGACAAGTCCTTCATTGTTTAAGTTTTATGAGTCCGATGGAGGGGTAACTCAACATCTTTTTCATGTTTAGAGAGCTTGAAGAAAAAAGGAAAAGAAAAATCCAAAGATCCCTTTTCATAGATAGTCCCTCGAATCCAAAAAGGTAGAAAACAATATCTGAGAGAACCGCTTAGTAATTTTTTCTAAGGTATTCCTTTTTCGTAATTGGTCAACCTCAACTCTAAAAGGGGTAAACATATACTGAGACGATGTCAATTCATTTATTTTAATGAGCTTGAAAGGACAAGTGCTCGACAATCTTTTCATTTTTTCAGAGTCAGAAAAGAGCTTAAAGTTGACTCTAGGGGGTTCCTTTTTCATTTGTTTTGATGAGTCTAAAAAAGCGATAAAATATAACTCATCAGCCACCAATACCGAGATTGATTCAAGATTTGATGCTGTTGCACATGCAAGAAAATGTCATTTTGATCTAGAAAAATATAAAATAATAGGTAAAAAATACTTTAAAAGATGGTAAAAATCATTTTAATACTAAAAACATTTTTTAAAAGACTTGTTCTAGTTAAAAAGTAAAAACAATAATCATTGTACCATTGTCAAATTGTGAAAAGCATTTTATCCCTGTTTTTCTTTGAACTTGAGGCAGACCATTTGATCGATTTGGGACACCATTCACCGAATGGTTTCCTACAAGTAAGAGTTCTTTCATTTTCCTGCAGTTTGCATATGTTTTTAAGCATTATTAGCCATTTTTCATGTGCTTAGGAAGCCCTTGAAAAATTAGGGAACGTGGAAGACCAGCACGAGATTTACCCATCGGGTCTGTGCTAGTCGTCTTGGCCTTTAAAGTACCTACGTGATTTTAGCGTGTAAAAATTAATGAACACATGCGCTGGCCTCGAGAGTTTTTTTTTATTTTTATGAATGCTCAAATTTAGGCCAATTTATTGCCAAATTTCTTCCATGAAATGTTTTTAATCCTTGTTAATTAATGTTTTGCACAAGAAATATGACAATAGAATGGAAATACATAGGCCATGAAGCATAAGATCGAGAAGTAGCCCAAAACCCAAACTGCGTAAGAGCACTGTGAAATTGCGATTTTCTAAAATTCTTCCAGACACCCAAGATTCGATCCCAAGTGGATCTATTAAAATATCTTATGAGATGGTGGGATGTTGACTGCAAAATGTTTGTGATTGGTGGTCAAAACTTAGAGATTGATGTGTCTGACATATATTTCATCATTGGTTTTCCCAAGAGGGGATAACCGGTCCAGTTATCAGGGGCTAGACCGGGAAACAAGAGCATAGAGATTCTCATTTCCAGACACTACAGTCATGGTTCTCAGAAGACCAAAATCAGAAAATTTGACATTAAAATTGTCAATTATCCTTCTCTGAGGACCATCCTTTACATCATTGCATGAATGGCGCCAATGCAGGCTTTGAAGGAGGTAATAAAATCCCATTTTCAGTATGCATTGGACTGTATGAGTCCAATAGTGTTCAATTGCTGTGAGGAGTTTCTCCATAACATGAAAGACTAGATCACAAAGTATGAGACCGTGAGGCTGAAATAATTTGGTTATGGGTTGATCCCGGTGACTCCTTTCTTAGAGAGGGTGTCATTATTTCGATGTTAGCAGATAGAGGTGGGACCTCCTACCTTGAGGGATCCAAAACTTATTAGATGGAGATATGATGCCATGCCATGGATGCAGGCAACATATGTCTTTCCTTCCTGCCTTTTTCATATGGATTCGACAACAGTTGAATATTATCAACAATTGGTTAAGAACCAACTTCAGAGGAGATCCAAATCTAACTCTAGCACCAGGAGGACATTGGGACGACTTAGGTAAGAATTGTTTTTAAATTTTTTGAAGTTTTTGATTTTTTATATCATGTACTAAAATTTTAACTTATGATCGTTTGCAGATGTTGGACCAGTGAGACCTCTAGGGTTGTTTCAGATAGCACAAAGGGTTGTTTGAAAAATACAATGTTGGATTGAGGGGTCCTGACCCAGGTTTAAAGTTAGCATGTAATAAACAAAACCCTCTTACTACTGGCCCTTTCGGCAATGACCTACTTGCGCAAGCCAAAGTCTCACCCGAAGAAGTATGGGGGGGTGACGGAACTAGGTTTCCACACCTTGAGAGATAATTAAATGAAGTGGGTGTCCACAGATCTATCTTATTAAATAAACTATCTTGTGCACTTGAAACCCTAACCAGAAACCCTAGGTCAATTAACATAGGTTAACCCTACGTGCACACACAGGGAGTAGATCCTTTAACTATTTGAACAATGTACTATTCAGCCTTTACAGTAACAGATCTATGTAAATACCTTAAGCATCATCAATATAAACAGGTACGCAACTCGATCCAATCACAGATAACATAAATCATATGCAGAAAATAGAAATCATACACAGAAGCATAATTCATACGCAAATGCGAATCGCAGATGCATTCGATACACAAAATTTCCAAAAAAAATATTTATTATTCAGTCTTAACCCTTACAATTCATAGCAATCCTTAAAATTCACCATATCTTCCCACGTACATAGCTAGTAGGGTCTGCACACAGCGAGACTAAGGTCTCTGTGCACACAACCAATAGGAGCCTTTCAGATACAAATGCTTACAATAGATTCACTTCAAATCTCTATCCTTAAGCTTTCATCTATTCACTTAACTGACCCGACTCGATCTATACTTCTATTTATACCTTTCGCCTGCACTCATAATATGGTCCTCAAATTGTGGTTTGAGACCCCTAGTTTACCCATTAACCCAATTACAACTCATGAAGGTACTTTGCCCCGCCGTAAAGCCCCTTGACTCTTCTTTTCATAGTGCGCATGACTCAAATCAACAAAAATACTAACATTTAGCCCAAAATTGCGGTCCTAAGGGACCCTGATCCAACAGTTCCCCAGCATAATCTTGCGACTCGTCCCGAGTCACAAAGGAGGAGAGATCTTCATCTTGGTCTTCAACTCTACAATGGTGGTGGTGAAGAGTGCAAGGATGCTCGCACTCTGAACCTCCTCCACCAACTTCTGCGATGTAGGTCCACTAAAGTTTGATCCGTTGAACTGTAGGGAGGAATAAGGATTACGACATATAGCTTGAGGGGTCCTATCCCAGGTTCAAAGTTAGCGCATAACCAAAAAAACCCTCTCTATGGTCAAATAGTTGCGCTTTACACTAGAGAGCTTTCTACTTGCAAAGGGAATGGGGTGATCATGATCTCCTCCTCCTGGATGTTCTAAGACAACTCCAAGTGCAATGTGAGATGCATTAACATGTACATGGAAGACCTTGGACCAGTTAGGGAATACTAAAATAGGTAAAGTAACCATATTTTCCTTAAGCAACTCAAAGCTCTTTTGGCATTCCTCATCCCAACAAAAGGGCACATCTTTCTTCAACAATTTTTCCATGGGTGCAGTGATCAACGCACAGCCCTGAATGAATTTTATATAATATCTTATGTGTCCTAGAATAGAGTGCAACTGTTTAATATTGGTAGGATCCTCTAAATTGACAATAACTGCAATCTTGGTTGGATCTACCATCAAACCTTGCTGACAAACAATATGCCCCAACAAGATCCCAAATGGAACACAAAATATACACTTATTTAGGTTAAGAGAGATCTGATGCTTTCTGCAAGTGTCAAGAATCATGCGCATGTTGGAAACATGCTTCCTCAACAGCCCAAACACAGTCCAATCATCAAAGTACACCTTCAAAAACTTGTGCATGAACTCCTTAAATACAACTACTACTAGGTACGAGAATATAGCAGGTGCATTCTTCAATCCAAAGGGCATGACTGTGTATTGGAAGGATCCCCATTTTTTTGCAAAAGTGGTCTTACTTTGATCTTCTAGCACAATCCTAATCTGATGATACCCTGAAAATCCATCAGTGAAAGAGTAGGCCTCTTGTCCTCAAACATTTTCCAATATCTCATCTTAAAATGGGGTAAGGAAGGGATCATGTACACATGCATCATTCAGTTTGTGTAGGTCCACACAAATCCTTATTTATCCCTTAATCTTCTTTTCTTGAACAACCATCAGGATTACCCACTCAGATTCTTCCACAAGCTCAATGATTCATGTAGCAACCATTTTCTCCAATTCTTCCTTCACTTTTTTCTTATATTTTGGATTTAATCGGTATGGTCTTTGCTTGGCAGGGCATGCATATATTTTCAGAGTGATTTTCATAACTCCTAATTCTCCTAAAATTCATTTTAGCTCAGAATAATTTGTGGGGAATAGGTCCTGATATTATTTCAATAGCTCCGCAATATTTCCCAGTATGTCATCATCCCAATAATCTCCTATTTTTTCCATCTTGGTTTGTTCCTCCGTCCTTGTTGACTAGCTTAATTTTTAAGGGATTAGTCACATCCATCATTCCTAATGAAGGGCCTTCAACTGTGTGCTCCCCCTCACACTCTGGGATATTGACATTTCTTAGATATTCATCATTATATTCTATTGACATATTTATGCAGTTGACAATATCCTACATTTTTGCATCCCATGCAGGTGGTGGAACCTCTATTGCAAGTTTGGTCATGTCAAAGAAATCTCCTTGGATCCCATGCAATACCTAGCTAATGCCTTCAAACCCACTATACAAACTGAAAGTGAGGAGAAAAATTTTCTTTAATGAGGCCCAACCAGTAGTCCCTCGGTGCAACTCTGTTTCCAAGTTCCAATAGGTGGGCAGCTTTCCTAAAGTATGGACAAAAATATGCACCCATTCAGGTCGAGGTTCATCATGCAAAGCAGATGTCCATTTATACAAGTGTGAGCATGGATCATCCTTTCCTATGTATACTTCATCCAACATGGTTACTGGATGGGTGAAGCACAAGCACATCATATATTTGCATTCTTCCAAAGTTTCAAATTTCCCTTTGTGCGTATCCCACCAACGTGCTGGATTTGCGTGCATGGAAAGGTTGAGTGCCCAGAACCTTCGATCTTTTGGGCCAACCTTTTCCATTTCTTCCAAAAATAAAAAAAAACATTACTAGAACCATCAAAATAGGGAAACTCTCGTACCTCTGAGGAGATGCAATGTAAAGTTTTAGTGACTCTTAGGTATCGTAGTGCAAACACATCATGCAGGCGATTCTGCCAGTTTTCCATTTCCCCATCTGAATCAAAGAGGCATGATCTATCCTTTTCCCAATTCAGCATCCCATCAGCAGTTGGGTTGATCCAATCCTCATCTCCTGCGGTCAATTTGTAGATGCGGTTTACATCATCTTCTATGCGCAATGGTTCTGTATATCTCTGCCCTTCTTCCAGATCCAAAGGTACTATAACCCAAGTACCATTGTTCTCAAAGATCATATTCCTGCGCTTCATGTTGATGATGCCCCCCATATTGATAGCCCAATCCAAGCCCAGCAGCATAGGGTAGGGGTCTGTATCATCAAACATTTGTATTACTTCAAAGTCGACGTGTACCTTGACTCCAACAATATCTACCATAACGTGTGGGAGTATCCCCAAAGGGATAATCTTCTATTGATTCGCAATGCGCAGCCGAATGGTGGACCATTCCAGCTTTGGTTTTCCCATCCTCTACCAAGTCTTCTTAGGTAAAACATTCGCATCAGATCCTAAGTTCAGAATGACCTGATCCATCTCATATTCCCCAATATTCATGGTCATGTGCATCTTCCGATCGGTTCTCTTCTTATTCATGTAGATCTTGTTTAGAGCCTTGCTCTCAGTCTGAGGCAATTCTTTATCTGTGCAACTATCTATCAGAGCTTGAAGGTTGCCTACTAAATTCTAGTTACGCAATAGCTTGATGCATTTTTGCAATAAGGGCTTGACTTCATCATCGATCCTTGATTCTGTGATTTACTTAGATGTGGAAGAACCTACAACAATAAAATCCTTTCTAGCTTCTATGAAAGTCTCCTTCTCCCTCTGCAGGTTGAATCCTTCCTTCTTTTCAGAAGCCTTTTTGATCCAGGGTTCTGCATCAACCTTCCTTCCCTCGACTTCTCCAGTGGTAGCACCACTTTGTGTCATTAAGTTTACACTCAGATCATCTTCCCGCAGCTCAGGTCTAACCATTTGTATATTCTGCATAGGTGTCTAATATTTCTTCTCCTACATTATAGCAATCAAAATAGGACAATCTTCAATAACATGATCAAATTTTCTACAATACCTGCAATACTGTTGCTCAGGGTTTAGACGATCACGCGAAAAGTGCCCAACATCTCTATAGTTCTAGAAGATCAGTCTTCCTCTTCCACAACCTGCACCTGCACCTCTCCCTCCTCTCCTTCCTCAAGCTAGAGATCCACCATGCCCAGAGGGAGATTCTGGTGAAGATGGGTTAGCTTGCACACTATAGAGGTTGGAATTTTCTATCATCAGATCAAATGTGTGGCAGTGGTGCTCATCATGGCCAACCGATGAGAAAAAACTGCACCATTGTTGCTTCAGTTCTGGTACATAACTTCCTAATCAGGGGCAATGGTTTGTGTCATGTCATCCAGCCGCTTGACAGTCAACGCACCACAATGTGGGACTACCGCTCAATCCTACAACATCATGTAATCCTAAAGCACGAGACACTGATCCTTTGTGTGACCAGACCCTTTATAGTGTATATACCATACCTTTGTGCAAGCGTCTAGCCCCATGTCCTTGCACGGGCTCTAAATTTCCAAATGCATTGCTTCTAACTGATTCTGGATTTGTATGAGTTCTAAATTGATCATCAGTCCTGGGTGTGACTTCCAACTTCATGGCAACTTCAAGAGCTTCAACCTGAAAATCATTTTTTTGTTGATTCAGAGGGCCCCACAGGTGTGACAGGAGCATGGAAATAAACCATTCTTTATGTTTCTTATCAACACAGAAAAATCCTTCGTCACTTATAGTGCATTTAAATCACTGATCTACCTTCCAAACAGATTCGTTTGGCTCTTGTCAGATTTCTTTTAGCTTTGTTACACATTTCGAGTCGGAATATGGTTTTTTGAATTGTTGCTTCAAATATTTCTTGATCTCATCGACGATAATGCCAACATTTTGAGTTAGATATCCCATAAACCAATCCAGTGCATGACCCTCAAATTCCATAGCTATTTGTGCCAAGTTGGCAGCATTGGTGTTGACGTTTTGTGTAGTCCATAATGCATCTGCACCAAACCATAATCTATCCATGTCTTCATCTCCTGCACCCTTGAAGGTGGGTAGCTTCATATGTGCAACCATGTCGCCTCTTGGTGGTGGTGGAGGTGGAGTAGGAGATGACCTACCCCTGCGCGAGTTCGACTGTGGGGTGGACGGAGGGTTACCTCTTGTGCGTGTATCTTCACCATTCTCTGTATCACTATTAGGGGGGTTTCTGAGAGGGTTTTATACTGATCTATCACCTCTTTAGTTAACTCGAAAGTACTTTCCATTGTGTGTACTGCTTTCCAACTCGCTTGGGTTCAGTCACTCAATGTGACTGCACAAAACACCCTTTTCACACAATATCATCTTAATCAGCAAAGGCAGAGAGTGTATGAACTTACCTCTCGGTCCTTTGAAAACCCCCCTCTCTACTTCAGAATATGACACAAACTTATCAACTACAAAATATGTCACAAATCCATCGAGAATGTTGTCAACCCAATCGTCTACAGTGCGAGTGATGGTGTTATCAGTCCTTTCTAACTGTTGAATCAACTCAGGCATCCATTGAGTGATTTTATCATCCTTACAACAGGGTTGGAACTCTGCTAACCTTAATAACCACTCTTGTAATTCGTGCGCAAAGGTCACAAAGAATATTTCATGGACCTCTATGAAAATGTACCTCAGAATATTTCGTGGACCTCTATGCCCAATCTTCAGTAGAAAATCTATTACTTCTATTATCCTTGATGGTGAATTCGCGTATCTTTTGTTCAAACCAACCTTCTAATTCAGTCTTTGACGGTTGCCACAACATCTAATCTCTCTTAAAATGATCCCAGTCCCACCGACAACAAAACCATTTTTTTTCTTGAGGGGTCCTAACCTAGGTTCAAAGTTAGTGCATAACCAACAAAACCCTCTTACTATTGTCCCTTTCAACAATGACCTAATTGCGTAGGCTAAAGTCTCACCCAAAGCAGTATGGGCGGGTGCCAGAACTAGGTGTCCACACCCTGAGAGAGAATTAAATGAATTGGGTGTCCACATATCTATCTTATTAAACAAGTTGTCTCGTGCACCAGAAAATGTAGGTAAATTAACATAGGTTAACCCTGCGCGCATGCACAGACAATAGATCATTTAACTATTTTAATGTAATATTCCAAATCTGGAATAGCACAACAAGCCTGTTGAAATAACGTACTCCTAGGAGATTGATGTACAGAAATGAGTTTATAGCCCTTGGATCCCTTATATTAGCAGATGTAGAGTCTAGATCCAAAAGGGGAGTGAAAACAAATCAAACTAGGTGTGGTAAACAGATCTCCCACCACCTTGTCTAGTTGAAAACACCCTACAAGAGGGGCTGCAGCTATGCACAATAAAATGCTTCAGAAAGAACACAGTCTTGGACAGTATGAGCAGGAGGCCATAAAATATGATTAAATTATGAGTACACTGCAGAAAATCAGAATTAAAATTAATCTCTTTCAATATACAGTAGAATACAGGAGACAATAGAGCAAGAAATCTTCGAAAAAGAAGGCTGCAACACATATATAAACTGCAAAATGGCTTAACAATGTTATTTTAAGGAGCTGTAGTAGCTAAATATTACAACTCAGATCTAGGATAGATCTGTGGACAAAACATCAGATCCATTTCAGATCTGGAAACTAGAAAGTCTTATTTACAAGATCCCCTTGGGGTTTTGACCAAATCATGTATTACAAAGAGTAGATATGAGTTTTAAGTTGCAGATCTGAAAAAAGCTTCAAAAATTTTTGAAGATGAATTTACATTAAAATAGATCAGATCTAAACAGAACATGGATCAAAAAATTAATCCATGGATCACCAAAGTGAAAGGCAAAGCCCAACACCAGAGATCTCTCATAAAAAATGGGGTCAAAACACCCTGCAAATCCTCCACTGAAAATAACACAGTTCCTAAATGAAAACTGCGTTGTAGCTTGAATAACAATGATGGCCTGATGCTAAGATATAAATCTGAAGCTCAAACAGTGGATGCACTCTTCCAGGAGGTTAAAAGACACACTCACTGAGAAGAGGCTCCAATACAATCTAGATCTAAGCAGATCTAGAATTCCACTTGCTGCAGCTTACAAAAGCAATAAAACCCTCACTAGATATGCGCTACATTTAGAAGTAGAGCTTGGCCCAAAGCCTGATAGTGGATCAAATCAGCAAATGATCCTCCAAGGATACTCAATGGAAGAGGTGAAATCCCTGCATAGGAACTCCAAGTGCTAAGCAGCACAATTCTCCACTAAACAGTAGAGAATAGTATTTTTCTAAGTAGAAAAGATACTCAGAAATATAGACAATCAAAAACCTTCTCTTGCTGCCTTCCCCTTCCTTTTATAAGATGAAATCCTTTGCAAAGCCTAAACCACCTTGATGAGTTAGCTACTTTCACATGAGGGGCCTCCTTCTAGAACTGCGTTGTCCCTTCATGAGATACATTGAACCTAGACAACGTTGTAGATTTGGTTAAGGTTGATCCAATCTCATAGCTCAAACCCCTTTCACACCTACAAGTGATTTATTTATGACCCTGATTTATCCTTGTTCACATGGGCATTGATTTATTCAGTCTTTTCAGGAGTTTTACATGTCCTCCTTCATTCATTTATTCATGCAACAGAAAGTAAAACAAAAAAGAATATTCCTCTTAGCTTAGGCTAAGTAGGAATATTATAGTCCTCCCCTCCAAAAATTTTCTTGTCTTCAAGCAACTGATAGGGTAAGAGCTATAGTACTTCCCCTCCTCCATTGATGGCATCATCAATGATCAAGTACTCATCATAAGCCAAGTGCACATCAAGCCAATACATCAAGAATTTTTCCTCCAAGTTCAACATAAGATGTGCATAGTCCATCCCACCAGGAGTGAAAAACTCAACATAAATAAACATGGCTAGAGAAATGCTCCATCTATAACGTGTATCATGAGGTACAAGTAGAAGTTCCAAACCATGTGGTGCATACAAACTGCCCATCCTCCCTGCATACAATCCCATAAATAGTACAACTATATCATCCAGGTATGGAAGCAAGCCGACATATATGCAAACAGAAATTTGAACTTGAGGAGGTGGGTGAAAATCCCACATGTGATTCCGATGCAGTGCATCACCTGCCTGCATTAGTTCAAGGTGTGGTAAGTGGCATTCCCACCACACATTTGCTGCATGATTCACCTTAACATGGCTGAAGATGTTAGATAAGTTTGGTGCCTTTGGAAAGCACCCATCATGAGAAGGAATCTCCCTTTGCACAATAAGGGAGTGGCCAAGTTCAACATCTCTATTGGCCCACCAAAAATCATGAGATCCACATGATCTCTTACTCCCTTTAGGAGTCATATCCTGCAAAAACATGGAAAAAGAATAAAAAAATGAAGCTTGCTTGGCATGATCAGATCCTTTACCATCATAGTCCTTCATACACATGGAGTTGTGCATGACCATTTCCCTCCTCTCAAGCAAAGGAAGAGCTGGCTGAGATGACTCTTGCAAAGAGTCCATTGGCTGCCCCAATCATCCATAGCTAATGCACTCTTGAAAGTGCTGATGTAATTACTCTCTCATGCCTTCCCAATCAAAGCTCCTCATGATCAGGGTATAGATCTTCATTGAATGCATATGGCTGAGGAAGAATGCTTCATGTGCCCCTTGTAGTATCTTTTGCTTGAGCTTGGAAGCTCTAGCCAAGAAGTCCTTACCATGATAATAGATGACTCCCCCTTGGAATAAGTAGCCCTCTTCTTGCTGCATGTCATCTAGTATCATACGTATGTGGAGATATTTGGAGTACTCTACAACCATTTGAGATTTCCAATACAGATCCACACTGCTCAACAATGACAGCGCTGTTGATACCTCCATGGAAGTGCTTGTCATGTTGCTACTCTCCTTTCTGACATTTCTCATGCCAAATTCATTTTTTGGAAGGCTGATCCTCCCATTCTTCTCCTCCCACAGCGCAGATTCAGAAAAGAGAGAGGGTGATAGTGATGAAGGAAGAAGATCCCCCTCATTCTTGAGTTGTCCCAAGCCCTCCAGCACTGTAGCTTGGTCTCTCATTGCTCCAATCCCCCCTAGATCTAGATTTTGAGAAGCACTTTGTGAGGCCTCCCCCACAAGATCTGAATCTGGTGGCATTCCAGGTGACTTGCCACTACATAGGAATGTCCCTTGCAGCATTCTCATGAACATGAGAGAAGGGACTATGAGATCCCTGCTTCCACTGCACAAATCCATCTCTATTGTTTGTGTGGAAGTAATAGGTGAGGGATAAGTGTTCATTCCTTGAATAATTTGTGGTTTCCCACTCTTCAAGTCCACCCACTCTTTCTGCAAAGCTTTCCAATCAGTGGTCACCTTCCCCAAAGTAATCAACCATTGGACACCCAAAATGATATTGGTGTCTAGTATGTCAACTACAAAAAAGTTATGCACCAGAGTGTAGGATCCCATAATGACTGAGAGTGAGGGAAAATATTGCATGAATTGCATGGTTCTATCGCCAGGGACCAAAACAGAGAATCCCTCAAAAGTATGAGCATCAATAAAGTTGTGGGTTGCCCCACTATCAATCAGCACAGATACCCTTTAATTCATGATTAAACCTTGTACTCTTAGGGTCAAGTACTTAGGCACTCCTCTCAAAGATGCAAGAGTCCCACTTATTGCAGCAAAGGCTCCATCCCCATCTTCGGATGGTGTTGGATCTTCATCATCATTATCAGCGTTGTGACCCCTCCTGGGTTCATCATCTCCATCTTCCTCCTCAAAATCTGAGAAGTCTTCTATGTAGTGTGCTTTCCCAACAACACATCTGTGTCCCAGTGCCCATGAATCTTGGCAAGTGAAACACAGTTTCTTCTTTCTCAACTCCCTCCTGAGATCAACATCAAGAGGCTTCTTGAATGAGCTCTCCTTGGAAGGAGCAAATTTTTCTCCCTTCCCTTTAGAAAGGTGAGGGGCCTTACTCTGGAAAGTTTCCTTTGCTTTTGGCAAGGCATCTTGAAGGTCTCTTGCCATTTCAATGGGATCATGCAAAGTGATGGGCTTGGTAGTTTTAACCAACCCATGCAAAGGCTCCTCCAAGCCATCGATGAACATGTACACCTTCCTTGCTATAGAAAAATCAGGAACCATGATAGACAATCTCAGAAACTCAGAGATATAAGTCTCTGCATTCCATGAGTGCTTTAGCTTTGCAAGGCTTATGAAGGGTGATTCTGGATCCTTCCTGTCAAACCTCTCCACCAGTCTTCTAGTAAACTCAGAATAGGTAGTCACATTGGTATGTCCCAATGTAGACAACCCATGGAACCACCAATTGTGTGCTTCACCTTGAAAGTGCAGCGCTGCAATCTTGATGGCTTTAGTCTCAGGGACGTTATTCAGCTAAAAGTAAATATCCATGTTTTCTACCCATGCCTTGGCAGAACTGGAGGATGATCCATCAAACTCGGGCAAAAAGAATCTGCCCATAGAGTAGTGTCTATCCTGATTATGAAAGAACCCACCATCTCTATACTGCTGCCTTAGTCTTCTTTTGTCATTGAGGTGACAAAACTCTTGGAAACTCAAGTAGTCTCTGAATCTCTGATTCTGAGATTCATATTCTACAAAGTAGTATTCAAGGGAAGCTTTCTCTTGTGGTCCTTCATTCTCCATAGCCAAGAAGTTAGGAATAGTGGAGTGTTGTGGAGCTTGTGGGGCTTGTGGCTGGTTCACTGGTTGACCAGTCGAGTGATGAGACATGTCAGAGCATTCCTCTAGATGAAATCCCCCCAGGATATTCCCTCATTCTATCCAACCTCATCTCTTTTATCTCTTTGGCAAGATCTTGCATGGCCAGCAAAATATTTCTTGTAAACTCGTCTCCTTCTTTGTCACTTGCAGTCTCAGGGGCTTTACCGTTGTCTTGGTCATCAGTAGTGTAATCAAAATTCTTGTGATTTCTGTTCTGATACCTCCTCTCCCTCTCAGTAAGAGTTTCATCTTCTTCTGAATGCAACATGGTTGTGGTGCTCCAAGGAAAGCACGTGCTGTGCCAAGAAAGGAGCTCTGATACCACTGTAATATTCCAAATCTGGAATAGCACAACAAGCCTGCTGAAATAACGCACTCTTGGGAGATCGATGGATAGAAATGATTTTACAGCCCTTGTATCCCTTAGATCAGTAGATCTGGATTCTAGATCCAAAAGGGGAGAAAAAACAAATCAAACTAGGTGTGGTAAACAGATCTCCCACCACCTAGTCTAGCTGAAAAACACCCTATAAGAGGGGCTGCAGCTATGCACAACAAATTGCTTTAGAAATAACGCATTCTTGGACAATATGAGTAGGAGGCCATAAAATATGATTAAATTATGAGTACACAGTAGCAAATAAGAATTACAATAAAGATTTTTCAATATATAGTGGAATACAGGAGACAATAGAGCAAGAAATATTTGGAAAAGAAGGCTGCAACACGTATATAAACTGCAAAATGGATTAACAACGTTATTTTCAGGAGTTGAAACAACTGAATAGTACAAATCAGATCTAGGATAGATCTATGGACAAAAAATCAGATCCATTTCAGATCTGGAAACTAGAAAGTCTTATTTACAAGATCCCCTTGGGGTTTTGACCAAATAATGTATTACAAAGAGTAGATATGAGTTTTAAGTTGCAGATCTGCAAAAAGCTTCAGAAATTTTGGAAGATGAATTTACATTAAAATAGATCAGATCTAAACAGAACATGTATCAGCAAGCTAATCCATGGATCACCAAAGTGAAAGGTAAAGCCCAGCACCAGAGATCTCTCATCAAAAATGGGGTCAAAACACCCTGCAAACCCTCCACTGAAAATAACACAGTTTGTCAATGAAAAATGCACTGTAGCTTGAATAAAAATGATGACCAGATGCCAAGATACAAATCTGAAGCTCAAATAGTGGATGCACTCTTCCAGGAGGTTAAAAGACACACTCACTGAGAAGAGGCTCCAATACAAGCTAGATCTAAGCAGATCTAGAATTCCACTTGCTGTAGCTTACAAAAGCAAGAAAACCCTCACTGGATCTGTGCTGTAGTTGGAATTAGATCTTGTCCCAAAGCCTGATAGTGAATCAAATCAGCAAATGCTCCTCCAAGAATCCTCAATGGAAGAGGTGAAATCCCTACATAGGAACTCCAAGTGCTAAGCAGCACAATTCTCCACTAAATAGTAGAGAATAGTATTTGGCTAAGCAGACAAGATACTTAGAAATATAGAAAATCAACAACCTTCCCTTGCTGCCTTCCCCTTCCTTTTATAAGATGAAAGCCTTTGCAAAGCCTAAACCACCTTGATGAGTTAACTCCTTTCACATGAGGGGCCTCCTTCTAGAACTGCGCTGTCCCTTCATGAGATACATTGAACCTAGACAACACTATAGATTTGGTCAAGGTTGACCCAGTCTCATAGTTCAAACCCCTTTCACATCTACAAGTGATTTATTTACATGGCCCTGATTTATCCTTGTTCACATGGGCGTTGATTTATTCAGTCGTTTCAGGAGTTTTACATGTCCTCCTTTATTCCTTTATTCATGTAATAGAAAGAAAACAAAAATGATTATTCCTCTTAGCTTAGGCTAAGTAGGAATATTACATTTAACAATGTACTATTCAGCCTTTACAGTAAGAGATCTATGTAAATACCTTATGCATCATAAATAAAAGTAGGTACACAACCCGATCCACTTACAGATAACATAAATCATATGCAGAAAACATAAATCATGCACAAGATCAGAATTCATACACAGATGCGAATCAAAGATGCATTTGATACACAAAACTACCAACATATATATTTATTATTTAGTATTAACCCTTACAGTTCACAAAAATCCTTACAATTCAGCATATCTACCTGCGCACACAGCTAGTGGGGTCTACACACATCTACACTAAGGTCTCCACGCACACAGCTAGCAAGATCCTTTCATACCCAAACACTTACAATAGATTCACTTCACAAATCTATCCTTTATCATTCATCTATTCACTTAGTTGACTTATCTGGCTCGATCTATACTTCTATTTATACCTTTCTCCTATGCTCATACTATGTTCCTCAAACTGTGGTTTGATACCCCTAGTTTACCTAGTAACCCAATTACAACTCATGAAGGGACTTTGACCCACCCCAAAGCCCCTTGATTCTTCTTTCTGTAACACACAGAACTCAAAATCAACAAAAATAATAACATTTAGCCCAAAATTGTGGTCCTAAGGAACCCTGCTTCAACATACAGGCTATGTTTTATGATAATGGAGCCAACCCTATAGTTGAGGTGGAGCGCAACATGTCAGCTATGACCAGAGGAATACTAGATTATGCTTCTATTGATGATATCCCACTACGATATCAGAGACATAATATCGGGGTGTCATCCATACTGCATCAAATTTTAGGTCAATTCGTCAGGGAGATTACATTTTATCATGAGTGTCATGTCAAAGTATATACATGTATCTCTAGTTTTGTTTTCTGCACTTATGTAGGCTTGTGAAACCATGTGTGTTAGAACACTGATTTTTATTTTTTGATGTCTCACACTTTTTGAAAACTATATATATATATATATAGATATACATACATGTTTTTGGATGCTATTTAATGTTCATTTATTTCATGATTTCTTTTACATGTTACGTCAATGTCTATCTAAAACATAATTTTCCAATGTATCTATTAATGTATTTAGATTTATTGGAATCTGATGATAAGTAATATAATCAAAAAATTTCTCCAAAAATCTAACACGCAGATACATTCGTAAAATATGAGGGTTTCTTACTGAATAGTTCCTATTTAATTGTAACACAATGAGTTCTAAATCCATTTTGATAACTAACTCCTTAATGCCAAGGGCAACTTCTTCTGATAATAGTTCGATAACCGCACTATATTCAACCATATTATTAGTTGCCCGACCTATACATATGCCTTGTAAACTCACTAACTCACCATTGGAAGCATAAAGTGCCCATGCAGCAGAAGACATATTTTGTGTACTATGACAAGCGCGATCAGTGAAACCAACATGAGGAAGAAGGTTTGTTGACATTTACAAACATAATAGAACATGGTAAGCAGGGGAAAACACGTTTTCAAAAAAGGAAAATAAAGCACATCGAAAAACTGCACGCTAATGAAACAAACACTAATGTACAAAGTATTCCTGCGAAATCAAGCATAAAACTTCTTGAGGTAGAGCCCATTGTGGGGCTCAGCGAGATGATTCCCTTCATAGCCAACTAACTCATAGGCACCCTTTTGTAATATTATTTTAACAATATAGGGTCTGTGCCACATAGGTTTGAATTTCTCAGCACTCAGTTTATCATGAGCTTGATCATATAAAGGGAACAAGTCACCTTCAGCATATACATGAGGGGTTATAGATTTGTCATATTTCTCTCTAACACATATTTTCTAAGTCTAAGTGGCCAAAGCGACAATTAAATGAGTCCCATTGAGATGATCCAGATAAAGCAACCATTCCTCCTCAGGAGAAGTCCTAGGGAGTAATTCAATCACTATTTTCAATGAAGGAATTTCACATTCAATCGGGGGAGTAGCTTGCAGACCATACACTAATTGGAAAGGCATGAATATAGCCATTGTCTTGTCAGTGGTTCGGTGTGCCCATAAAGCTGAAAAGAGCATAAGATGTTAGTTATTTTTGTGCATTCTAATGGTTCGTTGAAGCATAGTAACTAAAATATTGTTAACTGCTTCAACTTGGCCATTGGCCTTTGGATAATAGGGAGTAGAGCTATCATGATGTAGACCTAACTTGGCAGTACGTTCTATCATCATATAATTTCAGAAATGGGAGCCATGGTCGGTGATAATGGCTTGAGGAACACCAAACCGATTTATAATGTGATTGAACAAGAATTGGGCCCCAATTTCACTGCCAACATTATATGTAGGCATCACCTCGGCCCATTTAGTGAAATCGTCCAGAACAACAATGATGTAGCCATGCCCCCTAGCCAAGTGAGGGTTACATGTTATGAATTCAATGCCCCATTTGGAAAATGGGACAAAAGTGATAATTGGGTGCAGGGGAGTGGGTGGGGATCACATTTTCTAGTTAAAAATATATCAAGCATGACACTTTTGGATAGAAAGAATGCAATCCTTGAAAATCAAGGGAGAAAAGTAACTGACACGAAGGATATTTTAATTTTTGGCATAACCAGACATATGACCACCATAGGCTCCAAAATTATATTCATTTAAATAATTTTCAGCTTCCTCATGAGTTAAGCACTGTGAAATAATGGAATCGACACCAAGGTGATATAAATTATCCCCAACAATGCAATAGGGCTGGGATTGGTATCAAATTCGTCACTTTTCAGAGCGATACAAATCTGGTTAAAAGGTTTGACTTTGGAGATAGATGATGATATCTCCATACCATGTATTGTGGGTGCCAATAAGGAAGATATATTCATCATGAATCATCTCATGAGAAAAAGAAGTTGTTTTTGTAGAGTGAAGGGTGCAGAGATACTCAGAAAAATACAAGTGTTTTTTCTACTTCGCCTTAGTAAATTGTATGTCAAACTCTTGCAGGACAACAATCCATTTGGAGTATTTCCCCACAAGAAATTGACAAGATAGAATATAAGTCAAGGGGTTTCATTCAGAGATGACTGTATTTTTGTGTAGAAGGATATGGTGGTGGAAGCGTTGGACAACATGAACTGTTTCCAAAGCCAACTTCTTGACATGAGCATACTAGGTCTCAACTCAAAAATATTTCGACTTAATTATTATATCACATTATCGTCACCGTTATCATCATCGTGGACAAGAACCATGACAATGGTGCCATTAGTGGCGACCAACTATAGGAAGTAATCCGGGTGATCATTTGGGGGATGCAATAAAGGATCGATATTAAGGGTGGTATTTGAGGCATATAAAGCCTATTGGGAAACATCATCCCAAATAAATGGGACCCATTTCTTCAATAACCAAGTAAAACCCTTGCCAATCTCATCATATTTTGGAGGAAGCGGCGGATTGACTCTGAAGAGGATGGAGGAGGCGGATTGAAAATGGCCTCCACTTTGAGAGGATCGATTCGGATGCCTTTATTGAATACTACGAATCCTAAAAGATAACCAGAATCAATGCAAAAGACACCTTTATGACGGTTCAACTTGATATTATAATGTAGACATCAAAGAAAAATCACCCGAAGATAAGTTGGGTGATCAGAACACTTCGCAGAGTGCACAGGTAAATCATCAAGATATGGTTGGACGATATGTTTTATATCATGGAAATCATAAGACACATCCGGCTGGAAGGTAGTCACATAATTTTTGAGACTAAAAGAAATATTTTTATAGGCGAAGGTCCCCCAAGGACAGATAAAGGTTTTTTTTTTTAATCAACGATAAGGATATTGATTTGGTTATATCTAGAGAATTCGTCCATAAAGAAAAAATATCACTCCCAGCATGTTCGTCGATGATTTGGTCGATAAAAGGGGTTGGATAGTTATCTTTAGGAAAAGGGGGATTAATGTCTCGATAATCAACACAAACAAATTTCTTTTCTTGTTTCTTAGTTAACAAAACAATAATGGACACCCAATCTGTCAATGGGATGGGGTAAATAAAACCAGCTTTAAGAAGTTTTTAAACTTCACCTTTTATGGAAGCTAACTTCCATGGGTGGACTAGATGTAGACATTGTCGAATAGGTATCTCATATGGATAAATAGGAATCTCATGTTCCACAATACTCGGATCAATGCCAATAATTTCTTCATATGACTAAGCAAAGACATCATGAAATTCCTTGAAAATTCCCGTATAAATCTCAGTATCATCAGGAGAAAAAGAGGCCCCAATATGAATGTTTTAAACAACCCCTTATTTCATAGAGATGTCTATGGGTATGGTTGCTAAAGTGTTTCCCATGTTTCCTTCATATAATATCATATGAACCAAGATGGGTGTCTGAAGGGGATCAATATTTACATAGGAAATGAGAGTCTCTATACTGGTAGGAGTCTTAGAAATGCTTGGAATAAATGAGGAACAGTGATGAATATCATTCCAAGGAGTTTCATTAAGCAACATGACTTCAACAATTCTTTTATCAATCGAAAAATTATTGTCTCGGGGATCATCACAATTGAGAGAACCAATCCAAGAGGATTGTGACTACGAGTCTAAGATGTTACTCAAGTGATCAGAATTTTAATATGAAACCACGAAAATCGAAACAACATCTTGATATGCTTGTTCAACAGGGCTAAGTGGCATAGCGTCACCAAATCGATCAATCTGATTAGGATTGGGTGTCATCTGAGGGTCATGATGAGACATGATCATATTAACCAAAGCGATACTAGAGGGAGGAGGAAGGGAAAAAGTTCCTGTCAAAGAGGAATCTTTGAAAAGACCTACTCCAACACTTTTATAAGGTATGGTCGAATTCCCAACATAAGGCACATTTCCAGTCGAAGACTCGCCGGAAAATAAAGCTAGCTAGTCGACCGAGACAATATTTCCTTGATGGGGAAAGCGAAGCATGTGAAATAAAGTAGAGACTAAATAAATAATTTCATTTGTGTAATATTCCCAATTAGTCCTAAGCTAATGGGAATATTCATTTTTGTTTTATTTTTCTGTGTCATGAATAAAAATGTAAAGGAGGTTCATAAAACTCCTAAACAATAAATAAATCAATGCCAAATGTGAAAAAGGTTAAATCTTGGCTATGTAAGCAAGCACCCCCAGATGTGAAAGGGGTTGGATGTTTTGACTGGGTCAACCATGACCAAATCTATAGCATTGTCTTGGAGGAGTGGCCATCAATGAGGCATAACGCAGTTTTAGATGGAGATGGCTTGTGTGAAAGAAGCTATTTCACTGAAGGTGGTTTAGGGTTTACAAGCTCTTAACTTATAAAAGGAAGAGGATGGTAGCATGAAAAGGTTGTTTATGTTTATCATATTTTCTGAATATATTGTATGTTTATACATATATCATTCTCTAGTTGTTTAGATGAGAATAGTGTTGTTTAGCACATGGTATTCCTGTTTAGGAATTCAATTCTCTTTCCTTGGGAGGCCTCTTGGAGGAGTTTGTACTACATTTTCCACTATCTGGCTAAAGGCCAAGCTTATTATTCCAACTACAACACATATCCTATTGATGGTTTGGTTGTCTTTGAAAGATGCAGCAAGTGGAGGCCAGATCTACTCAGATCTAGACCATTCTAGTGCTCCTTTTCAGTGGGGAAGGCTTCTATCCCATTGGCAAGAGAGTATTGCATCATTGGAGCATCAATTTCAGATCTTGGCATGTGTCCAAACATTATCTAAACCCTACAGCATAGTTTTACTTCCATATCTGTGTTTTTCTGTAGGTGCTGTTGTAGGGTCACTTTGGCACATCTTTTGGAGGAGTGATTTTCATGTGTTGGGGATCTTCTCTTCACCTTTGAGATCCATTGAAGATGATAATTTTATTGTACATATTAGATCATATCTGAATATTCCTGAATATCTGAAGGTTTTTGCAGATCTACAGCTTTAGATCTCAGATCTACTCCTTGTACTTCATGTATTGCTAAAAACCCCAAGAAGATTTTGAAGAAGAGCCCTTATATTGTATGGATCTGTCATAGATCTAGTTTTTCATGCATTGTTTTGCTCTAGATCTAATATGTAATCAACAGCTGATGTAGCTCCATAAAATAACATTGTCAAGGCAGCTTTAGTCTTAATACATGGTTGAAACACCTCTTTTTGAGGATTTTCTTCTATTGGAGTCTTCTATTTCCTGTTGTACATCTCATGGGCTATCTTTTGCACATATTTTATTGATGTAAATGTAAATAAAGAGTCTCCATATTGGCCTCCTACTCTTAATTAGATGGTCTGCATTATTTTCCTGTAAATCTGTCTTGTATTGATGCATTCCTTATTTTGGGATATTACAATGGTATTAGAGCATCATCTTGGCACAACCTGTGCATTCTAAGAAGTCAATATGTCTTCTGAAGAAGAAGAAACTCTTACTGACATAGAGAAGAGGTATCTAAAGAGAAGACATAAGAAATTTGATTACACCAATGACAATGAAGACAAGGGTAAAGCCCCTGTATGTGGAAGTGATGAATAAGGAAAGGACTTTGCTAAGATCCTTTTGAGAGCCATGCAAGATCTTGCTAGAGAGATCAAAGATATGAGATTGGAAAATATCAAAGAATATCCTAAGAGATTTCATCTTGGAGAAATCTCTGGCATGTCTCATTACTGGAATGATCAACCAGTGCATCAGCCACAAGTTTCCCAACGCTCTACCATGCCTACCCTTTTTGCTGTAGGAAATGAAGGGTTTCAAGAGCAAGAATCCATTGAAGACTATTTTGAAGAATATGAATCTCAAAATCAGAGATTCAAAGATCACTCGAGTTTTCAGGAGTTTTGTCACCTCAAGGACAAAAGAAGACCAAGGCATCATCATAGATATGGTGGATTCACTCGGAATCATGATCGACATCACTCTATAGGCAGATTATTTTTACCCAATTTTGATGGGTCATCCAAGTGCTCTGCCAAAGCTTGGGTAGAAAAACTTGACATCTACTTTCAGTTGAACAAGGTTCCAAAGATGGAGACTATCAACATTGCAGCACTGCACTTTGAATGTGAAGCACATAACTGGTGATTCCATGGTTTGTCTACATTGGGTCATGCCAATGTGACTGCTTATTCAGAGTTCACTAGAAGGATGGTGGAGACATTTGACAAAAGAGATCCAGAGGCACCATTCATGAGCCTTGAAAAGTTAAAGAAATCAGGTAATACAAAATATTATATTTCTGAATTTTAAGATTATATGTTATGGTTCTTGATTTGTCTGCAGCTAGAAGGGTGTACATGTTCATTGATGGTTTAGATGAACCTCTTCATGGGTTGGTAAAATCTACTAATACCACTAGCCTACATGATGCTATTGAAAGGGCTAGAGACCTTCAATATGCCTTGCCAAAAGAAAAGGAAAAATTTCAGCATAAGCCCTCTTTTCCTTCAAGAGGAAAGGAAGAAAAAGTTTCTCCTTCCAAGGAGAGCTCATACCATAAGCCTCTTGATGAAGAAGTCTAGAAAGATCTAAGAAAGAAGAAGCCATGCTTCACTTGCCAAGAATAATGGGCACTTGGACATAGATGTGCTGCTGGAAAAGCACATTACATAGAAGTCTTCTCAGATGTTGAGGAGGAAGAAGAAGATGAACCAAGAAGAGGTCACAACGCTAACACTACAGGAAGAGAGCCAACACCATCAGGAGATGGGGATGGAGCATTTGCTCCTATTGGAGGGGATCTTTCATCTTTGAGAGGAGTACCTAAGTAATTCACCTTAAGAGTTCAAGGTTCCATCTTGAATTAGAGGGTCTCTGTTTTGATTGATAGTGGGGCAACTCACAATTTCATTGATGCCCATCTAGTGCAAAGGAAGGAAATACCCACAGATACTTTTGAGGGATTCGCTATTTTGGTCCCAAGAGATAGAAAAATGCAATGCATGCACTATGTCCGATCACTTTCAGTCACCATGGGAACTTATAAATTGGTTGATCACTTCTTTGTGGTTGACATACCTAACAACAATGTGATTTTGGGTGTTCAATGGTTGATCACATTGGGAAAAGTCACCACTGATTGGGAGACTTTGCAAATGGAATGGGTGGACAAGTAGAGTGGTGAAAATAAAATGTTCAAAGGCATGCATACATACCCCTCACACACCACTTCCACAAAAATATCAGAGATGGATTTGCACAGTGGAAGCAAGGACCTTACAGTCCCATCTATCATGCTCATGAGGTTGTTGCATGGGACACTTCTATCTAGTTGAAAACCACCTGGGAGGCCACCTGATTTAGTTTTTGTGGGAGATATCTCACCATGTGATGCTCCAAATTCAGATCCAGGAGGGATGGGAGCATTGGAAGACAATAATATAGCACTGGGAGGCTTGGGTAGGCTCAAGGAGGAGGGAGATCTTCTTCCTTTATCATCATCACCCACTCTCATTTCTTATTCTGCACTGTGGGAGGAGAAGCATGGAAGGAATGGCCTTCCAAAATAAACCTTTGGCATGGGAGATTTCAAGGAGGAGAGTAGCAACAGAACATCCATTTCTGTTGATGCATCATCAACGCTCTCATTGTTGGGTAGTTTAGATCCATATTGGAAATCCCAACTGTTGGTGGATTATTCCAAGGGTCTTCACACTTGTATGATAATTGATGACTAGTTGCATGAAGAGGGCTATCTAGTCCATGAAGGATTCATCTATCATCATGATAGGATCTTCTTATTTAGAGCCTCCAAGGTCAAGGAGAAGTTGCTACAAAAGGCCTACAAAGAGTTCTATTTCAGCCACACCTATTCTATGAGGATCTACAACATCATCATGAGAAACTTTGAATGGGAAGGCTTTGGATGAGAACTACATAAAAATTTTCAAGAATGCATGGACCATGTGGAGTTGGGACAGCAATACAACTCTATGAAAGAGTTTTTTCAGCCATCTCTTCCTTTTTTTGAGAGAAGAGATAGATTTATACACCACTCCATTTTTATGAGGAGGATTGTTGGTGAAGAACATGCTCATGTAAAACATGTTTTAATTTCTGATTGTATGCATTCTTTCACCATGTTTATGCAGGCCATGAATCCAAGGAGGAGTATTGTATATTGTAAACTTCATGGCTAACATAGGGCCACAAAATTTCTAAACTTGGCCACTCCCTTGGTGGACAAAGGGATATTTTTTATCATGATGGGTGCTTTCCTAAGGCACCAAATATATCTCACACTTTCAGCCATAGTGAGATAATATGTACAACAAGTAAGTGGTGGGGAAACCACTTACCACATCTATATTTGATGCAGGTAGGAGATGCACTGCGCTGGTTCCACATGTGGGACTATTACCCACCTCCATATGCACAATTTTTTGTTTGTTTGTACATTGTTTTTCTCCCATACATTGATGATATACTTGTACTTTTTATGGGGATGTATGGATGGAGGATGGGAGGTATGCATATGCCCTATGGAATGGAGGTTCTCAATGTATCTTATGCTACATGTTTCAGGGAGGACATTGGGAAAGCCATGTTTGTTTCATTTGAGTTATTGTCTCCTTGTGGGATGGACTATTTACATCTCATGAGAACTTTGGAGGAACAATTCATGGAGGGTTGGATTTGTGAACACTTAGATTATGGAGGAAGCTTATCACATGATGGTGTCACCAATGGAGGAGGAGAAGAGTTGCAGCACTCACCTTATCAGTTGCTTGAGGACAAGAAAATTTTTTGAGGGGAGGACTGTAATATTCCGAATTAGTCCTAAGCTAATGGGAATATCCATTTTTGTTTCATTTTTCTGTATCATGAATAAAAATGTAAAGGAGGTTCATAAAACTCCTAAACAGTAACTAAATCAATGCCAAATGTGAAAAATGATAAATATTGGCTATGTAAGCAAGCACCCTTAGGTGTGAAAGGGTTCGAATTTTCTGACTGAGTCAAGCATGACCAAATCTACAGAGTTGTCTTGGAGGAGTGGCCATCAATGAGGCACAACACAGTTTTAGATGGAGATGTCTTGTCTGAAAGAAGATATTTCATTGAAGGTGGTTTAGGGTTTACAAGCTCTTAACTTATAAGAGAAAGAGGATGGCAACATGAAAAGGTTGTTGATGTTTATCATATTTTCTGAATATATTGTCTATTTAGAAATATATCATTCTCTGGTTGTTTAGCTGAGAATAGTGTTGTTTAGCACATGGTATTCCTATTTAGGAATTCCATTCTCTTTCCTTGAGAGGCTTCTTGGAGGATTTTGTACTACATTGTCCACTATTTGGCTGAATGCCAAGATTCTTCTTCCAACTACAATGCAAATCCTTTTGAGGGTTTGGTTGTCTTTGAAAGCTGCAGCAAGTGGAGGCTAGATCTACTCAGATCTAGACCATTCTAGTGCTCCCTTTCAGTGGGGAGGGCTTCTATCCCATTGGAAAGAGAGTATTGGATCATTGGAGCATCAAGTTCAGATCTTGGCATTTTGCCAAACATTATCTAAATCCTACATTGCAATTTTACTTCTAGATCTGTGTTTTTCTGTAGGTGTTGTTGCAGGGTCACTTTAGCACATCTTTTAGAGGAGTGATTTTCAGGTGTTGGGGATCTACCCTTCACCTTTGGGATCCATTGAAGAGGATAATTTTATTGTACATATCAGATCAGATTTGAATATCCCTGAATATCTGAAGGTTTCTGCAGATCTGCAATTTAGATCTCAGATCTACTCCTTGTACTTCATGTATTGTTGAAAACCCCAAGGGGATTTTGAAGAAGAGCCCTTATAGTGTATGGATTTGTCATAGATCTAGATTTTCATGCATTATTTTTCTCTAGATCTAAGATGTAATCAATAGCTGCTGTAGCTCCATAAAATAACGCTGTCATGGCGGCTTCAGTCTTAATACATGGTTGCAACGCCTCTTTTTGAGGATTTTCTTCTATTGGAGTCTTCTATTTCCTGTTGTACATCACATGGGCTATCTTGTGAAAATATTTTGCTGATTTAAATGTAAATAAAGAGTCTCCATATTGGTCTCCTGATCTTACTTAGATGGTCTGCGTTATTTTCCTGCAAATCAATTTTCTATTGTTGCATTCCCTATTTTGGGATATTACAATTTGTCCAACTTCAACCAAGTAGGAGGTTATAATTGAGAGGCATGTTGACAACTTCGACCTCCATATTAATATTTTTTCCTTCCAAATGAATTGATAGGGCATTGAGAATACCATATGGGCATAAACCTCTACCATTAAAAGCTTCCAAAGTATTAGGGGATTGGTTGAGAGGAGAGCTTAGGGCTTTCCAACATGTGATAGACATAATACATGTGGAAGTGCCTTCATAAACGATAGTATGTTGAATGGTCTTACCCATGACGACAACTTGAATAACACTGTTACCAATGAAACGTGAACTATTACCTCAAAATGGGAACTCTAGCCCAAAAAGATTCAAAAAACATGAAAAAACGCCCCAAAAACAAAAAGTGTGTATTCCAGAACACATTTGTTTTTTTCTCAAGATCAAATTTCACTTTTTTATAAAATTATGCTAAAAACGAAATGGTTTCTTGAAAAAAGGATTGAAAAAACACCCTCAAAACAAAACGAGTTGATGCTGGAATAACAAAAAAAAAAAAACATTGTGTCACACTTTTGACACATTGTAACAATGGAATTAAAGACAACATATTAGGACATTGAAAAGTCGTAAAATTATAAATTTTTTGATAGATGATGTTAAATATAAACAAAATCATGTCTGAAGGGCTTATCATTTCGAACATTTTTTATCCATGTTGTTAAACATAATATATCTTGACTCTAAACAACCCTAAAATTGTAATTATTTTCAACCATAACATTAAAGATAAAATTTCGTAGCGTATAAAAACCTCAATGACAAGTTGTAAATCTCCAGTTTTGAAATCTTAAGTTTTCAAGATACTTGAACCATTGAATTATGGAGAAATTATATGACTTAAACAATTTTTAAAAATGAACAAGTAAATGAAAAATTTATTATTCATATATTTGTTTGTTTATATATTAAAACATATTTTTTAATTTTTTTAATTGTTTTTCTATATTTTAAATTATAATTGTTTTAGTTTTAAGAAAATAAAAATTAAAAATTAAAATCTTCTTATATATTATATATGTTTGTTTATATTTTAAAACATATTTAAAAAAATAAAATAATTGCTTTTTCATATTTTAAATAATAATTGTTTTAATTTAAAAAAAAAAATTATATTTGCTTGTTTATTTTTTAAAACATATTTTTTAATTTGTTTTTATTGTTTGTTTATATTTTAAAATTTTAATTGAATAGGTTTTTTTTTTTTTTTTAACAATACATTTTTTTATTATAATAGCTTTTGTTTAAAAAAAAATTAAAATTTTTATATAGTTTGAGTTTGAAAAAAAAAAAAAAAAAATTAATTTGTCGCCCGCCGGAGGCCAGAGGCAGGCTAGGTAGCCCTCAATGGCGCCGGACGACTGGCCTCCGGCCCCTGGATGGGCGGAAGACGATTCCTGGAGGCTGGAGGCCGGTCGAGCGACATCGTCGAGGGCTGCCTAGCCTGCCTCTTGCCCCCGGCTGAGCGGAGGGTGATTCTAAGAATCGCCCTCCGCTCAGCCGGGGGCTAGAGGCAGGCAAGGCAGCCCTCGACAGCGTCACCTGACTGGCCTCCGGCCCTTGGCTGGGCGAAGGGCGATTCTCGGAATCACCCTCGCCCAGCCAGGGGGAGAGGCCGGTCGGGTGGCACCGTCGAGGGCTACCAAGCCTACCTCCGGCCCCCGGCTGGGTGGAGGGCGATTCCAAGAATCACCCTCTGCATGGCCATGGGCCGAAGGCAGGTTGGGCAGCCCTCGACGGAGCTTCCTGGCTTGCCTCCGGCCCCTAAGTGGGTGGAGGGCGATTATGAAAATCACCCCCGGATGGGCAAAGGGCGATTCTGAGAATCGCCCCCGGCTAGGCGAAGGGCGATTCCGAGAATTGGCCCCAGCTAGGCGGAGGGTGATTCCGAGAATCACCCTCCACCCAGTTGGGGGTGATTCTCTGAATCGCCCTTCGCCCAGCCGAGGGTCAGAGGTAGGCTGGGTGGCACTATCGAGGGATGTCGAGCCTGCCTCCGGCCCGCGGCTAGGTGGAGGGAAATTCTCGGAATCACCCTCCACCCAGCTGGGGGCCAGAGGCAGGATGGGTATCCCTCGACGATGTCGCCTGGCTGGGTGGAGGGTGATTCCAAGAATCTCCCTCTGCCCAACCAGGGGCCAAAGGCCAGCTAGGTGGCGCCATCGCGGTCTGGTTAGTCTGTCTTTGGCCCTCGGCTGGGCCAAGGGCGATTCTAGAAATCGCCCTTGTGAACTCCGCCCAACCAGGGGCCGAAAGAAGGTTGGGAAGCCCTCGATGGTGTTACCCGGCCTGCCTCTGGCCCCCAGATGGGAAGAGGGTGATTCTCGGAATCGCCCCCAGCTGGGCAGAGGGTGATTCTCGGAATCGCCCTCTGCCCGGCTGAGGATGATTCTCGGAATTTCCCTCCACCTAGCCGGGGGCCAGAGGCAGGCCAACCGATTCCAAGAATCGCCCCCGGCTGGGCGGAGGGTGATTCTCGGAATTTCCCTCCACCCAGCCGGGAGCCGGAGGTAGGCCGGCCGCCCGGATTGCCTTCGACCCATAGATGGGTGGAGGGCGATTCTCGAAATCGCCCTCCGCTTAGTCGAGGGCAGGAGGTAGACTGGGTAGCCCTTGATGGTGACGCTCATCCAGCCTCCAGCCCGCGGCTGGGCGGAGGGTGATTCAAAGAATCTCCCTCTGCCCAGTCGGAGGCCGGAGGCCGGCCGGGTGGCGCCATCGAGGGCTGCCCAGCCTGCCTCCAGCCCTTGGCTGGGTGGAGGCAGGCTGGGAAGCCCTTGACAGCACCGCCCGGCCTACCTCTAGCCCCTAGCTGGGTGGAGGCCGATTTCGAAAATCACACCTAGCTAGGTGGAAGGCAATTCCAAGAATCGTCCCCGGCTGGGCAAAGTGGGATTCTAAGAATCACCCTCCGCCCATCCAGGGGCGATTCTCAGAATCGTCATCTGCCTAGCCAGGGGCCAGACACAGGCTAGGTAGCCCTCAATGGTGCCTCGCCCTCCACCCAGCTAGGGGCCGGAGGCAGGGTGGGCAGCCCTAGACAGTGCCGCCCGACCTACCTCCAGCCCTCGGCTGAGCGGAGGGTCATTTCGAGAATCACCACCGGCTGGGCGAAGCACAATTTCGAGAATCACCCTCGGCTAGATGGAGGGAAATTTCGAGAATCGCCCTCTGCCCAGTCGGGGGTGATTCTCAGAATCGCCCTCCGCCAAGCCGAGGGCCAGAGGTAGGTCGTGCAGCGCCATTGAGGGCTGCCCAGCGTGCCTTTGGCCCTCGATTAGGTGGAGGGAGATTCTTGGAATCGCCCTCCACCCAGCTGGGGGTTGGAAGCAGGTTGGGCAGCCCAGGATGGTGTCACCCAGCCGGCCTCCGGCTGCCATCCAGGCGGAGGGTGATTCCGAGAATCTCGCTCTGATCAGTCGGGGGCCGAAGGCTGGCCGGGTGGTGCCATCGAGGGCTGCCCAACCTACCTCTGGCCCCAAGTTGGGTAGAGGATGATTCTCAAAATCACCCTCCGCCCAGCTGGGGGCCGGAGGCAGGCTGGGTAGCTCTCGACGACACCGCTCGGCCTGCCTCCGGCCCCCGGCAGGGTGGAGGGTGATTCTCAGAATTTCCCTCCCACCAGTCGGGGGTGATTCTCGGAATCACCCTCCCCGCAACTGGGGATGATTCTCAGAATCGCCCACCCCCCACCCGGGGGCCGGAGGCATGCCGGGCGGTGCCATCAAGGGCTGCCCAGCCTGCCTCCAACCCGCAGCTAGGTGGAGGGTGATTCTCGGAATTTCCCTCTGCCCAACCAAGGGCCAGAGGTAGGCTAGGCAGCCCTCGATGGTGCCGCCTGGCTGACATTCAACCCCCAGGTGGGCAGAGGGTGATTCCGAGAATCTCCCTCTGCCTAGCCGGGGGCCGGAAGCTGGCCGAGTGGCACCATTGAGGGCTGCCCAGCTTGCCTCTGTCCCCAGGCTGGGCAGAGGCCAGCTGGGTGGCTCCATCGAGGGTTGTTCAGCTTGCCTCCGGCCCCCGGATGGGTGGAGGACGATTCTCGGAATCGCCCTCTACCCAGCCGGGGGTCGGAGGTAAGCCAAACGACACCGTCAATTGAAGAAGATTGGGTTTTGGATCTATTCTCAAGTTCAGGTAAGTTTTATTATACAAATTTAAATTTAAATATTTTATTTTTTACTTTTTATGTCTTTATACTAATTTTCTTAGTTATTTCTTTAGTGCTTGATGATTAGGTACAACACTAGCATGTTGCCTACCAAAAGGAATAAATTGCATTGCCATTGAGAAAAACCCAGTGGAATGCAAATTTATTCAACAAAGAATTAACGCTCTTGAATTCCTTCCAGATGCGAAGCAAGAAGTTGGTTTGAGGAAAGGGTATTTTAATGAATCACGTGTGGCAAAAAAAGCAAAGGAACCTCAACCACCATTATATGGAATGATTGGAAAGGGACACTTTGGAACATTTCCAAACACGAAAGATCCATTAGAAGATGAAAATGACCAAAATGAAGGAGAAAATGTTGCAGAAGAAGCCATCAATGATGTTCTAGATTATTTTGAACATGTATTAGTTGATATTGTTGATGATCTTTAAGTTATGCTTGCAAACAAAGCTCATTTTTGAGATCTATTAATCAGTTTTACTTGTAATGTTTAGACTTTGATATTTTATGCGAAGAATCCTTATTTTTTGCAAAAAACATGTGATTACTATTATTTTTTGACATAAGATTCAATAAAAATGCTATTTTCTTAAGTTTTTTTGTTAATATTTTCCCAAAAATTAGTTTATTTAACATATTTTTTTCAACAAAAAGTCTCTAAAAGTGTATTTTTTGCATTCTATTTGTATTGAAAATTTGTATTTTTTTGTCATATTGTTCAAAATATTTGTTTTTTAGCGACAATTATTTGATGTGCATTGAAAAATTAATTAGAAATACATAAACTTGTAGAAAATATAAAATTTATAATATTGACCCTTTTTTCATTTTTTATCCATGTGAAAAAGTGAAGTATCATTACAAATTTTTATTTAAAAAAAATATATTTTTTCTTTTTAGAACACAAGTACATAAATGCACTTAAAAATAAACATCTCACGGAAGAAGAAGACATTAGAAAATTTATAGTGTCAAAATCAATCCTCTAAAAAACGTTGGTGATGATATGCCACCACTATTCAAAATCGACATAAAAAGCATCACAGAGAAAAAAATAAAAAAAAATAAAAAAAAATTGAAGTGTCAAAAACATGCTAAAAACAAAAAAAATTGATTCTACATCACCACTTTTCAAAATCCGGTGTTTTTCTTGCTATGTCAAAAAGTAGGTACCAATGCAGTTACCTATTTCATCAGTAACAGTGTTGAATATTAAAAGAAAGCTGAGGCGACAAGCGAGGAACATGGCTTTCCAGATCAAAGGCAATCAAATTTGAATCCGCAGGATCAATTCCTCCTATGGAAGTGATCTAAAATGGATGGCTGACTTGTTATGCTATGCAAGCACCTCCCACTCAATTAAAAAAAATTAAGATCTTGTTTATACATACATGTGTGGAATTGCATTCTTGATTAAGGTGTATGTGTTTTAACTATTTTAATGCTTTATGTGTGAGGAGTTAAAAAAAAAAAATTATGCTGATTAAAAGCATGTACAACAACCATAAATTGCAGCAAATTAACCATCAATGCATAACAACAAACATAATAAAGGATTTCACCTGTATGTCTTAAGCTACGTCTCCTTGAGCCTTCGTCAATTGACTTGGCTCGTTGGGATTAAGATGGAAAATTTATTTTAAAAGTTGCTACTCAACTCCAATGGTTATTTGAACTGTACCAATGGGTTTAGAATACCATAATACCCCTGGATTGACTGCTAAGTCTCTGGAAATGGACCTAGGCTCCCTTGGGATTGACCTCTTCTATCGGTGTCCTTGAGCTTCCCTAAGCTTCTTTGTGGCATAAAATCTCATAGAATTCCTCTTCTATACCTAAAAAATTTTATATTGTCTCCATAACATCTCAGTAATCTAAAATAGGCTGTTCATTTGCTCATAATGAGCTCTGGCTCCCCAATCTATGCCTCCCACACCTGGTGGCACTGGGCTCCCTCAAACTTCCCTATGGCTTCTTCGGATCTAGAAGTCTCAAAATGGCTCTAAATATCCCTCCATTGGATTCATAATTTCCAAAATGGTTATAAATTACTATTCATTTGTTGAAATTGGCCTCTGGCTGCTCTGGCTATGCCTCCAACCCCTGGTGGCACCCTGTGGCTCTAGGCTCATTGAAAACTTCTCTGTAGAATCTCGACCTTCAAAAGTCTCCAAATGCTTCTGCAAACCCCTTCATTGGATTCATAAGGTTCATGATAGTAAAAAATGACTATTTTTTTCCTGAGAATGGCCTCTCACTGCCCTGGCTAGGCCTCATTCTCCTGGTGGCTCTAGTGGCCCTTGGAACTTCTATGAAGCAAAATCACGCTTAGAAGTCCTTAGCTAGCTTTGAAAACCTCACCAATGACTCCAAAATTCTTCAATTAGCTAAGAATGACTCTGAATTCATTCACAATGGTCAAAAATTGGGCCTCCTACACTTTTGTCGAGTTTCAACTAGAAAAGCTCCACTAAAAGTGGAGAACTCCACTTAACTGGAGTTAATTTAGGCAATTCTGCCCTAAAAGGTGTGCCCTCCAAATATTCCATTGAATCTGATTCAACATTAAATTTATTGGTTGGGGGCGGCCACATTCACACCCCCCAAACCGCTTACCTAATCGTCGACGTAACTCATGCATGGCACTGTGGTTGAGGAGTTTAACTGTGGGTTGAAGGACCGTCGGTTAGCGCTTACCACGACGGTTGGAGTTTGTTATACTGTTGCCATGTGACAGTAATGTGGAAACATTTGATGTGTTTGGTTTCGTAGACCGCGGGGATTTAACATTAATGTTTTAACGTGCCATGTGACACAACATTGCGGGGACCGCTGGTAGGTTGGGACCGACGGCGGTCCCCAACCCCCATACACCATTGCGTTAAACCTTAATACCAACCCGAAATCCTTAGAGGTTAAGAAAAAAAGCTTAGGGGAGATGGTAAAGGTATGGGCATGCAAGCGAGGAGGTCACGGTTCGATCCCCGACATCTCCACCAACATTTTATTCAACCATCCTGGACCACGTGGCGGCCTTCGGGCCTGCTACATGGTGACCTGTGATTGGCTGAAACAACCCCTTATACAACCATATTGTGACACTTGTCACGATATAATTGGCTTGGAAGGAATATTTTGGGGGAATATTCCCTAGAATATTCCTTTTTGCTGAATATTTTGATGCCCAGTCAACCCTGGTCAACTGTCGAAATTTGCAGTTTACTGGGCTTTTCAAAAAGCGATAACTTCTTCATACGGTGTCATTTTTTTGAACCGTTCACAGCACTGGAATTAGGAAGACGATATCTATCAAATCGCTCAGGTTTGACACACTTTTGAACACTTTGAAATTTGAGCTATCACTTAGGTCCTGATCAAATTCTGATTAGTCCTTCCCACTGATGGGCTTTTGGACCCACAAAAGCTGATGATTATCTTCATTGAGCTTTAACTCTCTACTTATTTCAAGTTATATCAACTGATTTTACTTGATAAGTCTCTTTGACAATCACCTTGACATGCCTTGCACCGCAACTGGCTGTGTCTCTTGACCACTTCTCTTTGGTTGTTGCTGACCCACTTCAACATTGTTGGCTGTTGTAAACTGATACACACCTTGTTGTACCACTAATCTCTCTATGCACTTGGAAAAATGTTAGCCTTACCACTAATATTGATGTCCCTCTTGCAACAATGGCATACAAGCTCTGTCTTGGAAATCCACTTTCCAAATTAAGCTCGCAAAATGAGTGAACTCTTGGCGTCAAGAAAAACACCAGCTTGTTATGCAATGGCTACAAAACATTTTTGCATCTTGTCCACTTCTCACTGAGTGGACTACAAACTTCTTGCAACATCCTGTCACAAGAATGCACATCAATCTTGAAAATAAAATCTTATGCAAGAATTGAAATGAAGACCACCTCTTTTTACTTCTTCAGCGCACTGATTGTCACCTTCCTGTAACATCAAATACATGGCAGTCAGCTTTTCACATTGGTGTATCCATCTATCAACCCACAATCTAAAAACACCTTTCAATCAAACACAATTCATACAACGTGTAACATCAAAAACAAGTCAACATGAAATTTGCTATACAATCGACACAAAATCAATTGTGAAATGTGTGCGACAAAATCGACACAAGTCGACAAACATGTGTGCGACACAATTGACACAAGTCGACAAACATGTGTGCGACACAATCGACACAAGTCGATAAACAACATGATAAATTTTGACAACAATAGTGCATGTAGCTATGTACAATGAACCTATTTACAAGTTCGATATTTAAGCATACAAAATCATGCATATGTACACTTTCAACTCTTCCTTTCAAGTACAAACAAGTACATAATCCCAAAACATGTGGGTGACTGTAAGAGCTGAACTGAATGATATTGCTGCAACATAAGTGAGTAACATACCCATCTTTTACACCTCCACGACGAAATTTTGCAACAAAAAAGAAATGCCTTCAACTGAACAACATTCACATGCAATCTTGCATCATACAAGCTGTGATAATCTGCTACAACTTGTCATACTTTCAACAGAAATTCATGCATACATAAGGCTGGAATTTGCATCTATGTACAAAGGACTGTATGTCTTACTGGGTCAAGAAATAAAACCACTTCTTGCAATGGTGATTTTTCTAGCTGAACATCCTCTTCTTGTGAATCATCTAGACTCACATCGATGATGGAATCTTTGGTTCCATTCTCGCCAGTATTTTTATCCTCTTTCTTCAAATGCTTCAGATGTTTGGTTGGATGTAGTGTCCAACATTGGGTAATGAGATGTCCCTTTTTCTGGCAATGTGTGCAAGTATTTTGCATCTTTGGTTCAATTCGCCTTCACTTTTACTGTTTCCTATATGCCTTCATTCTCTTCCAGCATTTTGAAACTTCATGGTTACACAAACCACAATAGGAACAAAAACTCATTCTCCCATTCATGCATGCAGATTTGTCATGCTTAATATAATCATAAACAACTTGATTATGGGAAGAATTATACCTCTAATGTTTCTTTGCATGCCTATATTTTTTACCTTCTTGAGGAGATGAACTTGAAGAGGTTCTAGCTCTCTTTTTAAGACCAACATTATTGTTCATGTCTTGATAGTTTTTAGAACTCTCTTGCTCACCATAATCTGCATGTCTACAAACATCTTGCTGCAACATGGGTTTCAAACAATGGCATTCATCTTGAATACAATCTTGACATGTTTGTGGGTTTGAATCTGCAACGAAAGTTCTTCTTGGAACTGTCTCAAGTGCCTTCATGACTGTAGTTTTTTCCATAGGGTTGTCCATAGCCTAGACCAAACTTCTTAGGCCTTTCCTTAACCATAATAGGCTCAATCATGCCATGTGCATGTTTTCCTAGACCCTTGCCTTCATAGCCCATTTTTAACATCAATTTCGACCCTATATCTCTAGTCTGTTTTTAAAATTAACTTACACATCTATCTAAAGAGGAAATTGAAGACAAATTAGAGTGATTTACCTCTAATTCAAGCTTGTGCTTGGTTAAGGCCTCTTGGGCATGATGGAGGTGAATCTCCATCTCATGCATTCTTTGAAGAATTAGGGGAATTTTGAGGTCTAAAATGGGCCTCCTAAGAAAAATGTACAACCAAAATAAACTTTATAAGAACCAATAGGATTCAAGATGATGATGTCAACCACGGGGGATGATTCACCATTTTTTAAGTAAAAGGGTAAACAGATTAAAAAATAATAAAACTACTTTTTCAACTTATATTTTCAACTTATATCCCAAATTTTTTACTCAAACTTTGAGCGAGAGTACTTGTTGGATGAAAAATTTAATTCCTCATCCAAGGAGTACCCATGTTGCATACTTTCGATGGACCCTGCTATGCGAAAAATGAGAAATACATGAAAAAACGTGATTGCAATCACGTTTTTCATGTATTTCTCATTTTTCATGTAGCAGGGTCCAACAAAAGTATGAAAAATGGGTACTCCTTGGATGAGGAAGTAAATTTTGCATCCAATGAATACTCCCACTCGAAATTTGAGAAACGACTTTGGGAGATAAGTTGAAAATACGAGTTGAAAAAGTAGTTTTTTTTTTTTCTCTCTAAAATTTGATGATGTTATCAAATCTTACTTTATTATTTCCACTGTTATTTTATAATTTCCTTAGGAGACACATTTTAGACCTCAAAATTGCCCTAATGAAGTCCTTCTTTCTCTTGCTTCATAGAAACCAATTGCTCATGAAGTGTAGTGCTTTCCCTTACATCTTCATATAGACTTTGCACCATATCCTTTAGGATGTAGAAGTCCTACTTCATCTCTTTATCAACGAGTCTTGTAAAGGAAGAGGATTTAGAAACCTCACTTGATGAAGTTGTCATCACTATGTAAATTAATAAAGAACTTCAACAACAATTCACAAAGCTTCAAGAGTTGGATAGTTATATTGCAAGAGTTTGTCATAGAGTTTAGCTCCCCCCAAAGCAAGAAGGATTTAATTTTAGTTGAGTTCATTGTTGACCTCCCAAGTCAGACCAAAGGATCACCAGACAACGATTCACTACCGGATGAACATCTCTTCCTATTGACAACCGAGGACCCTTGGTACAGATATATTCTCTTATTCCTACAAACCCAAAATTTCAAACCAAATCTCACTTGTGGCGACTGTAGGTGCATACGCCACCAAGCCCCCCGATACCTCCTCATGGGAGATGTCCTTTATCAGCGGGGCATCAACACCATTTTACATTGATGCCTCACTCATGACCAAGCTGAGCAAGCCTTTAATGACTGTCACAAAGGAGCTTGTGGTGGCCACCTCTTCGGAATGTCTACCACCCAAAAATTTCTGCGAGAAGGATATATTTGGCCCACCTTATTTCGTGACTGCATCTCAACAGTCAAATGGTGCAAGTGATGTGAACGCTTCGCTCACAAGGCAAGAGCACCACCCGCTCCCCTGCACCCGGTCATAGTATTTGGTCCCTTCTGCAAGTGGGGGATCGATTTCATGACTTGCAACTCCAAGCTGTCTGGAAACCACAAATACATTATTGTAGTCATCGACTATTTCACCAAATGGGCAGAGGCCATGCCCACATACGAAAAAATGGTAGAAATCGCTGCACGATTTATGTTCAACCACGTCATCGCCCGGTTTAGTGTACCAAAAGAGTTAGTCTGTGACCACAGAAAACACTTCGAAAATGAGATTTTCTAGGAACTATCTCATCACCTCAGATTCACATAGGAATTCACTTCATTGTACTACCCCCAATCCAATCGACAGGTAGAATCTGCAAAAAAGTTACTCAAAATTATGTTACAACGTATGGTGAATAACCATAAGAAAAACTGGCACCACATGCTTTTCTCCGCCTCTTGGGCATACCACACGACAGTGAAAACCTCAACAGGGTTCACACCCTTCCTCTTGGTTTATGGGGTGGAAGTTGTGATTCCCATAGTACGCGAGATCCCAAACTTACACACTGCCATCGAACTCCTCGATGGTACCCAACCTCTAGTGCAACGCTTGGTGCAATTAGAAATTGTCGATGAAAATCGACTACAATCACTCCAACACAATGAGGTCCATAAAAAGTGGGTGAAAGTATCATTCGATAACAACATCACCCCTAGATCATTTACTGAGGGAGAGTTAGTCCTCCACTATGATGTTGCAAAAGAAGCCCTAGGGCCTGAGAAGTTCAAAACCATCTGGAAAGGTCCCTATGTCATAAAAAAATACCTCCTTAAGGGGGCATACATCTTGTCAGAGCCCGAAAGAACATTCCTAAGAAACATCGTCAATGGGCTCTACCTCAAGAAATTTACCCATAAGGGTCAAGAGGCTTCAACCCTAGAGATATCATGCATATAGAATTTATTTATTTTTTATCACAAACATCATAGACTTGTTCTAAAATGAACTTTGGTGTCACAATTGGATCGTCCCCCTAACCATTACTTTGGATGTGCTGATGGAGCATCACGATGGTCTCAAAATCTAGCAGCAGCCACATAGGTCATCTACTAACATGACCGATCGCTATTCTTCACCAACGGAGTATGCATCAGATAAACTACCAATAATCAATCATATTATGATGCAGTCATCAGGATCATGAGTGACGCCTTCAACCAAGGCATCTACCACCTGCATATCTACCTTGATTCCCAGTTAGTGATTTCATAGTTAAACCAAGAATTTGAAGTACGAGATTTGCAACTGTTTAGAAATTATTTGCGTGCAAAAATATTAAGCCATCAATTTGATCATATTACATTCACATATGTACCACGAAATCAAAACTAGATAGTAGATCACATAGCTAATCACATCCTAGACTAGAATTCATCTTGTATAAACCATCATACATAAAACCAAATACATAAAAAATATAAATCTCTATTAGTGATACACAACATCCATCAAATCATATAACCATGGACACATCATCAAGAGCTGCAAAAAATACATCTTGCATATATACCAAAAAATATGTGTGAGTACAAATAACATGTCTCTGACCCCCAGGTCAGCCAAAATATATATATACACATGTCATAAAAATAATTGAAGCATCCTCATAATGGGTTCATTCCCTGAATACAAAGGATCTCTAGGGCTGAGCCCCGCCAGATGGGCCATCTGGACCCACAACTGCACTCGGTGCCAACACTGGGGTAGTAGCCAAAAAAAAAGCACCACATGGTGCAGAGTCAGACGATAACCCATCTCTTAGGCCATCAATGTCTCAAGCCAGGGATTATCTAGATTATCGAAAAAGCCCCGGTTCGACATACCCTGGGTCAACCTCTCCACTCGACCCTAAGCATCAGTTAGGTCAGTGGATCGGGCCTCGGCTACAGCTAACTTCTCGACCATCTCTGCCACTCGTGCCTCTGTCACCTCAACACGAGTGATAGACACAACATACTCTACAAAATCCAAGATGCTACCCTCCCCTGAGGGGCCAACACCATCACTGGTTCCTCCGCCCTGAGGCTGCTCTAAATCTCCACCCTGCCCCCTAGCCTGGGGTTGAGCTCGTCCACCTGGAACCCTCCTAATAGGATGGTGTCCCACCAACCAAGCAGTAGGTCGTCCAACTACTCCCACATCTGCAAGAGATAAAAATATAGTTTCAGTGTCACTAGAATACACATATAAATATATACATCATAAATACTAAAAAAAATAGAAAAACATAAAAAATTGATGCAGGAAAACCCTGCAAAACCCACATTATCCCACTCTCTTGCATATAAAATTGCATCTTCAATGAATGCCCCAAATAAGACTCCAAGTCTGGGCAATTTCATAATTTTTACATGCGGAAGCTAATAGCATCTGTTTTCAAAAATTCTTCAATTGCGGAAGCTTTTCAAACATATGGCTCAAAACCACAATCCCAACAATCTACTTTTCATGTGATTGAACCCAAAATTCTAATAGCATTAGAAACCCTTATAAAAGTCTTATAAAAGACTTTAACTATCCACCCACTAGTTTTAAAACTCCAGGCTTTTATGATTAAAAACCCCAATGCTATCATGGCATGAGAATATTTAACTATTGTGAAATTCACTTCAAATAACCCATATATCCACCATACACAATGTATGCAAATCCGCCATGTTTCAACGTGGAAAATTAACTAAAGAAATCAATTTTATGCAGTATAATATCAATGAATTTTATATGAAATATTCACGGCTAACGCCACCATTTAAAATAACATTTGGCCCACACAAAATTCCACTCCTTCGATCCTTGGATTAACTATGCAAAGTACCCATTCCATTCAACGCAATAATAGACCTGGCCATGGTTTTAATACATACTTGGTAAATAAAAATGTGCCTTACCTCCATGAACGCCTACGCAATTCAATTGTGCCTTCACCTTATTCAAGTTTCACCACGCTTCCACACATCAACCTTCTCCATCGCTTGCCAACATTGCAATTTAATTTTTCAATTGCAGAGAGTTTGAAGGAACCTCTGCGTCCTTGATTCACTTCAGTCTCCAAAACCCGCCTTCTAATTGAACGCCTTCCTCTCCATCAACAATCCAACACATTTACCATTCACTCAGCATTTAACAATTGTGTTCTCCTTTGCCGTTGCACATTCAACAACCAGACATCGATGCAGATACGTTCACACTGCATACGTCTTCTGTCAAAAGGCCGCACCTCATCGACTCCTTGTACCGTGACATAAACATAACAATCAATATCGATTTATATAAATCGAATTCCTTCTTTTTCCAACTTAGGTCCTGTTCAATCAGGAACATCATATCCCCAAGCCTACGAAACATTTAATTTAACTCATGTAAAGCACCTATAGTTAAACCCACAAATAAACCATTTCGATTTCAAATGTTAATTTTGCTCCTACAGGATGATTGATCGGATTCTCCTTAAGCGATTCATTATCGCTATCTAGCTTAAATTTATAGTTGAAATTAGTTCTCTTGCGTTTAATGGTGCTTAATAGATCTACTTCTTGCTACGGCAAACAGAGATATTTTCTCGCAACCTTACGACTGCAAATAATCTCCATTCAATCAGATTTGTCGTAGTTATTTTCAACCTCAAAGCGATGCTTGAATACACATACCTCTTACGCTATGTTTTACCTTGTAATTTCGACCGTCAACACCGCGACTCACCTCTTACGAGGATTAGTCTCTAATGGAACCAAATTGAACGAAATTCCACTGCGCTTTGCTTTGGGTTCTCCATCTTATTCAACCGATGATTTCAACAGGCCATCAATTCATGATTGATGGCTTTCGAATTGCCATTTAAACTCTTTGCAATTGCTACTTGGAATTTTCATTTCAAATGTGCACTTTCTCTAACATCTGCAACATTCAAAACATAAAGTCGACGTTTAGATAACATCGATCCTTCTCTCATATGCAGAGCTTCTTCTGTTACAAAGTTTTTCATATGAATAAATTCAGAATTCAAACATCTTCCTACCAAGCTCGACCAAGAATATTTATATGTCACACAAAATTTTTAAAACAAATTCCTCATTGATATAATCAAATGAAATCAATACAAAAACCCTCTTGGTCCATGGCTAGATTTTCAAATCAATGGCCCTTTTACAAAACCTTGTAGGCTTGCAAACTTTGCTATCCAAACCTCACCTCTAATCACTCTAATTTTCCTGATCTATTTGGCCTTGGAGGCACATTAATTTATACAAATTGAATTGAACCAATTTAGGTTCAAATCCCTTTAATCACTCAACAAAGTCCTCAAATATCTCAACACCCCTACAATCTATATTTTATCCCTAAAATATTGAACTAAATCTAACTTAGGGTTCATAATTAATTCTTAAATATCTAAAATCCAATTCCTCTCATGTTCTCCAAATCATTTGGGAACATTTACAAATCCTCACAATAATTAATTAAAAATATAATTTAATCACTCAAAAAAATCCTATTAATATTTACGTAAATTTAATATTTACTCACAAACATAAGACCCCTTAGTTTAAATAAAATACAAAGTATTTTTCTGAGTCTAATGCTCCTGTATCAGACTCCCAAGGTTGAAAATGATCATGATCTCCTGATCATGCGTTTTAAGTCTTTGTCCGCCTGGATCCCACACTTTGTTCTGCAAGTTATCATCAACATCCGCTGATGTTTTCTGCTTTTCTCCAGGTCTCCATATCTTATGATGTCTTGCTCCACTGTCTGTACTTTCACAATATATCTCCGTCTTCATTTTTTTGCTACTGCTGCTTTTCTACCTTGCTGATATCTTCCTCTGAGATACTTTCATCATGATTTTTCTGATTAATTCAATTTGTCTGTCCAATAAATCTTTAGATTGCTGATTTCTTGCTGCCTGTTGAGCTTTGGCTTGCTGAGCCCTTGCTTCTATGCTTGCTTATGTTCTTACTGCCACCCAATAATCCATGCCCTCTTGTTTTCTACAACGGAAAATTTATTTTCTGCCTTCTCTTATCAGCAAATTACTGGACTGGTACATTTTGTACTTCTTTCTACTGTCTTCATCCTCTTGTATCTGCAATTCCAAATTATGAAATTGAGAATTTTCTTCTTGCACTGAATCTTGACTATTCAGCATCATTTCCAGCAACATAACGTCTTCATTCTAGGGATCTGAAATTTCCACAGAATTTTCTTCTTCCTTCATTTGATTGCTCAACTGAGTCAACTGTTCTTCAGCACCTGCAACAATACCTGCATTCACAAAACACTTGTTAAAACAAAAATCTTAAGGCCTCAGTGCCTTACTTTCCTCTGCCAGCATTTCAGTATGTTGTCCTGAATTCTCCTCCACTATCAGCACATCAGTATGCTGATCCAAACTTTTGAAATAATTCTCTGTAGAATTCCTAAGACTATCAACTAGTCTTCCTTTTACATCATCTGTCTCCATGATATCTTTCTTCTCTCGTTCACTGTGATGAAATTTACCTTCTGCTACAATCTCCCTGTCATACTCTGAATGTTCCAATAAATATTCCAACAATGCAATTTCTCTGTGGCATTGCTGAAGCATTTCACCATCACTTACAGCCCCTGTATTCATACACAAAATTTTAGTTTGAAAATCACAAAGTTCAACAGTCTCAACTGTTGGTTTATATACCAGCTCTTCAAGCTGATCCTCTTCTTCATTCATAAGAACTTCCTCTTGTACTGTAATAGCTTCAAGTAAAAAAGCAACACTGCTTCCTTCTTCAGAGTATTCATCTTCCGAAAGATTCTTTTCCATACTTGTGACAGCTTCACAGGATTGCTCATCCTCCTTAGTAAAACCTGTAATCACATTACAATTGTCAACTATAAAAATACAAGGTTTTACATTATCCAGTTGATCTGGATTTACCCAATAGTTCAGGAAATCATCAATGATCTCCTCTTCTGTTTCACCAATGGAAACCTCCACTTTCAACTCAACTGCTCTGAATTCTGTACACCCCAACTGTACATCCATCCTCTTCTCAAGCTTTCTCAGCTTCTCTGCAAACTACATGTTCATCTATTGATCTCTTTCTTTTGTAGCCTCTGCCACTTCACTCTCTTCCTCATGAGCCAGCCCACTCTGTGGATTTCGTCTATCCTCATCTTCAGTTTATTAAACTGTTCCCTGATCTCAGCTAACTCTTTGTTATACTCTTCATCAGTCAATTGCTTCCATATGCCATTTTCCTTGGCATATTCCTTCTCCTTCTTTCTACTGTGGCCTCTCTATGAACCTCTACTCTCTACTTTATGACTTTCTGTAGTCATCTTCTTCGCCATGAGTTTCTCACCCATGAGTTGCACCAAGCCTCTACAACAGCAAGCTCTCCTGCTGCCACTTACCTCACCAATCCTTTCCTCCGGATCTGGTCTTTTGGTAATCTCTGGTCCTCTGCTGGAACCTTTTGAGCATTTCTCCACTGCTCCTTCAGGCTTCACTCATCTGCAGCTTTATTCAACCTCTGTTGAATCTTCAGGTTCTTCCACTCTCTCTTAGAATCCTTTACTGGACTCCTTCATCACTGCTCTCCAGTTGTGATCTGCTTATTTTTGCTGAGATTTTCTTCAACCTGCTTGCAACCTGAATTCTGCAAACAACCTTCAAACCAGAGTTAAATATCATCTGTCAACTTACCTACAATATTTTGTATAATCTTGCTTCACTTCTTCAACTGCACTACATCTCTGTGCTGCAATCTTCATCAGTTTCAAAATCTGATCTATTTTATCACATGCAATTAATTCAAATTAAAAACTTGAATCTTCACACAGAGCTATTCCAGCTCTGATACCACTTGATGCAGGAAAACCCTACAAAACCCACATTATCCCACTCTCTTGCATATGAAATTGCATCTTCAATGAATGCCCCAGATAAGACTCCAAGTCTGGGCAATTTCATAATTTTTACATGCGGAAGCTAATAACATCTGTTTTCAAAAATTCTTCAATTGCGGAAGCTTTTCAAACATATGGTTCAAAACCACAATCCCAACAATCTACTTTTCATGTGATTGAACCCAAAATTCAAATAGCATTAGAAATCCTTATAAAATTCTTATAAAATACTTTAACTATCCACCCACTAGTTTTAAAACTCCAGGCTTTTATGATTAAAAACCCCAACGCTATCATGGCATGAGAATATTTCACTATTGTGAAATTCACTTCAAATAACCCATATATCCACCATACACAATGTATGCAAATCCACCATGTTTCAACGTGGCAAATTAACTAAAGCAATCGATTTTATGCAGTATAATATCAATGAAGTTTATATGAAATCTTCACGGCTAACGCCACCATTTAAAATAACATTTGGCCCACACAAAATTCCACTCCTTCGATCCTTGTATTAACTATGCAAAGTACCCATTCCATTCAACACAATAATAGACCTGGCCACGGTTTTAATACATATTTGGTAAATAAAAATGTGCCTTACCTCCATGAATGCCTACGAAATTCAATTGCGCCTTCACCTTATTCAAGTTTGACCATGCTTCCACACATCAACTTTATCCATTTCTTGCCAACACTACAATTTAATTTTTCAATTGCAGAGAGTTTGAAGGAACATCTGCATCCTTGATTCACTTCAGTCTCCAAAACCCGCCTTCTAATTGAACACCTTCCTCTCCATCAACAATCCAATGCATTTACCATTCACTCAGCATTTAACAACTGTGTTCTACTTTGCCGTTGCACATTCAACAACCAGACATCGATGTAAATACGTTCACACTGCATACGTCTTCTGTCAAAAGGCCACACCTCATCGACTCCTTGTACCGTGACATAAACATAACAATCAATATCGATTTATATAAATCGAATTCCTTCTTTTTCCAACTCAGGTCCTCTTCAATCATGAACTATATCTTAATTTGAAGCCCTGAACACTGCAATTTTAACTCATGCCAAGCACTTGTGGTTAAACCCACAAATAAACCCAAAACACGATTTCAAATATTAATTCTGCACTCTTACACAACATTTCAGTCAGATTCTCATTAAAGTGATTGCGCCATCCATGAAATTTCATTGTTGACGATGGTTCCTCTGCACATTTAATAAGACGCTTAATAGATCTACTTCTTGCTACGGCAAACAGAGATATTTTCTCGCAACCTTACGACTGCAAATAATCTCCATTCAATCAGATTTGTCGTAGTTATTTTCAACCTCAAAGCGATGCTTGAATACACATCGGCTCTGCTTCATGTTTTCGCACAGACTTTAAAACCCATCAACACATAGCTTACTCTTGAGGATTCAATCTCAGCTAGGACTCAAATTGAATGAAATTCCACTACGCTTTGCTTTGGGTTCTCCATCTTATTCAACCCACAATTTCAACAGGCTAGCAGTTCATGATTTATGGCTTTCGAATTTCCATTTAAACTCTTTACAATTGCTACTTGGCATTTTCATTTCAAATGTGCACTTTCTCTAACATCTGCAACCTTCAAAACATAAAGTCGACGTTTAGATAACATTGATCCTTCTCTCATATGCAGATCTTCTTCTGTTACAAAGTTTATCATATGAATAAATTCATAATTCAAACATCTTCCTACCAAGCTCGACCAAGAATATATATATGTCACACAAAATTTTCAAAACAAATTCCTCATTGATATAATCAAATGCAATCAATACAAAAACCCTCTTGGTCTATGGCCAGATTTTCAAATCAATGGCCCTTTTACAAAAGCCCGTAGGCTTGCAAACTTTGTTGTCCAAACCTCACCTCTAATCACTTTAATTTTCCTGATCTATTTGGCCTTTGAGGCTCATTAATTTATACAAATTGAATTGAACCAATTTAGGTTCAAATCCCTTTAATCACTCAAAAAAGTCCTCAAATATCTCAACACCCCTACAATCTAGATTTTATCCCTAAAATCTTGAACTAAATCTAACTTAGGCTTCATAATTAATTCTTAAATATCTAAAATCCAATTCCTCTCATGTTCTCCAAATCATTTGGGAACATTTACAAATCCTCACAATAATTAATTAAAAATATAATTTAATCACTCAAAAAAAGCCTATTGATATTTACATAAATTTAATATTTCCTCACAAACATAAGACCCCTTAGTTTAAATAAAATACAAAGTATTTTTCCGAGTCTAATGCTCCTGCATCAAAAATCATGCCTGCAAGTCCCCACATGTACCCAGCAGGAAGACCCATATCCAGATCTCTCGGAATTCCATCCCAAAGTACGGAAAGTCAAGGAACATCTTGGGGTTTGCCTTGAACCATGCCTCTGTGGTCGCATTCCAATAGTGACCCACATCTCCTCCCCCACCTCGAGGCATCACCGGTGCCCATCACCTCATCCGAGGGTCCCGGTGAAACCGAACAGGAACTAGCACCACATGCCACAAAAATACCACCCTCTCAATCATAATTCTACAAAGGATGCTAGCATATGTGAATAGCTGAGATCCTCCTCGGACCTTCGCCAGCTGCAACACCATACTATCATAAACATGATGTGCCCAGTCAAATAAATGCCCGACCTGAAGCTAGCGTAGAACACTGATCTGAGGTCCCAACGCCCTATGCAGTGATGACGACCCACTCAATCGCATGATCGTAGCCAAAGAACATCGCTCATCTAGGTCGTTCACTGAGGATATTAGAATGCACCCTTCCGAAAGGGGCGCCCCACCACAATGCTGCTCTGACCAACGACAGAAAGACGCCCTCACAAGCGGGAGTGGATGGGGAGGTGCCTCACCCTGAGGCAGAAAACCAGTCACAAAGTATATATTTGTATCTTGAAGGATAGGAATGTCTTGCCCTCGCAAAACCATCACCTTGTGCCTTTTGTTCCAATAACAGACTAGGTAGCACAGCAGGCGATCCTACGACCTCAAGAGGTCATTCTCAAAAAACTTGAGGAGACCCCACTGAGCTAGTAACCTGCAGGAATTGGCATCATGTGCCACAAACATACGAATATCCATCCAGTATCACTCTCTATACAACATCCTGTCACCAAACAGAAGCACATCAGTGACATAAAAACTCAAAAACATTCATTTTTTTTTTCAAAACTGCCTTGGATTTTCACCGCGCCTATTTCTCAGACAGACACGCTGACCACGCGTCTGTATCTCATACAAACTCTAATAGGTGTGAAATCTCTATGGAAATCCTCAAATTCCTGCGGAGCCTCTGCGCCTGAACCTTGATCGCCTGTGTGGTCAAGGCCAAAAACAATTAGGGGTCCGTACAAACCTAATTTTCATGGACCCACACAGTAAAACTGAAAAAACTAAAATTTTGGATGTGCAGGGGCCTACCTGACACTAACAGCGTGAATCCTTGGTACATAGGCTGAATACAACAGCAAGAATGGCTCAGAAACAAGCCTTGACCTCACAAATCTCAAATGATACAAATGAACTAAAATGAGCCATATTGACCTATATATTGTCGTTTTCAAATTATTTGAGGGACCATAATGGGAGCTCAGAAAGCCCAATTGTGAAATCAAAAGCAGCACAATGGTAAGTACCTCATAATTCCCAAAGGAGGTTTCACACATTCACGCCTCCAAAAAAATAATATTTTCAGTTCCGACAGGTATGCCCTCTCTTATCGTTTTTTAATTCAGCACATTTGTCAATATATTTGAATGAAAAATATGATTTCACTAGGGGTATTGGTTGTAGGTATTGCACAGTATGACAAACCACATGTTTCCCCAGTAACTGAAGGTTCCAAAGTAGTTACCATTCTACCTTAAGCATGATAGAGTCCTAGAGCATCTTTGCATATCCTGACATCATTTCTCCACAATAATCAACCATAGGTTCCAAACACTCGACCATGATTATCATATCCCCACCTTGCACATGATAAGAATTCTCGTCAGTTGGTAGAGCCTCCCCCTCCATGGAGTCCATCACTCAAGTAGACCATGCATCAAAAAATATCATGCCATGTCTATAACACCCCAATCTAGGAAGCACTTCATGTTCATCCATCCATCATGCATCAAGTCAAGTTTTACCATGTCACGATAAAACTCCTTTTCTTGGACTACCATTTTTGCAAGCAGATCGAACACACACCACCACGTATCACATTTTCCCTACCATACCTCCATGATCATACCCCAACTACCATATTTTCCATCCATTTCACCACCCCCACACCGAGACTAACCAATGGGGCCCCCACCCTCAACAAAAACGCCTTCCTCACATCATTAGTGAGTGATAATTTTCATGTTTTTGGGGCATTTTTCTTCGTGTTTGTACATCCAAACCCATTTTATATTATTTTGGAAAGTGTACAAATATTTTTTAGGAGAACATCCCCCACCCATCCATCCACTTTTCTCCCATGGAAGAAGTCCCTAATCTCCCTTGGTCGGAGCTTAAAACCTTTCACACAAAGCCATCACGACATTCATAACAAACATATACCCACCTTGCATGTCCTACCGACTCCAGGGCTTTCCGCATCATAAATAATTATGCCTGCTGCCAAATTTCTTTTTCAAGCTCTAACCTTGGGCCACTAAAATCCCATCATCCTTTTTCAACCATTTCTCGCCATCATGCCTATGTTAACCTATCATCCCCACCTGTTGTATCAAAGAATTTGGTCCATTGCATCAGTATTTCTCTCAATTGGTTGAGGCTTTCTTCTTTTCAACTTCAACAACCATTTTCCAAAAAGGAAGCAGTACCTTGGATGGATCCTCACCTGAATAGGGGCATCCTTGGATGGCACTGTGGGAATCATCATTTCCCATTGATTTCATCGATCCTCCAGATATTCGACTACAACACAATATTTCATGTCAAGATGGTATCGTACTTCACAAACATTGCACTTTGTCAGAATTCATCAAAGACCCGTGCCATTATAAGCATCTCTTTCAGCAATGCTTACACGGGAAGGTCTCAGTCATACACCCATGCATTCAATAAGAATTTATTCTAAAATATGGCATACCAATATTATGCATGTGGGCACTACTTTCAACCTATTTTCAAATAAAAAACACCCCTGAGGGTGTTCTTGGGCCAAGGAGAAGGTACATTTTACTCCTATATTTACCACGATTTGTTAGTTACTTTTATATATTTTTCTCTTATCTTAGCAATAAAGTGAAGGAAAATAATTCTAAAATAAGGTAGAATGAATTATTAATAAAAGGTTTTTTTAATAATATAAAAAATGATTTTTCATTGTCTTTATTGATAGAGAAGCGGAACAACCAAACTATTGACCAGGATGACCAAAAGACAACAGACAAGGAAGGCGAACAAGATCATATCGACTCCCATGAATCAGTGGAAGATATAGAGGCACGCCTACTCCTGGAATGTTAAGTCAATATCCACGAAGAAGTAGGGTCTCATAATGAGAAGGATTCGTCACTCTGTTTGAATTCGCCTTTAAGCTATAAAAGGTCGAAGGTGAACAAGACGAAGGATAGTTCTGGTATTATAATTTTCCTGTAATAAATGTATTCGGATAGATACGTCAAGTTTGTGCTAATGTATTTCTCTACTAAGTAATGAATAAATTGGTGTTTTTAGTATAAACAACTTCTTAGTATTCCTTAGCAATAGGATTCTAGAGGCTTCAGGCCTAGCCCTGGGGGTTCTCCTGCTACTTCTGTGCTAAACGTCTATTTACAAAATTTTCATTTCTAGTTACCCTTTGTGTCTCATAAAATTATCATTTAAATTTATTAATCGCACGCGTGAGATGTTATAACTTCCTTTTCACTAGATTAGACTTATCATTCATGTCTCTTATCAGGAGTTTATACTTTTACATTCGTTAGAATAGTTTCATCACAGTTGTTGTTCAATTCTATGTATAGTTAATATTTGAATATTTTCATCATAATTGTGAAAGTTTGGTTGATATTTAATTTTCAATGATGCTATTAGTTAATTAAAAGAGAATTCCATTGAAATATCTAGAATAATTGATTAATGTTCAATTTATTAGGATTTTTTTTCAATTCATTAAGGTAGTCATTCAATTCATCAAAGCGCGTTGTTCAATTGCAATTTATTATTTTCAGTCTTGAGTGGTTATTTCTGCATAAGCTTAGAACAGAATATTCTCCTTTTATTGGTCTGAAGTATTTCATAGTTCACTTTCAAGTTGGTTTGATCAAACTTCAAGAATTAGAAAATATTTCTTACGACAATATAGAGTAGTTAACCTCTGATGTCACTTGCATATATTTTGCTTACACCCTTGAAATAACAAGACTTGCATTGGGTTGATAATTAATGTAAAGCATTAAGGTTACATTTAGAACAATCACCTTTATGACCCAACATTTTTGCATCGTTGTCGGGGAGAGTATTTAAGAGTGATGTCTTTTATTTCTTTTTCCTTTTGCTGTGAAATAATTGGGTATTGAAAACGAGAGGTAAGAACCTGCATACTAGCAAGAAAAACGCTTGCTCTCTAGCCCTCTTCTCAGCAATTGTGCAGAGGTGAATAGGGTAGGTGTTCTTTTTTTTAATGACTAGGAAGAAAAAGATAGAATCAGTTCAAAATCCCCCACATAAATCCACAAAACCCAAAGGATTGGTGGTCCTTGGCAGAACAACATATATATACTAAATCATTAAGAAGGCTGAATCCCAGGCATTCGTAGGACCCAGAACCATTCCTACACAGAGTCCTACTATAGTCCCTTAGGCAGCAACCTCACCATCTACAACCCACACCAATATTTAGTGAAACAGAAGGGTATGAACAAAGCCTCCAGACTGTTTAGCACGTAAGTCTCGACCCTTCGAGAGAGGGAAATTCTTGCAATTTGCAGGAAGGAGAGAGAGAAACCAATAGTGCAATACAATTAAAAACTCCAAATCCTAGATCCCCTGAGAGAGTGGTTGACCCAGTACTAAATCGGGGAAGTGATATAATACCTCCTCTAAATCCACTCCCTAATCCCACTCAAATTATTCCCCTAGATCGATAAATCCTTGAAGATTATTGGCACATCATTGATCAGATGGCAAACAACCAAAACCAAAGACGTACGTCAACACTGGAGTATCCCATTGTTGATTTGACCGCAAATGCCCCTATAAAATCTATTCCATTACAAAACATCCCCACCTTCCATGGGCTAACTTCAGAAGATCCAGATGCATTCTTATTTGAATTTGATGTCTTATGTAAGGGATACGACTACACCACTGACTCTCAGAAACTGAAATGATTTCCCTCTAATTTGAAGGGGACAACATTACGTTGGTGTATGGGGCTTGGTGGAGGAACCATTAATAGTTGGGATTAGATGAAAAACTCTTTTCTTAACAAATATCAAGACTATTTCCAGACTCAAGAACTAAAATACGAAATCTTCAATATGTCTGCAAAAGACAATGAGACATTAGAAGAATACGTTGAAATATTTCAATATAATTTGCAAATATCTCCATATACCACACTATCTAAATATATTTTAAAAGAAAAAAATGATTAAAGGAATGAAAGACTAATGGGTCGAAACACTTAATATAATGGGAAAAGGGGACATCTATCAAGAAGAATACGATGACATTATTACATTGTGCATCAGGTGTTCTTGAGGTAGTACGCGAAGCAGGCCAACTGGACGGGATTTAGCTTCAAGGAATTATAAATAGTCTGGTGGCAATGTGACCATAGAAGAATTCGATAATTTTTTAGAAGATTTTAAAACTGATATCTTAGGAACCCTCACAACACAGCTAAATGTCCTACAAGCCAAGCAGAAGCAAGCTTTAATAGAACATAACTTGCATGTTTTTTTCCCACGCTGTTGGAAGAAGCACAGCCAGCGGGAGTGTCCATTAGACATGGTCCAGACATGTTCTATTTGTACCAAGGACCACGTCGTTGACCATTTCCCTTCACTCCCAGGGTTGAAAGTGGTTTTTAAAGAAGTAGAAGAAGAAATAGAACTAGTGTATCTAGTGAATCAATGTCGGCAGTCTCAAGCATGAACAGGTATGCCACTAGACCCATCTCAGTTCTTTTCACCTCCACAATTTAATCAACAGAACCCTGGAACATCATGGCAGTGCCAATCACCTTTTTCTATCTAGCCATCCCAATCATTTTCCATGCCTACTTGGCCAACACAATCCCCTTCAGGTAATAGTTGGTCAAGTTTTTCTTTTTCTCCCCCTCATTGGAAAAGCAATCCATATCAATCGCAGTGGCCTGCCTCCACTTCACAAAATACAAATTTGTCTCAAAACTGGAAACGACCACTGGGAATGACCAATTTACCTATGGGAATAGGGGCTCAGAATCAACCCAAATTACCAGCCCCATACCCAATCCAATGTAATCCTCAGCCTATTATGCATCCTCAATTGCCAGCTCAACCCAATCCTAATCCCAATAACAGGTCGGTTAAGCTAATATAGATTGTTGAAAACCCAAACCCTGAAACTGAACCGAAGAAATGCAATGAACTTAGGCTAATATCAGGGCATGTTATTTCACCTGAAGAGGATACAACCCTGCCACAACTTGAGTCTGAAATTCCAAAAATACCTAAATAATCCACTGTCACAAAAACAAAGATAGAGCAGGGGAAGGACACAGATGACCAAAATGATCCTAAAAACCTTCTTGTTTCCTCCCCTCCATTCCCTAATAGATTAACACTACTTAAACCTATAGTCTCTTCAGATTTTGATCTCCTAGGAGAATTAAAAAATCTTTGCATCAAAATTCCTCTCCTATAGGCTATACAATACATTCCTATCATGCCAAAACAATTAAAGAGCTGTGGAGAAAAATACAGGTGAGGAAAGAAAGAACTGTACCAAATGTTCATGTAGTGGGAGAACTCTGAGACTTACTCTTGGGAAAAGAAACACCAGTAAAATATGAGGATACAGGAAAGCCCATAGTCATAGTACATATCTCTGGCCACTCCTTTTCAAACACATTAGTTGATTTGGGGGCGACCATCAACATCTTAACTACAGAAACTTGCGAGAAGTTAGGGATAACAACCTTGGTACCCACATCGACCTTTCTGGAACTTGCTGATAGATCTATTATCAAACCAGAAGGTATATTATAGGACATCCTAGTTTCTGTGGACTTATGGGAGTACCTAGCAGACTTTCCAGTTATTAACCCAAAAATTATGTAATGTTCCTACTTAGCCTTAGCTAAGAGGAAACATTGAATTTTGATTTGTTTTATGTTTTATGAATAAATGAATAAAGGAGGATATGTAAAACTCCTAATAAATCAATGCCCATGTGAAAAAAGACAAATCTAGGCTATGTAAATAATCACTTGCAGGTGTGAAAGAGGATTGAGCCAAAGATTGGGTCCACCTTGACCAAATCAACTGCGTTGTCTAGGTTCAATGCATCACCAAGAGGGATTGCACAGTTCTAGAAGGGAGCTTCTAATGTGAAAAGGACCAACTCATCCAAGTGGTTTAGGGTTTGCAAAGGCCATCTCATGTTATAAAAAGGAGGAGAAGACACATGAAGAGGTTGTTGATGAATTATATTTCTGAGGTATTTGTCTGCTTAGAAAAATACCATTCTCTGTTGTTTAGTGGAGGATTGTGATTGGAATTCCTGTTTAGGGATTTCATCTCTTCCCTTGAGGATCATTGGAGGAGTTCTTTATTGAATTTGGCCACTATCTGGTTTGATACCAAGCTCTATCTTTCATGAGCAGTGCTGGCACACTTAGGGTTTTGCAGCTGCTATCTTTTGTAGCAAGTGGCATTGTAGATCTGCTTAGATCTAGTTGTTTTTGAGAGGCTTTCTCTATTGGAGAGTGTTCTTAAGCCTCCAAAGAGTTAGCTGATCCATATTTTATATCAGATATGTACTTTTTATTCCATGTACTCAGTCTCCTTCACCCTCTACGCAGTTTCTGCTTCATACTGCATTATTTTGTGAAAGGGCTTTGTTATTTCAGTTTGCTATCAGTTTGGAGGAAGATCTCTTGGTGTTAGGCTTGCCTTCCCTTGGTGATCCATGGATTGGATTGCTGATCCATGTCTCTATAGATATGATCTATTTCAGTAAATAAATTTATCTTCAGAAATTTCTGGGTTTTCTGCAGCACAATATATTGTAATTAAGATCTATAGCTTATTATGCAGTATTTTGATGTAATTTCAATTGGATCTTGTTCCTAAAGTCTTGTAGCTTCCAAATCTATATTAGATCTCTGCATTTTATTACTAGTTGCAGCTCTCATTTCTGAAGGAATCTTTCCCTAGTTCTTTTTGTAATCAGTTGTAAAGGAAATGGACTCATTTTTAAATCTGATTTACTGATATAATACTAAATTATCAGATAGTTGGCTGACCTCCTCTGAGCTTCAGTCAGATCTGCGCAATTCTAGTAGCTGGGGTTTTCATTTTGTAGCAGTCTCTCTCTTTGGATGATTTCTAGCTAGTCTTGTCTCCGGGAGATTTGTTTAACATGCTTAAACTTATTTGTTTCTACTGAATTTTCATATACATGTCACATACAACTTTAATGAGGGGATCCCAGCCCTGATCTATGTTTTCATTGCTCATATTTTCTTATACAACGTTTTCACTGAAGATCTTGTTGATATTCCTGAATTGGGATTATTCCAATTTCTATAGGCAGAGTCTACAGTTGGCCAGGTAGCCTCTGGTTCTCACCCTATTTTCAGAGGTGACATAACCAGTAAATTCCTCTGTAGTTTATCTCTGACAAGAATCTTTAGAATCCCCAAAAAGGAATATTACAGTGGTATCGGAGCTCCACTCTTGGCATAACCTGTGCTAGCTTTGGAGCCTTAGTCATGCTACATTCCGAAGATGAAGATCCTCTTTCTGAGAGGGAGAGGAGATACCAGAATAGAAGTCATAAATAGTATGACTATACTATTTTTGACCTTGACAAGGGTCAAGACAAGGGGAAAGGCCCTGAGTTGAATGATAAAGATAAGGAGGCAGAAGAGTTTGCAAAAAATCTCTTGGAAACTATGCAAGATCTATCCAAGGAAATAAAAGAGATGAGGATAGATTGAATGAGAGAGTCCCCTGGAAGACTCCATCAAGGAGAGAGTTCTAAAATGTCTCAGTTTGGGACTGGTCCACCGATGAGCTTGCCACAAGCTCCACAGATCTCACTATGCTCTACAATGCCTACCTTCTTGGTTGTAGAGAATGAAGGGCTTCAAGAGTCAACCTATTTGGAAGGTTACTTTATAGAATATGATTCACAAAGCCAAAGGTTCAAGGATAACTTGAGCTTTCAATATTTCAGCCATCTAAAGGACCAGAGGAGACCATTGCAGCAGTATAGAGATGGATGTTTCCTTCATGGGAGGCACCACACCATGGGTAGGATCTTCTTGCCTAAGTTCAATGGTTCACCCTCTTGTTCAGCTAAAGCATGGGTGGAAAATTTGGACATCTATTTCCAGCTGAATAAAGTGCCTGAAGCAGAAGCCATTAAGATTGCTACGCTACATTTTGATGGAGAAGCCCATAATTGGTGGTTTCATGGACTTTATACATTGGGGCATAGCAATGTGTCCACTTATGCTGAATTCACTAGGAGACTAGTGGAAAGATTTTATCGGAAGGATCCGGAGGCCCCTTTCATAAGCTTGGCCAAGCTTAAGCATACAGGAGATGTTGAAGCCTATATTTCTGAATTTTTGAGGTTGTCTGTTATGGTTCCTGATCTTTCAGTTGCAAGGAGAGTCTATATGTTCATAGATGGCTTGGAGGAATATTTGCATCGGTTGGTCAAGTCTACCAAACCCACCACACCGCATGATGCCATTGAAAGAACAAGAGATCTCCAAGATGCCTTGCCAAGAGCAAAGGAAACCCTTCCTAGCAAAGCCACTCAATCTTCTAAAGGGAAGGAAGGGAAAGCTGCTCCATCCAAGGAGAGCTTACAGAAGAAGCTTCTTGACAATTATCTCTGGAGGGAGTTGAGAAAGAAGAAATTATGTTTTACTTGTCAAGAATCGTGGGTGTCAGGTCATATATGTGCTACTAGGAGAGCACATTATATTGAAGTCTTCTCTGATTGTGAGGAGGAGGAAGGCAATGATGGACCTAGGATAGGTCACAGCGCTAGTGATGATGAGGAGGAGGATCCATCATCATCTAGGGAAGAAGAAGGAGAATTTCCTCCAACCAGTGGGACTCTTGCTTCATTGAGGGGAGTGCCCAAATATTTGACTCTTAGAGTGCAGGGTTCAGCTATGAACCAAAGAGAATCTATTATTATTGACAGTGGGCCAACCCACAATTTTATTGATGCTCACTTTGGGCAGAGGAGAGGGATCCCTACTGATAATTTTGATGGGTTCTCTATTTTGGTTCCAGGAGATAGAACTATGTAGTGCATGCAATATTTTCCATCACTTTCGGTGACCATGGGAGCCTAAACCTTGGAGGACCACTTCTTTGTAGTGGATATACCAGACACTAATATCATCTTGGGTGTCCAGTGGTCGATTAATTTGGGAAAAGTCACCACTGATTGGAGGGCCTTGCAGATGGAGTGGGTGGATCTGAAGAGTGGGAAGAAACAAGTTATTCAAGGCATGCACACCTACCCTTCACTTGATGTCTCTACCCACACAACAAAGATGGAATTGCGCAGTGAGGGAAAGGATCTCATGGTTCCTTCTCTCATGTTCATGAGATTGCTGCAAGGGACATTTCTACATCATGGCAAGCCTCCTGTGATGCCATTAGATTCTATGGAGAAAGCTTCACCAAGTGTTGAAACAATGGAAGAAAGAGTCACTGCGCTGTGGGAGGAAGCAAAGGGGAGGATCAGCCTTCCTACGCAAAATTTTGGCATGCATAATGCCAAAGTAAAAAGCTGCAACAAGGCAAGCACCACCATATATAAATCTACAGTTCTTTCCTTGTTGAGAAGTGTAGATCCATATTGGAGGTCTCAACTCCTTGTAGAGTACTCCAAATATCTACACACCGGGATGATCCTAGATGGTATAAAGAAAGGAGGAGGTTATATGGTCCATGAAGAGGTCATCTATCATCTTGGAAAAGTATTCTTGTCTCAAGCCTCAAAGCTTAAGCAATAAATACTACAAAGGGCACATAAGGAGTTCCTTTCCAGCTACATGCAATCAGCAAAAATCTACTCCCTAGTCTTGAAGAGTTTTGGTTGGGAGGGTATGGGGGAGGAGCTACATCAGCATTATGATTGGGAGGAAAAAAATCAGCACTTACAAGAGTGAAATATCTATGTTAAGATGGGGCAGCCAAAGGATCCTATGCATGATATATTTCAGCCATCTCTTTCTTCTCTCAAAAGAGGGGAAAAGCCCATGCCTAACTCTATGAGTATGGGAGATTTGTATGGTAAGAAATCTGATCTTGTAGAGCAAGTTTATTTTTCTGATTTGGAACACTCTCTTACCATATGTATGTATGCCATGGCTCCAACAAGGTGAAATATTACATGCAGATCTCATGGAAAGGATGGGACCAATGAAAACTCCAAAGCTGGCCACTCCCTTGAGGTGCAAAGGGAGATTGTTTTCCATGATGGGTGCTTCCCAAAGGCACCTAATGAGAGTTTCACTTTCAGCCATGTCAAAGTGGCTTATGCAGAAAATATGTGGTGGGAGTACCACCTATCACATTCAGATCTAATTAGAATAAGGAGTGTACCTTATGTGGGATTGTGACCCACCTCCTCATGTGAAAATTACAGTTTTCCTTTATGTGATTTTGCTACCATACATATATGACATATTGGTTTTGTTTATGTGTATGTATGGGCAAAGAGTCAGTAGTGTACATGTTCCACATGGGATGGAACTATATCCAGTACTTCATGATACATGTTTCAGATGTGACATTGGTTCACCCAAGCATATTTTTGTTGAGTTTTACACTCCTGAAGGGGCAGACTATGAACCTATCATGCTAGCATTGGAGGAACAGTTTTTGATGTATTTCCTTGTTGAACACTTGCTTCATGATGAGAGGTTTATTCTTGATGGTGTCATCAATGGAGAAGGAGAAGAGATACAACTCTTACCCTAACAGTTGCTTGAGGACAAACAACATTTTGAGGGGGAGGACTGTAATGTTCCTACTTAGCCTTAGCTAAGAGGAGAAATTGAATTTTGATTTATTTTATGTTTTATGAATAAATGAATAAAGGAGGGCATGTAAAACTCCTAATAAATAAATGCCCATGTGAACAAAGAAAAATCTGGGCTATGTAAATAATCACTTGCAGGTGTGAAAGAGGATTGAGCCAAAGATTGGGTCCACCTTGACCAAATCAACTGCGTTGTCTAGGTTCAATGCATCACTAAGAGGGACTGCGCAGTTCTAGAAGGGAGCTTCTAATGTGAAAAGGACCAAATCATCCAAGTGGTTTAGGGTTTGCAAAGGCCATCTCATGTTATAAAAAGGAGGAGAAGACACATGAAGAGGTTGTTGATGAATTATATTTCTAAAGTATTTGTCTGCTTAGACAAATACCATTCTTTGCTGTTTAGTGGAGGACTGTGATTGGAATTCTTGTTTAGGGATTTCATCTCTTCCCTTGAGGATCATTGGAGGAGTTCTTTGCTGAATTTTTCCACTATCTGGTTTGAGACGAAGCTCTATCTTTCATGAGTAGTGCTGGCCCACTGAGGGTTTTGCAACTGCTATCTTCTGTAGCAAGTGGCATTGTAGATCTGCTTAGATATAGTTGTTTTTGAGAGGCTTTCTCTATTAGAGAGTTTTCTTCAGCATCCAAGGAGTTAGCTGATCCATATTCTATATCAGATCTGTACCTTTTATTCCATGTACTCAGTCTCCTTCACCCTCTGCACAGTTTCTGCTTCATACTGCGTTATTTTGTGAGAGGGATTTGTTATTTCAGTTTGCTATCAGTTTGGAGGAAGATCTCTTGGTGTTAGGCTTGCCTTCCCTTGGTGATCCGTGGATTGGGTTGCTGATCCATGTCTCTACAGATCTGATATATTTCATTAAATAAATTTATCTTCAGAAATTTCTGGGTTTTCTGCAGCACAGTATATTGTAATTCAGATCTACAGCTTATTATGCAGTATTTTGATGTAATTCCAATTGGATCTTGTTCCTAAAGTCTTGCAGCTTCCAGATATGTATTAGATCTGATGATTCATCCATAGATCTGTCCTATATTTTAAATTTAATGTACAGCAGCTGAACCACCTGGAAAATAACATTGTCTATGTATTTCTACAGTTTATTACTAGTTGCAGCTCTCATTTCTGAAGGGATCTTGCCCTAGTTATTTTTGTAATCAGTTGTAAAGGCAATGGACCCATTTGTAAATCTGATTTACTGATATAATACTAAATTATCAGATCTTTGGCTAACCTCCTCTGAGCTTCAGTCATATCTGCACAGTTCTAGTAGATAGGGTTTTCATTTTGTAGCAGTCTCTCTCTTTGGTTGATTTCTAGCTAGTCTTTTCTCCAGGAGATCTGTTTAACATGCTTAAAATTATTTGTTTCTGCTGAAATTGCATATACATGTCACATACAGCTTGAATTAGGGGATCCTAACCCTAATCTGTGTTTTCATTTCTCATATTTTATTATACAGTGTTTTCACCGAAGGTCTTGTTGAGATTCCTGAATTGGGATTATTCCAAGTTCTATAGGCAGAGTCTACAGTTGGCCAGGTAGCCTCTGTTTCTCATCCTATTTTCAGAGGTGACATAACCAGTAAATGCCTCTATAGTCCATCTCTGACATATAATCTTAAGAATCCTCAAAAAGGAATATTACAAAGTAGGTTAGATGGAAATCCCATGATATTGGGACGACCTTGGTTAGCAACGATCGATGCTTACATAGGAGATGCCATAGATAATATTTTCATATAGCCCCCACTAAACCAATTCTTTCCACTGTAAATATTCAAAAATAGCCGCATAAATACTAGTAACAAAGCATCCATTCACTGCTGACAATAGTTGAAGCACTCGAATTCAAAGATCAAACTGAAGATGATGTAATCAATAACTTAATGAATCAGCCACCTCCTTCAGAAAATTTAAAGTGCCAAATGTTAAAATAAGTTATTGATAATGAAGGATAGGAGGAACCCTTAACAAACATTGATAACCATCACATACCCATGACTGTTGTTAGCTACAACATACCAATTGAAATTCAGCCAGGAAAAGTCTTAAATATCAATGGCAGTCTTGATAATGACCAACAATAAAATATTGTTAAAATTTTACAAAAATATAAGGGAGCATTTTCTTGGGACTACCCAGACATGAAGGGTATAGATCCTCAACTATGCACACATCACATTTATATTGAAAAATATTCTCGGCCTATTCGTCAGCCTCAGTGGAGGTTAAACCCGCATATGAAAGATATTGCAAAAGATGAATTACAAAAGATCCTAGATGTAAAATTCATTTATCCTATTTTAGAAAAAAAATGGGTTTCTCCTCTAGTAGTCGTTCCTAAGAAGAATGGTAAGTGGAAAATATATGTGGATTACAGAGAATTGAGTAAAGTAACATAGAAATACCACTTCCCCCTCCCTTTTATTGATCAGGTACTTGATACATTGGCAGGAAAGTGGTTCTTCTCTTTTCTTGATGGTTTCAATGGTTACAATCAAATCTAGATAGCCCCTGAAGACCAAGATAAAATGACCTTTACTTGCCACTGGGGTACATTTTCCTATAGGTTATTTCTGTTCGGATTATGCAATGCCCTAGCAACATTTCAAAGGGCTATACTCAGCACTTTTTCTGATTTAATAAATGAAGGGCTTGAGATTTACATGGATGACTTTACTCCATATTGAGATGACTTTGATCAAGCACTGCAAACACTAGAAAAAGTATTGGAACGATGTATTTCTACTAGATTGTGTTTGAGAAAAGAAAAATGTCACATGATGATGACCGAAGGAGTAATCCTAGGACACTACATCTCTGCAGCTAGAATACAAGTAGATCCGACAAAAATATAGGTAATTCTTTTACTAGCCACACCTTGTACTCAAAAAAAGGTATGTAGTTTCCTTGGATATGCAGGGTACTACCGTAGGTTTATAAATAATTTCTCACAAATTGCTGCACCCTTGTATGTATTAACTGGAAACGTTGAATTCCAGTGGTCTGAAAAATGTGACACTACTTTTTCAGATTTGAATAAACTGGTCTCGACTACACTAGTCTTACGTGGCCCCAATTGAGAGCTGCATTTTCACATTTCCTCAAATGCATACGACACAACGATTGGGGCAGTTCTCGGTCAAGAAGAAGACAGAAAGCCCTACACTATTTACTACATCATAAATAATCTCACTCCTGCCGAATTAAAATATACAGTGACCGAAAAGGAGTTCTTGGATGTCATTTATTCTATTAATAAATTTAGACATTATATAAATAGATATCAAGTATTCATGTATACCGATCACTCCGCCATTAGATACTTAGCTAATAAACCTATTACAAATGGAAGAGTGACTCATTGGTTGTTGCTTTTACAGGAGTTTGACATTACTATCAAGGACTGCCCAGGAAAAGAGAACGTAGTTGCAGATTTCCTATCTAGAGTTCCAAATTTAGATGATCCATTAGTGGTGGACGATCAGTTCCCTGATGAGCATTTGTTCGATGTAACAATAAAAATGCCATGGTACGCAAATGTAGCGAATTATCTGGTAGTAGGAAAGCTTCCAAGACACTTGACAACAAAGGAACATAAGCTAATTGTTCAGCGCAGTGCTAGATTCTCCTGGGACGGTGGATATCATTTCCATATAGGAGCTGATATGCACATACACAGATGCATCCTAGAAGACAAGATTTATGACATCTTAAGAGCCTGTTATGATGAACCATGTGGTGGCCATTTTGATCATCACAAGATGAGGCACAAATTATTACAAATGGGCTATTATTGGCCTACAATTTTTAAAGATGCCAAGAAATATGTCCAAGCCTTTGATAGTTTCCAAAGAATGGCCCACCCTGCCCAATCTGATGAAATTCCACTACAGCCATAGTTAGTAGTGGAACCTTTCGAATGGTGGGCACTGGACTTGTTGGACCATTCAACCCGCCATCAAATCAGAATACCTACATACTGGTTGCCACATACTACGTGATGAAGTGGGTAGAAATGGTGGCTTTGTCAAGAGCTACAGAAGAATTTGTGATCAATTTTATTTTTGATCTATTTGTGCGGTATGGCTTACCTCGGGAAGTGATAATTGATGGAGGGGCACAATTTGTGGGAAATAAAATCACACCTACTCTGGAGAACCACCATGTCGCCCATAGAGTCACCTCTCCCTACCACCTGCAAGCGAACGTGCAGGTCAAAAGCACCAACAAATTCCTTGAGGAAATTATCACTAAAATAGTCTCAACACATCACCAGGATTGGGCTACTAAACTACCAGAGGCCTTGTGGTATTATCGCACAACGTGGCGAAACACCACCGAATATTCTTCGTACCATATGGTATTTGGAAGGGAACCAATTTTTCCTATTGAATTTGAAATAAATACTTTGAGAATAACCCACGAAGTGGGGCAGGATTTGACAGAGGCCCAAGTTAGAAGACTCCAGCAAATAAATGAATTAGATGAAGCATGGTTACTTGCTTTACATCGAACCACAATTATTAAACAACAACAAGCTAAGTGGCATGACAACCTTATAAAAAATAACACATTCTAGAAATGGGATTGGGCACTCCTCTACGACTCCAGATTCCAAGACTTCCCAGGTAAGTTACAAACAAGGTGGCTCGGGCCATACGAAATTCAAGAAGTGCACAGCAACGATACCATTACCTTGACCACCATAGATGGATTTGGCTCTGCCTTTCGAGTCAATGGACACCGGGTGCGCCTCTACCATAAACCACTTATGAAAGAGTATTTTTTCCAGCAAGTGCGTGACAAACCCACCATCCAAATTTTATCTGCAGGGGATGATGGCCCGACAACTTTAAGTTCATAAGAAATTGTTATTTCCTCTTGTAAATAGGGTATATATGTTTCCTGCAATTTATAGTTCTTCTCATTGTTGTACATTCCATCTCTTTTTCATTATTTATATGCTCACATCTACATTATTTTTCTTTTTTATTTGTTTTGTGTGTTCTATTGTTCAAACCTTTGAATAGCTACTATTCAATCGAATTGAACAGTTGTCGCTCAATCGAATTGAACAGTTGTTGTTCAATCGAAATGAACAGTTGTTGTTCAATTCAAATGAAAGAATGTGCTTTTTTGTGTTTATTTCTTATGTTCATGTTGAGATTGCAATAATATGATGAGCTTAGTGGATAGAAGTCACCTTCACTAAGTGGGCCCGCAGGCTATTTTTGGCGCAAAGTCTATTTTTAGACATATGGATCATGTTCTATGAGTTTCGGGATGCTATTTGTGGATGGTTGGTAAATTTGGAAAAAATAGATCGACTTCTATTTTTAGACATATTGGGTGGAATCTATTTTTAGATTGCCAGTCTAAAAATAGATATGTCGAATATTATTAGCTCTTAATAATATTTGGACTATAAACATTATCTTATTCTCTTAGAGCACTTCAGTTAAGTGCACATATGTGGCACAGGAGCTGATAGAAGGAATTATGCTATTCCTAAGGGTTAAGTGGAGCTATTGCATGGATACTTCAATTAGAACTCATGTGACAGAGTTTGGTGGAGTTGATTGAGGAAGTTAATGGAGTTGTGTTCAGTTTAACTAATCTAAACATAGTTGAGCTAGTTGTATCTAGTCTAACAGATTGATACACTAGTGAGAGTGGTGTGAATTAATTATTAATTAATTCAATAATTATAAACTCATTAATCAACTAAAGAATACATCAGTTAACTTCAGTGCATGGACAGTTTTAGTGGAGACCAGTGGAGAGATAGGTGAAAGAGCAGTGTGACTATCAGTTGTGACTATACTGTTACATGATTTGCAACAACCAGTGATTGGAGAAGCCAATGAGGATTGTGCAGTACAATCCAGGTGGTTCGAAGTTATTTATGAGCCATTATTCAACATTGATTACACAATAGAGGCTGGCTAACAGGTGGCAGATATTGGAGCATGTGTTTTGCTAGATCTAGCTTGATTAGTGTGTAGCAATTGGAGATTGTACTGAGAGCTTGTGAGGAGCTTTGTATGATGATTGTTACATGATCTCTATGACATATAATATCTAGATAGTTGGGGGTTTTTAGCTTTAAGCTTTCCCATGAAATACTGTGTTCATATGTGTGATTGTTTATGGTTTTAATGTGCGCATGCGATTGGTTTTATTTCCGCAATTAATGATCAATGGTAGAAGAGATTCTGTATTGTGCATGAAGTTAAAATAGTGTGTGATCGGGAGAATATTGGTGAATAATATATCAGTTATTCAAATTTCTACATGTTATCGGAGCAATATTGATCATTGGAGAAATTGCAAAACATTGAAGCGGTTGAGTTTTGAGCTGCTGGAATTCGAATTTGCAGTAGTGTTTTCTTGGTGTCGAAGTTGAGATGTATTTCAATGGATTGCGATTGGAGTATGCCCTTGAGAGCAGCTTGAATTATATTGCATGGAAGGACAGGATGGAGGCAGTGCTGGATGACAATGGGTTGAAGGAGTTCATAGATGCAGAAATTCCAAAACCTACTTCTAGTGATGCTGTCGTACTTGACGCATGGCAAAAGAAGACAACAAAGTGTCGAAGGATTCTGTTGGAAGGTGTGAAGGATCACATAGTGTCTAGCCTTCATGGTAAGGCTTCTCCATTCTCGATGTGGAAAGCTTTGACAGATTTATTTCAAAGCAAGAGCGACCAGAGGAAGTTGGCGCTCAAGGATAAACTCAGGAACATAAAACTGGAGAAAGGCGACAGTATGCCCAAGTACCTCACAAATTTCATCCAATGCAGGGATGAGCTGGGAAGTGTGGGGGTTACTGTTGATGATGAGGAATTGGTGAGTTTGGTTCTCTTTTGGCTTCCGAAGAGTTGGTATTCCTATTAGGACTCTGTCAATGGTCAGGAGAAATTGCCAGGATGGGAGCGACTTTGGTTGGATCTTGTGCAAGAGGATATAAGGCGAAGTACCAGGGACAGATCTTCATCAAAGAATTCAGATGAAGAGAATTGCGCTTTGGTTGCCAAATCAAGGAAGGGGAAGAGCAAGAAGAATGCTTCTCAATCCGGTGCGAAAGGCAAGAAGCAGGACATGTCCAAGGTGAAGTGCTTTCATTGTCACCAACATGGACATTACGCCACTAATTGTCCACCGAAGAAGAAAAATAAGCAGGCTGCTGGATCTGTAGCTGGAGAAGCCTTAGCCTAGTAGTTTGAGCTGGATTTTTCATTGATCGCATGCTTGGTGTCAAGTGTGATGGGTTCAGTGTGGTTTCTTGACAGTGGTGCGTCTTTTCATATGACCGGAGATCGAGATTTGTTTACTGATCTGGATGAGAAATATCTTGGAGTGCACATCGAAATGGGCGATGATGGTAGATACAGTGTGATCGATATCGGTAGAATTTCATTTGAGATGGATTCTGGTAAACCCTTCATATTGAAGGAAGTGATGCATGTTCCAGGATTGAAAAAGAATCTTATCTCTGTGGCGATGTTAGAAGACAAGGGATATGATGTTGTCTTTAGTGAGGGAAAGGCTTTCCTGCGCAGTAAGGCAACTGGTGAGACCCAGAGGATAGGGGTTCGAGTTAAGAACCTTTATCAATTGCAAGTAGATGGTTGCGTAGAAATGGTAGGAAAGGCAGAAGGAGTGGTCAGCTAGGATGATGGCGAGTTGTGGCACTAGATATTGGGCCACCTTCACCATGGAGCTTTGAAGATACGACAGCAGATTTCTACTGGGCTTCCTAAGGGTACTCTTTCGCAATTAGATCAGTGCAAGGGATGTACCTTGGGAAAATTTGTGAAATCCACCTTTCACGAGAAGGATAGTCATGCCAAAACGATCCTTGAGATAATTCACACAGATGTGTGTGGACCTTTCTCAGTAACTTCGACAGCAAAGCACAGGTACTATGTGATATTTGTTGATGATTTTTCTCGTAAGTGTTGGATCTTCTTCATGCAGAAGAAGAGCGAGACATACTAAAAGTTCTGTGAGTTCAAGGCACTGGTTGAGAAATAATAGGGGAAGCAGGTGAAGGCTCTTAGGAATGACAATGGTGGTTAATTCGTCTTTGGCGAGTTCAAGGACTTTTGTAGTGCAAAAGGAATTCAAAGAGAGCTCATAGAACCTCATAACCCACAGCAGAATGGGGTTGTTGAGCGGAAGAACAAAACGATCGTGGGTGCTACATGGGTGATGTTGCATGATCAGGGCCTTCCCATACACTTGTGGGCTGAGGCATGAAATACTGCAGTATATGTGCAGAACCATTGTCCTCACAGGATACTTGGCATGAGTACACCCAAGGAGTATGCTCGTACAAGCCCTCGATATTTCCCATTTGAGGATTTTTGGTTCACCTGTTTACATTCATGTGACGAAGGATGCCAGGAAGAAGCTGGAGCCAACTGCAGAGGTTTGGATATTTTTGGGGTACACTGATACACCCCACAACTATCATGTGTATTTTCCAGACAGTCGCAAGACTGTTGTGCGACGGGATATCAAATTTCATGAAGAGAAAGCCATGAAGTGTTCGCTTTAGAGGGAGCCACACTTGCATGCAGATGAGGAGCTATTAGTTCCTAAGGATGAGTCTCAAGATGTGGATCAGCCACAAGATGAGGTTCATGGAGTGGAAGAGACCACTCAAGCAGCACCAACCATCAGAGGGCGGAATCGCACTACAGAAGCTAAGCGACTGGCTCAAGATGCAGAGAAGGTTGTAGGAGCACTTACATCACAGCACAGACAGAGATAGTCACCTGACCGATATACTGGATACATGGCTCTTATGAGAAAGTGTATCGTGATGGAGCCATCCTCTTTCGAGGAAGCTGTGGAGGATCCCGCATGGGTAGATGCAATGGTGGAAGAGTATGATTCGATTGTCAGAAACAATGCATGGGAGATTGTCCCAAGGACGAAAGGGAAATCAGTGGTGGGTTTGAGATGGATCTACAAAGTGAAGCAAGAAGCTGACGGGAGTGTGGAGAAGTACAAGGCAAGATTTTTTGCCCAAGGCTTCTCACAGATTGAGGGGATCGATTATGAGGAAACCTTTTCACCTGTCGCAAGGTATTCTTCCATACTTACGATTCTTGCTCTCTCAGTGCAGATGGAGTGGCACATTCATTAGATGGATGTGAAGGCTACGTTCCTCAATGGGGTGATTGAGGAGGAGCTGTACATAGAGCAGCCCGAAGGTTTTGAGATCTTCAGCAGCGAGTCACATGTGTGCAGGCTCAAGAGAGCGATGTATGGGTTGAAACAAGCACCTCTTGCTTGGTACACACGGATAGACAGTTATTTCATCGGACTTGGATTCTCCAAGAGTGAGGCGGATCCTATCCTATACCGGATTGTGGTGGAGGGTAAGTTTCCGATCATTGTACTTTATGTAGATGATTTGATTTTGACAGGTGATGAACTGTTGATACACTCATGCAAGGTTGATCTTGCAAAGGAGTTTGAGATGAAGGACTTGGGCCTCCTTCATTATTTCCTGGGATCGAAAATTTGGCAGCGCAGTGATGGACTGCTTGTTTCTCAAGGCAAGTATGCCCGGAAGATACTAGAGAAGTTCAACATGCATGGCTGCAAGCCTATTGATACTCCTCTTCCTGGTGGATGGAGGAAGGAGGATGCTACTTTAGCGAAGGTAGTGGATGCCACTGTTTATCGACAGTTGGTGGGGTCGCTCATGTATCTGGTCAATACATGACCCGACATATGCTATGTTGTTAACCAGCTTTCACAAGCTATGGTTAAGCCTACCAAGCTCTACTAGAAGGCAGGAAAGCATGTATTGAGATATCTTAGAGGCACATAGGGATATGGATTATGGTACAAATAGTTGGATGAGGTGAGGCTATGTGGCTTCACAGATGCAGATTGGGTAGGAAGCCCAACGAACAGAAAGAGCACAGTTGGAGGGATTTTCAGTATCGGGTCAACAACAGTTTCTTGGTACAGCAGGAAGTAGATATCCGTGGCACTCAGTTCAGCAAAGGCCGAGTATATGGCAGCGAGTTTGGCTACATGCGAGGCTATATGGATGAGGAAGATCCTGGTCGGGTTGTTCGGTTCACACTTAGATCCTACTGTGATTTATTGTGATAATCAGAGTTGCATTAAACTCTTGGTTAATCCAGTATTTCATGATAGATCTAAACACATTGACATCTGGTATTATCATATCAGATATTGTGTGGAGCAGAATATCATGTTACTTTCATACATTCCCACGGAGGATCAGGATGCTGATATCTTGACGAAGGCGCTCACCAGGAGCAAATTCGAATACCACAGAGGCAGGATAGGGGTGGCAGATAATCCTTATCTTGTTGAGAGGGAGTGTTGAGATTGCAACAAGATGATGAGCTTAGTGGCATAGTCACCACAAGTGGGCCCGCAAAGCTATTTTTGGCGCAAAGTCTATTTTTAGACATGTCGATCATATTCTATGAGTTGCAGGATGCTATTTGTGGATGGTTGGTCAAGTTGGAAAAATAGATGGACTTCTATTTTTAGACATATTAGGTAGAATCTATTTTTAGATTTCTAGTTTAAAAATAGATATGTCGAATATTATTAGCTCTTAATAATATTTGGACTATAAACATTATCTTATTCTCTTGGAGCACTTTAGTTAAGTGCACAGATGTGGCACAGGAGCCAACAGAAGGAATTATGCTATTCCTAAGGGTTATGTGGAGCTATTTCACGGAGACTTCAATTAGAACTCATGTGACAGAGTTTGGTGGAGTTATTGAGGTAGTTGATGGAGTTGTGTTCAGTTTAACTGAGTTAAACATAGTTGAGCTAGTTGTATCTAGTCGAACTGTTTGATACACTAGTGAGAGTGGTGTGAATTAATTATTAATTAATTCACTAATTATTAACTCATTAATCAAATAAAGAATACATCGTATGGAATTTCTAATGTGGCGGGCGCTTTAGTGAGACTAGTGAGTAGATAAAGGAAAGAGCAAAGCAGGACTATCAGTCAGACTATATCGTTACATGATTTGCAACAACCAGTGATTGGAGGAGCCCATGAGGATTGTGCAGTACAAGCCAGGTGGTTCAATTTATTTAATGAGCCATCCTACAACATTGATTACGCAATAGAGGTTGGCTATCAGGTGGCAGAGATTGGAGCATGTGTTTTGCTAGATCTAGCTTGATTAGTGTGTAGCAATTGGAGATTGTAATGAGAGCTTGTGAGGAGCTTTGTACAATGATTGTTACATGATATCTATGACATATAATATACAAATAGTTGGGGTTTTCAACTTTAATCTTTCCCATGAAATACTGTGTTCATATGTGTGAATTTTTATGGTTTTAATGTGTGCATGCAAATTGATTTTATTTCCGCATGTAATGATCAATGGTAGAAGAGATTCTGTATTTTGCATAAAGATAAAATAGTGTGTGATCTGAGAATTTAGAATAATATATCAGCTATTGAAATTTCTACATGGTATCGAAGCATATTGATCATTGGAGAAATTGCAAAATATCAAGCGGCGAGTTTGAGCTGGTGGAATTCGAATTTGCAGTAGTGTTTTCTTGGTGTCGAAGTTGAGATGTCTTTCAACGGATTTCGATTGGAGTATGCCCTTGAGGGCAGCTCAAATTATATTGCATGGAAGGACAGGATGGAGGCGGTGCTGGATGACAATGGGTTGAAGGAGTTCATAGATGCGTAAATTCCAAAACCTACTTCTAGTGATGCTGCCGTACTTGACGCATGGCAAAAGAAGATAGCAAAGTGTCGAAGGATTCTGTTGGAAGGTGTGAAGGATCACATAGTATCCAGCCTTTATGGTAAGGCTTCTCCATTCTTGATGTGGAAATATTTGATAGATTTATTTCAAAGCAAGAGCGACCAGAGGAAGTTGGCGCTCAAGGATAAACTCAGAAACATAAAAATGGAGAAAGGCGACAGTATGCCCAAGTACCTCACGAAGTTCATCCAATGCAGGGATGAGCCGGGAAGTGTGGGGGTTATCGTTCACGACGAGGAATTTGGTGAGCTTGGCTCTCCTTTGGCTTCCGAAGAGTTTTCATTCCTATCAGGACTCTGTCAATGGTTGGGAGAAATTGCCAGGATGGGAGTGACTTTGGTCGGATCTTGTGAAAGAGGAGATAAGGCGAAGTACTAGGGACGAATCTTCATCGAAGAGTGCAGATGAAGAAAATTGCGCTTTGGTTGCCAAAGCAAGGAATGGGAAGAGCAAGAAGAATGCTTCTCAATTTGGTGCGAAAGGAAAGAAGCAGGACATGTCCAAGGTGAAGTGCTTTCACTGTCACCAACATGGACATTACGCCACTAATTGTCCACAAAAGAAGAAAAATAAGCAGGCTGCTGGATCTGCAGCTGGAGAGGCCTTACCCTCGCAGTTTGAGCTAGAATTTTCGCTGATCACATGCTTGGTCTCAAGTATGATGGGTTCAGTGTGGTTTCTTGACAATGGTGCGTCTTTTCATATGACCGGAGACAAATATTTGTTTAGTGATCTTGATGAGAAGGATCTTGGAGTGCACATTGGGATGGGCGATGATGGTAGATACAGTGCAACTGGTATCAGGACCATTTCCTTTGAGAGGGAGTCTGGTAAACCCTTTGTAGTGAAGGAACTCATGCATGTTCCAGGATTGAAGAAGAATCTTATCTCTATGGCGATGTTGGAAGACAAGGGATACGATGTTGTCTTTAGCGAGGGAAAGGATTTCTTGCGCAGTAAGGAAACTGGTGAAACCCAGAGGATAGGGGTTTGAGTTAAGAACCTTTATCAGTTGCAAGTAGATGGCTGCGCAGTAATGGTAGGCAAGGCATAAGGATTGGTGAGCCGGGATGAGGGCGAGCTATGTCACAAGATATTGGGCCATCTTCACCATGGAGATTTGAAGATACTGTAGCAGCATTTCTACCGGGCTTCCAAGGGTACACTTGCTATAGTCGCATCAAAGGCAAGGGATGCACTAGAAAAATTTGTGAAAGACACCTTTCACGAGAAGGATAGTCGCGCCACGATGATCCTTGAGAGAATTCACACAGACGTGTGTGGACCTTTCTCAGTAGCTTCGATAGCAAAGCACAGGTAATATGTGATATTTGTTGATGATTTTTCTCGTAAGTGCTAGATCTTCTTCATGCAGAAGAAAAGCGAGACATACTCAAAGTTTTGTGAGTTCAAGGCACTGATTGAGAAAGAATCGGGGAAGCAGGTGAAGGCTCTTAGGAGCGACAATGGTGGTGAATTCATCTCTGGCGAATTCAAGGACTTTTGCAAGGCAGTATGAATTCTCGAAGAGCTCTCATAGCACCTCATAACCCACAGCAGAACGGAGTTGCTGAGTGGAAGAACAGAACGATCGTGGGTGCTGCACGGGCGATGTTGCATGATCAGGGCCTTCCCATACACTTGTGGGCTGAGGCATGCAATACTGCAGTATATGTGCAGAACCGTTGTCCTCACAGGATACTTGGCATGAGTACACCCAAGGAGGTGTTTTCTGGTAAGAAGCCTGATATTTCCCATTTGAGGATTTTTGGTTCACCTGTTTACATTCATGTGACGAAGGATGCCAGGAAGAAGCTGGAGCTGACTGCAAAGGTTGGTATATTTTTGGGGTACACTGATACACCCCACAACTACCGTGTGTATTTTCCAGACAATCGCAAGACTGTTGTGCGATGGGATATCAAATTTCATGAGGAGAAAGCCATGAAGTGTTCGCTTGAGAGGAAGCCACACTTGCATGCAGATGAGGAGCTATTAGTTCCTAAGAATGAGTCTCAGGATGTGGATCAGCCACAAGATGAGGTTCATGGAGTGGAAGAGACCACTCAAATATCGCAAAATATCAGAGGGCGGAAGCGCACTACAGAAGCTGAGCGACTGGCTCAAGATGCAAAGAAGGTTGTAGGAGCACCTACATCACAGCGCAGACAGAGACAATCACCTGACCGGTATACTGGATACATGGCTCTTATGAGCAAGTGTATCGTGACGGAGCCATCCTCTTTCGAGGAAGCTGTGGAGGATCCCACATGGGTAGATGCTGTCTAGTCAATTTAGCGTCCTAAATTGCTAACATAAATTATCAACCAGGGCTAGTAAACTGATGAAGTGTGATGCACTATGTGTGCTTAAGTGACCTCTTCCTTACTTCGTTGTATGTGTTTTTCTTATTGTTTTTGGGGTTTTGTCTTTTTAGTACTTAGTATGCTACTCTATGTTCAACAGATGAAATCAAATCTATGTCAAAAAGAAAAGAAAAGGAAACCTTAGACTCAAAACAGAGTGTAATTGTAAATTCTATCCCTATTTAGAAAATTGATGAAAAACAGAGCATTCTAATCCATGGATATCCTAACTTGCAAATGAACATGAAATGTAACTCAAGACATTATATTTCAACCTGATCCTTTTAGTTAGAGGTTTGTTGGAATAATTTGTGAAAGAGGTTGAACTCCAATGTGATGAGGATCTTCCTAAAAACAGACAGAAACTTAGAATATTATAGTGCAATCTTATTCATATGATAGAGATATTTTGGAATAGCTTGAGAATAAAATTGCTATAATATGCTAAGGATCTCCTATGAATATTTAAAACTACTTATGACATTATAACTAGATCTCGTTCAACAGCTAGAGATTTATTGGAAGATTTTATTGAAGGAGATTAGATATAATGAAATAAGGATATTCTAAACAACAAGTAACCCACAGTATTACAATTAGGTCTTTTCTGTGATTTAGATATTTGTTCAAACAGTTTTGAGAAAAACACTGTTTGTAACAATATGAGGATCTTCTATCTAATTGCAGAACAGAAAATGCTAATTAACTCAACATAGTACAACCAAATCACTTTCATATAATAGTGATATGTTGGAAAAGCTTTTAAGAAAAATAATGGTTGTAAGATAATGAGGATCTTTTAATCTACATAACAAAAAACTAAAGTGCTGGTAACTCAAGATGTCACAATTAAATCCATTCCATGAATAGAGATATGTTGGAAAAACTTTAAGAAAGAACTAACTTTAACATCATGAGGATCTGTTAGTTAAACAAATAATGCAAGACATGAATTAAAAGCTAACAACACATAATTAAAAGCTACTTATCTAGAAAGCATGTAAAAGCCTCCTTGGATAGCAGGGGCCCTCTGCTACCAATTTGGTGAAATTCTTCAGCTCCTTAAAGTTGTAATCAAAACAACATCAAAGAACTGAACTTCTCTATTGAAAAACTCACAAATCTACATCCCATTCCATCTTAAGCTTTGTTACAAAAGACTCTCTATTCCTTTCTTTCCTTCTATTTTTTTCATTACCCATGATAGGAGAAAGCTTTTCCTATTTATACAAAATATGAGAAGTTATCTCATTAATGGGAGTCCATGAATCTCTCCCTCCATCTCTAGAGTTACAATCAAAATAGGAAATGATAAGACACGTCTTTCTATAGTTTCAACACAACTAAGAAATGAGACACATATCCTCTTAGAGTTTCAATACAAAAAGGAAATGAGACACATGTCCTCATGATCCCATGATCTTCTCCAACCAAATTCGAATTTGGCCTTAGAGTGCCACATAAGGGTCTTCTAGAAGTCTCATTTTGACCTACACATGTCAACAATCTCAAATTTTTAATTATTTTCTAATTATTAACCACAAATTCACTTAAAAAGGCTAAGAATTAATAAAGTTTGGAAAAACATAAATGTGGCTCAATGATAATGAAAGTGGGATCACTGTAGTGACATAGTAGTGAAATGGAGGTGATATAATGAACATAATAGTGAAAGTGTAATGTAAATTAATGACATTTTCAAGACCCGACATACCCCCCAACTAAAGTTATTGCATGTCCTCATGCAATATATATTACATTAACTCTTTTGATCCTTGAGCTTTGGCTTAACTTTGCATGATATCATTTGATAACTTCATATTTCTGCAAAGTGTTTTACTTGAATTGCAACATGGTTGGTTCTTGTGTTACAGCCAATTTTTTGTTGTTGCATTCTATTTTGATCTTTGAACTTTGCATAATGATATTTTAATTATTTTTCAAAGTATATCTTTATTGGATTGCATGATGGTTGGTTCTTGTGTGACAACCATGATTTTGTTTGTATCCAATTTATCCTTTAAGCACTTTTTTGAAAAGCCATTGTATGCTCATAATAACAATGTAATAGTTAATATATGTTGGAAGTATGTGGGCTCCTGAATATGATATGGACATGGTAAGATATAAAGATGAATGTATTCCCCCCCAACTGATGGTATTGACAATTTTATGAAATGATGAAGAGAAATGTTTTTCCAACAATTATCATTCTAGCTTTTTATGGAATTCTATGGTCAAAAGTTTAAAAATGACGTACCTTAACTTACCCTTTGGAATGGATGAGTTGTATGTGTGGTGGCTGCAAAATTCTGATCATATTCTTCTTCAAGTGGCTGAACAAGAGGAGTCATGGATAAATAGATAAGATGACTTTTTATTGCTCCTACTAAAACTTGTTGAATCTGCTCCAAAATGCTGAAAATAATAGTCTTCATGTCTTCAAAACTCATTGGCATAATTCCTACTATGTGAAAAGATGTTCTGATGTCGAACATAGTAGGAAATTGTTGACTTAGTGGCCATTAATGGATGCCACTAGTCAACACGAGAACTCTCACCATTAATGACAATGAGAGTCAAGATGCCCAAACACATCTTGCTAGGTATGAATGATTTTGCCAATGTCGAGTCACCTAGAAGATCTGACGAACAAGGGACATTAATGTATTCCCATTGTTTGTCAACATGAGAACTTGCCATTAAGGCATGCAAGACTCAAGGTTTTTTTACAAAGAACTTAGACTCAAAGGACTATGGACTCAATAATTTGCATTGAAGCAGGGCTTATTTGCGGAATGAAAATGACAAGAAATGGAAGATGAAAATGGAAGATGGCAATGGAGAGTAGAAATGGCAATGGGCAATAAGCATGTGAATTAGCCTCTTGCTTTTATTTGTGGGTTATGAATAGACAAAAAGAAATGGAAAGTGGATGTGAATGTAAATGGAAAATATGAAGTGAAATGAGGTGAATGGTTTATTATGAGGTATGGATGTGATGGAGACAATAGTATCTGAATTTTTTTTTCAAGTGTTTGGATCTGATTTTACATCAGCATATTTCCTCTTTGTTACTGATCATCCTCTTATGAAACAAATTGGTCTCTTAGAGAGACACCATTCTCTTGTAGTCATTTGTCCTCTCTCCTGGAACCTGCAAAAAAAATAATACTTCTTTTGCAATGGAATGTAAGATTATCAGAGGAGAGAGGTGATCAATCTATCTAGTTATGATATTTACACACAAAACTAAGAATTTGTATCAATGAAACAAGTTCTCAAAGGAAAAATCAAAAGAATTTATACCTGTTTTGGAATTAGTGCCTCAAGTTGAATTTTGCTTCTTTTCAGCAATTTATTTCATTATTTACCGTTTCAAACTCTAATGATGGATTTCTCAATGTGTAGATCTTGTTGAGACCTTTCCAATGATACTTGAATCATCAAAATCTAATTTTGTATGAGAAAGTTAGGCTGATTTGAACAATGAGGTTTTTCAGCAGATAAAAATCTTGAATAAAAAGTTAGCCATTCATCTTTCATCATCAGTCAAAAATTAATCAATACCTTCATAAAAGTGAGCAAATAACTTATTCATTTCATTGATTCAAAATTATTATTTTTTTCTTGACATGCGGCGACTTAGTGTGGCGACTTAGTGATAACACACAGCTTGACTTCCCTTTGACCAGGGTCTTTTTCATTGACTTGGATCAAATGAATAAGACACCATCCATGTACTGACATTTTCCCAGCTACCCATGTGGCTTGTTTCGTCTCTTGACACCTATAACCTATAGAAGTAATAAAATGGTTCGGAATTGCCAATTATCTGCGGAATCAGGCTGCATTCCGCAACTAAAAGACAACCAACCATTAGTTTTACACATATTTCGATAAGTGTGTCTTGCATAGCTTTTTATCTCTTCCACACTTTCCTATGGAGTTTCTGCAACCTTAAAAGTAAGTGATTCATCTTTAAAATGGAGATTTTCAGTTGAAATAAAATCAACCAAAATGATATTGATCCCTTCTCTAACTGAAAATGCCAGTGTTAATAAGCCCCTGGCTTCCCATACAAATAGCAGATAAAATTCCAGGCAACCAATGTAATTAGTGGCAATTTTGGGTTTAACTCACACGAAATATACATGAACAGAATGTGAGTGAGTTTTCAAATGGCCTCTACATCGAATGCCAAGAAGCTCCATGCCATGTCGATTGGTTGGTTGTGTACACAATTAAGGATGTTGTTAACAAGTGTTATGTCTGTTATCAAAGAGCCGTATCCAATTAAAACTGCTGTTAACAGGAAAGTGGCAGAACAGGTGTTAGACGGGCGGAAAAAGGTGGGAGATGTATATTTAATTATCATTATATCATTGATTTCAAATCGGAAGCAGCCAAATTTAATCAACTATCAGTTTATTAATTGAAATTCCATTTTTTTTCACGCGGCAGGCAAAAATGGGCTTCAAAGAACCGATAAATTCTCCCAGACTGCCACGAATTTCTTAAAACCATTTCTGGGTTATCTAATTGACCCTATTGGCGAAAAAAACCCATGTTTTATTTTTTCCAAATTCACCTCTGTTTGGCCAAATCGTTCTTTCAAAGTTTGATGTTTTTCTCTGTTTTGCGTTTTCCTGAATTGCTACATTCGGCTGTGAAATTGATTTTGAAATTTTTTTTAGATGCAATCACTGCACAGACAGATGTAACCATTCTTCAGTATCTTCTTTGATTTCTTCAGCAAAATATGCCTTCTTGCTCTTCCTTCAGTGCAACCTGAAGACCTGTCATCAGCCTGCAGTTCCCTGCGACCTTTTGAGCCTGAATTAGACAATGACAGATTGCAAAGATGTCTCACAAATTCTATCATCTTCTCATCTTCATTATTCTTTCCTAAACAACTTTTTTTGCCCTTATTTAAATAGCCCATGTTCTCTAGAATTTAAAATTCGCCATTTGCAATTTGGAATTTGGTTGCTGGTGAGATCTCTTCAACATATGAAGGTTGTGGTTGCCAGCACTCTGTCTCGATTTCAAAGTCAAGGATTTTGTTTGGGATCAGATCTTGCGATTAGACTATGTAAGCTTCCAATGCATATTCCACCATCGTTATGATATAAACTCACTTCTAAATGCATTTTTTTTTATGATTTTGTAGTTTTGTTTCAGGCCAAAGCTTGAACAGGAATGCAGATTTTCTACTGAGGCCACATTGAAAGCTAGGATTGAAGATAGCCATAGATTGTTTTTCTTTTTCTTTTTCCTTTTTTTTCCTGAAATTGTAAATTTTTATAAGAAGGATTAATGATTTTATATTTCAGGCAGCAAAGACTTCAAGAAAAACATGCTAAAAATAGGACTTTGACTGAGGTTTTAAACTGATTTTTTATCAGTCTGGGCTGAGTGACTAGGATAGGATCCATTTCGGGACAATTCTGGACATGCCCATGTGGTCAGTTTCTTCATTGGATGCCTGTAACCTGCTAAACCTTGAAATCAGCTGCGGAATTCACAATTAGCTGTGGAATCAGGCCACATTCCGCAGCTAGGTTGCAAAATATTATTAAAATAGGATACATTGTTTTAAGGACCACTACAGACCATAACCAGTCAATCTTGGATAGCTGAACCTATCAAAGTAGTTGAGATTCATATTTTTATTTTTATTTTTTTATTTTATTTTATTGAATCAATTGAAATGATGAAGTTTATTTTGTCTCCCCTTTTTTTTTCTTTTTTTTTACATAACAATTCTTTTTCTGATCCTCCAGATCACACAAAGTGCAGGAGGAGAGCATACTCAAGAATTATTAATTAATTTATTTTTTTTAGATGTAATAAATAAGGTCTCCTAATTACACTTCCCCGGCAACGGCGCCAAAATGTCTAGTCAATTTAGCGTCCTAAATTGCTAACATAAATTATCAACCAGGGCTAGTAAACTAATGAAGTGTGGTGCACTATATGTGCTTAAGTGACCTCTTCCTTACTTCGTTGTATGGGTTTTTCTTATTGTTTTTGGGGGTTTTGTCTTTTTAGTACTTAGTATGCTACTCTATGTTCAACAGATGAAATCAAATCTATGTCAAAAAGAAAAGAAAAGGAAACCTTAGACTCAAAACAAAGTGTAATTGTAAATTATATCCCTAATTAGGAAAATGATGAAAAACAGAGCATTATAATCCATGGATATCCTAACTTGCAAATGAACATGAAATGTAACTCAAGACATTATATTTCAACCTGATCCTTTTAGTTAGAGGTTTGTTGGAATAATTTTTGAAAGAGGTTGAACTCCAATGTGATGAGGATCTTCCTAAAAACAGACAACAACTTAGAATATTATAGTGAAATCTTATTAATATGATAGAGATATTTTGGAACAACTTGAGAACAAAATTTCTATAATATGCTAAGGATCTCCTATGAATATTTAAAACTACTTATGACATTATAACTAGATCTCGTTCATCAGCTAGAGATTTATTGGAAGAGTTTATTGAAGGAGATTAGATTTAATGAAATAAGGATATTCTAAACAACAAGTAACCCACAGTATTACAATTAGGTCTTTTCTATGATTTAGATATTTGTTGGAACAGTTTTGAGAAAAATACTCTTTGTAACAATATGAGGATCTTCTATCTAATTGCAGAACAGAAAATGCTAATTAACTCAACATAGTACAACCAAATCTCTTTCATATAATAGTGATATGTTGGAAAAGATTTTAAGAAAAAGAATTGTTGTAAGATAATGAGGATCTTTTAATCTACATAACAAAAAACTAAAGTGCTGGTAACTCAAGATGTCATAATTAAATCCATTCCATGAATAGAGATATGTTGGACAAACCTTAAGAAAGGACTAACTCTAACATCATGAGGATCTGTTAGTTAAACAAATAATGCAAGACATGAATTAAAAGCTAACACATAATTAAAATCTACTTATCTAGAAAGCATGTAAAAGCCTCCTTGGATAGCAGGGCCCTTTGCTATCAATTTGGTGAAATTCTTCAGCTCCTTAAAGTTGTAATCAAAACAACATCAAAGAACTATTGAAAAACTCACAAATCTACATCCCATTCCATCTTAAGCTTTGTTACAAAAGACTCTCTATTCCTTTCTCTCCTTCTCCTATTTCTTTCATTACCCATGATAGGAGAAAGCTTCTCCTATTTATACAAAATATGAGAAGTTATTTCATTAATGGGAGTTCATGAATCTCTCCCTCCATCTCTAGAGTTACAATCAAAATAGGAAATGATAAGACACATGTATTTCTAGAGTTTCAACACAACTAAGAAATGAGACACATATCCTCTTAGAGTTTCAATACAACAAGGAAATGAGACACATGTCCTCATGATCCCATGATCTTCTTCAACCAAATTCGAATTTTGCCTTAGAGTGCCACATAAGGGTCTTCTATAAGTCTCCTTTTGACCTACACATGTCAACAATCTCAACCCACTTGTTAGGTATAAGCATATGCACATTATTTCTAATTTTTAACCACAAATTCACTTAAAAAGGCTAAGAATTAATAAAGTTTGGAAACACATAAATGTGGCCCAATGATAATGAAAGTGGGATGAATGTAGTGACATAGTAGTGAAATGGAGGTGAAATGGAGGTGATATAATGGACATAATAGTGAAAGTGTAATGGAAATGAATGACATTTTCAAGACCCAACAGATGCCATGGTGGAAGAGTATGATTCGATTGTTAGAAATGGTGCATGGGAGATTGTCCCAAGGCTGGAAGGGAAATCAGTGGCGGGTTCGAGATGGATCTACAAAGTGAAGCAAGCAGCTGACGGGAGTGTGGAGAAGTACAAGGAAATATTTGTTGCCCGAGGCTTCTCACAAATTGAGGGGATCGATTATGAGGAAACCTTTGCACCTATCGCAAGGTATTCTTCCATACGGTTGATTCTTGCTCTCTCAACGAAGATGGGGTGGCACATTCATCAGATGGATGTGAAGACTGCGTTCCTCAATGGGGTGATTAAGGAGGAGGTGTACATAGAGCAGCCCGAAGGTTTCGAGATCTTCAGCGGTGAGTCGCATGTGTGCAGGCTCAAGAGAGCACTGTATGGGTTGAAACAAGCACCTCTTCCTTGGTACACACAGATAGATAGTTATTTCACCGGACTTGGATTCTCCAAGAGTGAGGCGGATCCTAACCTATAGCAGATTGTGGTGGAGGGTAAGTTGCTTATCATTGTACTTTATGTAGATGATTTGATTTTTACAGGTGATGAACTGTTGATACACTCATGCAAGGCTAATCTTGCAAAGGATTTTGAGATGAAGGACTTGGGCCTCCTTCATTATTTCCTGGGATTGGAAATTTGGTAGCGCAGTGATGGATTGTTTATTTCTCAAGGCAAGTATGCCCGGGAGATACTGGAGAATTTCAACATGCATGGCTGCAAGCCTGTTGATACTCCTCTTCCTGGTGGATGGAGGAAGGAGGATTCTACTTCAACAGAGGTAGTGGATGCCACTGTTTATCGACAGTTGGTGGGGTTGCTCATGTATCTGGTCAATACACGACCCAACATATGCTGTGCTGTTAACCAGCTTTCACAAGCTATGGTTAAGCCTACCAAGCTATACTGGAAGGCAGGCAAGCATATATTGAGATATCTTAGAGGCACATCAGGATATGGATTATGGTACAGACAGTCGGATGAGGTGAGGCTATGTGGCTTCATGAATGCAGATTGGGCAGGGAGCCCAACGGACAGAAAGAGCACATCTGGAGGGATTTTCAATATTGGTTCGACAGCAGTTTCTTGGTACAACAGGAAGCAGAGATCCGTGGCACTCAGCTCAACAGAGGCTGAGTATATGGCAGCGAGTTTGGCTACATGCGAGGCTATATGGATGAGGAAGATCCTGGTTGGGTTATTCAGTTCACACTTAGATCCTACTGTGATTTATTGTGATAATCAGAGTTGCATTAAACTCTCAGTTAATCCAGTATTTCATGATAGATCTAAGCACATTAACATCTGGTATCATCATATCAGAGATTGTGTGCAGCGGATGATCATGTTACTTTCATACATTCCCACGGAGGATCAAGATGCTAATATCTTGATAAAGGCGCTCACCAGGAGCAAATTCGAATACCATAGAGGCAGGATAGGGGTGGTAGATAATCCTTATCTTTTTGAGAGGGAGTGTTGAGATTGCAACAAGATGATGAGCTTAGTGGAAATAATTCGACTTCACTAAGTGGGCCCGCAGGCTATTTTTGGCGCAAATTCTATTTTTAGACTATGTCTATTTTTAGACATATGGATCATGTTCTATGAGTCGCAGGATGCTATTTGTGGATGGTTGGTAAAGTTGGAAAAAATAGATGGACTTCTATTTTTAGACATATTGGGCGGAATCTGTTTTTAGATTGCCATTCTAAAAATAGATATGCCGAATATTAGCTCTTAACAATATTTGGACTATAAACATTATCTTATTCTGAGCACTTCAGTTTAAGTGCATGTATGTGGCATGCTGGTGAGATTTAAGGTATGGACATGGATCCATTCCTAAGTGGTTAAGTTACAAGTGGAGCGATGTATGGATATTTGGCGATAACTATGTGATGTGTAGTTTGGTGGAGTTGATTGAGGAAGTTAGTGGAGTTGTATTCAATTTAACTAATATAAACATAGTTGAGCTATTTGTATCTAGTTTAACTGATTGATACAATTAGTGAGAGTGGTGTGAATTAATTATTAATTAATTCACTAATTATAAACTCATTAATAAACTAAAGAATACATCAGTTAACTTCAATGCATGGACAGTTTCAGTGGAGACCAGTGGAGAGATAGGTGAAAGAGCAGTGTGACTATCAGTTGTGACTATACTGTTGCATGATTTGCAAAAACTAGTGATTGGAGAAGCCAATGAGGATTGCGCAGTACAAGCCAGGTGGTTCAAAGTTATTTATGAGCCATTCTTCAGCATTGATTACGCAATAGAGGTTGGCTATCAGGTGGCAGAGATTGCAGCATGTGTTTTGCTAGATCTAGCTTGATTAGTGTGTAGCAATTGGAGATTGTAATGAGAGCTTGTGAGGAGATTTGTATGATGATTGTTACATGATATCTATCACATATAATATACATATAGTAGGGGGTTTTCAGCTTTAAGCTTTCCCATGAAATACTATGTTCATATGTGTGATTTTTTATGGTTTTAATGTGCACATGTGATTGGTTTTATTTCCGCAATTAATGATCAATGGTAGAAAAGATTTGGTATTGTGCATGAAGTTAAAATAGTATGTGATTAGGAGAATCTCAGTGAATAATATATCAGTTATTGAAATTTCTACAGTTCAAACATTTGAACATTTGTTGTTCAATCAAATTGAACAGTTGTCGTTCAATTCAAATGAACGAATGTTTTTTGTGTGATTTTACTTTTTCCCTTCAATCCATTGAACAATTGTTGTTAAATCAGTTTGAACAGTTGTTTTTCAATCGAATTGAACAAATGTTGTTCAATTCGAATGAACAACTATGTTTTTTTTTGTTTTTTTCTGTTGTTCAAACCTTTGAACAATTGTTGTTCAATCGAATTTAACAGCTAATGTTCAATCAAATTGAATGGTTGATTTGTTTTCTGACATATTTTTTGTCTTTTTATGATTTCTTTTCAAATATCCACTCTTCCTTTACACATCCTCACCATAAAATCCATTTTGTGAAAATGAATTGGCACATGAAGAGGAGAAAAGCAACGATATTACTAATATTATGATATTTTGAAATTTTGATGGAAATATCTACTCCGGAAGCTAACATGGTTTATTTTTATAATGAAGGGATTGATATCTCCTGTTTAGACATATTAGTAGACAATTAATTTCCGTAGTCTTATGCTGGTATATCTTTCTACACTCTCAAGTATTAACTCTCCTTGACATGAGGATATAGGAATAAGAGTATTAATTGTATTGACAATCTTTTTACTTCTCACACCATCCCTAAATCTTAAGGATTTAATGAGCCTCCCTCCATTTATAAATAAAAATACAAATGTTATGTCTATGTGCAAATTTTTAAGAGAGAATAGGGGGTCTCATCATGAGCCAACCTACCATGATCATAAGGGTTTAACAGGTGACATTCCCACAATGGCCAACACACTAGGGTAGTGACCTTTTAGACAACTAAAACTGCTTGAAGGATAGGAGGTCTCATCACGAGCTGACCCGATCACTCTATTACAATCCCCATGAATGGCACTATGAATATCTGGCCACCACACTAGCACAATGGTCTCTCCATAAAACAAGAAAAATGTCTACTTTTAAATAGAGGATTCTAGCTCTTTTCCAAGTTAAAATAGCAACCCTGTCGAGGCTATGAATGCCTGTTGGCACCAGTGGCTCTGCTTGTGGTATTGAAGTATTTTTCTAACAATAGACAATTACTTTTATATGCCTTATTTCCTATTGATCCATTCCTGAAATAAATGCATAACTTGAATAAGTGTTATCACTACCTACTCTCATAATTAACTATGAGTGAATTAACTTTTCATGTTGAATTAAGGGATGAAAACACCAATTGTAATCTGTCACCTTTCATGCTTCCATCATGCTATGCTGTCAAAATAGGACATCCTTTCATAATAATTTCTACTCCACTTTTATAACCTTCTTCAGTCATTTCCACCTAATGTACAGTTGTGATGATTACCATCTTCTGACCTTTACTTCGTGTGCATTCATGATTGTTACAATATTTCCTCTTTTCTTGAGCTTCAAGGCCATGGATGCCCTTCTCTCATACATTTGTGATGATTACCAACTTATGACATTTACTTCATGTGCATTCATGATTGTTATCATCTTTCCTTTTCTCTTGAGCTTTAAGGCCAAGGACGCCCTTCTCTCATTGGAGGGGGTGCAAATATTCGTAATGAATAAGCATGCAAATTACCCACGCGACTTCCTTTGGATATGCTGATGGGACTAAAATATCATTTCATTTACGTCATGAAGTTGCATTTTTATAATATATTTAAAAAAAAAGTTGTATGCAGTGTTTATAATGTTTTAACTAACAAAGTCGAAAGAAACGCATATAGAAGAAGAAACCAGTTCCGATAACACAGTAGACATGGGTGGAAACTCTCTCCGAAATGAACCCAAAAATTTTCAAGCTTCAGAATCAGCTGGCACTATTCTCTAGCAAGCTGGATGGATTCCATATCTACACAGACTACAAGGGTTTAATATAGAGATAATAGTCAAATTATTGCAAAACCTATGGGAAGGGCATACTATAGTCAAAGGAAGAATCATACCAATATCTAAAGAAATCATCGCTAAGGTCTCTGGACTGAAAATAGAAGGAGAAATATGGATTGAAAAACATGTCCTTCTACAAGAAGCAATATCACTATACTAGGACCCAAGCGAGCCACTGGAACGAAATGGAAAAGGTATTAATCTTGCATCCTTGCAACAACCTTGACAAGAATTGGCAGTCTTCCTTCAAAGATATATGACATGCGATGGATGCCAGGATGTGGTAAAGTCTCGTCAACTTAAACTATTAGTTGTTCTCAAGTGAAAATTTTCAGTTAATTTTGCCTTTTTTATAAATTATGTATTACATAATACTATTGTTCGAATTAGAAGAGCTAAAAACCCCCAAGAAGTTGTCAGCTACCATTGATCATCATTCATGAGTTAAACAAACATAAGATAACATGGGACATCTTTTTTAATCCTACCCTACCTGCCCCTAAAGAAAACCCTGGCAGAGCAAAGATTTAACTCCCTAGAATAGCCATACCCAGGAGAGCAAGAGGGAAGAGAACCCATGTTTTGACCACAGAACCAAGAAAACAAAGATGGCCTGAAAGGTTGCAACTATAGCAAAACACCTCTGAATTGCTAGATGAGGAGGGACCATGCCATACGCCACCTTTGATCCCTAAAAATATGTCCTTACAAGACTAAGAAGAAGAAATGGCTCAAGTACTTGAGCAAATGAGAAAATCTCATGAAATTGGAAGCCCATCTGAACAATCCGAGGAACAGAGAGATATTTTGAACCAGTTTTCTGCTGCTAGTAGCTCTGGACATACTGAAATCCTACCTCCCCATGATGAATTGTAGGCTATGAGGGTTTTATCTCCCTCTGATAATGAATGGGTGAGTAAGGAAGACCAGATAGAGCGAATATATCAATCTGGAAACCAGTCAGGGGACACTTTTCTATTAGAACGAGACACGAGTATTAAGATAGTTCCCTTGACACCTAAAGAAAATATTATTCCACCTAGTCAAGACATGAATGATAAAATAACTTATTGGATGCCAGAAGAAAACATCATTTATGATAACCTTATAACTGGCACAACCATTCCTGAAACCGAAGCCACTGCTCCTCCTTCTCCTTCCAAAACCATGCTAAAAGAAAAATCAGCTGAGATTAAGTTAAGGAAAATGAGAAGGAAATGCAAGAAATTGAGAAAAATGGTAAAGAAACTAAGGTAATGGTTGGAAGAAGTAGATAAGGTTTGGAAGCCTAAGAAGGAATTGACTACAATGGGAACCCAAACATATTTTTTTACCCAAACGGTAAATACTTCTGAAATTTTTGTACTAACTGATTTAATATACAATTTTCAAGCCTTTATAGAGAATGATTTAATAGATACTATTGAAGTTCATGTACAGATTGATTTAATGGATAATGTTGAAGCCTTTGTACAAATGGATTTGATACATGCTGCTGAACTCTTTGTGCAAACTAAACTGATACTTACAAAAGATAAGGGGACTCAAACAGAGGTAACACCTGCCTACACTCCCCTGGTAGAAAAATCTGCCAATAAGAAGCTTCGCAACGAATTAATTCAAGTCCAGCATGAATTGGCCCAATGTAAGAAGGAAGTAATACCCTTACAGGAAAATTAGGCACTACCAAATTGATTCAAAGACCTTTTTGTAACTGAAGACGAAACCTTTTCCCAACTAAGGGAAGAAAGGACAAAAGTGAATAAGGCACAATATCAAGTGGAACAAACTAAGAAGAAAACCAGTATGGTTTTCTCTTTTTACTCAGATGTATTGACTTGCAGGGAACTAACCACTAATTATGCTTTATTCTTAGTGGAAAGATATTTATTGTTGAAAGTCAAAGCTGTCACAGCAGGAAAGGCCACTACTTTTAAAACCATTGAAGAATTTCTCCAATATTGCAATGAGCGGGATGAGTAGGTCCAGCATATTTTGTGTGCATTATATTTGCACAATTTCTTTCTAGAGGAGGATACAAACAGTAACCCCAGTCCCTTCATAGGGGATGTTCAGTTCCAAGGTTTTTTATCCTTTTCCAAAAACTAAACTAGATGGGCTAAGGCCTACAATACCTTTCAAAAAAGAGAAAATGGCCTAGATATATGGTTTAGAGGGGAACCTACTAAACCCCTATACTTGTTTACCCAACATAAGAAATTCATGTAGCGGAAAGGAGTGATATCCAAATTTGGACCTATTCACAAGGATATTGTGAAAAATGGGTGGGAATACTTCCAGGACATTCAAGAAGAATCATTAGGAACATCCAAATAGAGATGGCAAGCCTCTACAAATAATGTTAAGAACAGAGAACCATTTGGGTATAGGAACTTCAAAGTTGCTGATTCCCAGTTCCTTTTGTACAACAATCTAATTATGAACATGGGTCCTACATGGATAGGGTGCAAATATAGATTCCCCATAATATGGTACCCCCATGAAGACTATCATCATGACTATGAGTTACCAGAGGTGCACACAAACTCAGCAATTTCAAAGATAAAACAGAGACATGGCTTCAAAATTTACCAGGAAGAGGTATATCCTGCATATTATTTAACCTAGATACACCTCAACCATTTTTTTGCACGAGGACCTGCAAAAAGGTAAGAAGGGGAGTATGTTGGGCCAAGGAGAAGTTACATTTTACCCCTATCTTTACCATGATTTTTCAGTTAGTTTTATATATTTTTCCCTTATCTTAGCAAAAAAAGGAAAATATTGCAAAAATAAGGTAGAATGAATAATTAATAAAAGGTGTTTTTAATAAAATAAAAATTGATTTTTCGTTGTCCTTATTGATAGAGAAGTGAAACAACCAAACTGTTGACTAGGATGACCAAAAGACATCAGACAAGGAAGGTGAACGGAATCGTATCGGCTCCTATGAATCAGCGTAAGATGTAGAGGCACGCCTACTCTTGGAATGTTCAGTCGATAGCCACGAAGCAGCAGGGTCTCATAATGAGAAGATTAAGTTACTCTGTTTGAATTCACCTTTAAGCTATAAAAGGCCGAAGGTGAACAAGACGAAGGACAATTCTGGTATTATAATTTTCTTGTAATAAACATATTCAGACAGAATTTTCAAGTTCGTGCTAATGTATTGCTCTACTGATTAATGAAGAAATTGGAATTTTTAGTATAAACAACTTATGAGTATTCCTTAGCAGTAGGCTTCTAGAGGCTTCGGGCCCAGCCCTAGGGGTTCTCCTGCTACCTCAGTGTTGTACATTTATTTATAGAATTTTCATTTATAGTTATCCTTTTTGTCTCATAACATTATCATTTAATTTATTAATCACACATGTGAGATGTTATAACTTACTTTTCACTAGATTAGACTTATCATTCATGTTCTCTTATCAGGAGTTGATGCTATTACATTTGTTAGACTAGTTTCAACATGATTGCTGTTCAATTCTGCGTATAGTTACTATTTGAATATTTTCATCATAATTATGAATGTTTGGTTGATATTTAATTCCGAATGATGCTATTAGTTAATTGAAAGATAATTCCATTGCAAAATCTATAATAATCGATTGTTGTTCAATTTATTAGGATTGTTGTTCAATTCATTAAGGTAGTCGTTCAATTCATCAAAGCATTTTGTTCAATTGAAATCTATTCTTTTCAGCCTTGAGTGGTTATTCTACATAATCTTAGAACATAATATCCTCCTTTGATTGGTCTGAAGTATTTCATAGTTCACTTTCAAGTTGGTTTGATTGAACTTCAAGAATTAGACAATCTTTCTTACAACGATCTACAGTAGTTAACCTCTGATGTCATTTGCATATGTTTTGCTTACACTCTGGAAATAACAAGACTTTCCCAGGGTTGATAATTAATGTAAACCATTAAGGTTACCTTTAGAAAAATCACCTTTATGAACCAACATGCATCATCAATCATCGTCATCAACCAAATAAACAGATCACTAACATATAAGTGACACAGACATAACCTCTATTTGTTAGATAGGCTTTAACTAGCCAAAGCATAATGAGCATGGGACATGCTCGCCTCATAGAAATATTGTATTTATTGTATTTATTCTATCTATTAGAGGTTTCCGACAGAACATGGTCCCTCTTTTACTCACAGTAAGGGGTCTCCAACCTTAGGTTGCACGTAAGTTACTCTCTCTCTCTCTCTCTCTCAACATGGGTTATACAGAATAAAAATTATAATGTATTTCAATTATATAGTTCTTCTTAGACCTCACACATTTGGGGGAAGCTATTATCACTGGAAAAATCAGACAAGCAAAGGAGATCATGAAATGTCAAGCAGAAGGATTTACAGGGTGGAAAAGCATTACAAAATCTAGAAAATTTAACTTTCTCTAAGGTCAAAAGGAAAATTTATTAAGTTGCGCTCAAAAGACACTCACATAAAGTGCTTCGTGCACCCTTTTCTTCCATAGTAGCACAAGTATCCACAGCTATCCCTCAATAAGATGCCTGGTCTTGGGTATGGTGTAAGGTCACCATCCGGGACCACTTTGCACACTTCATGAAGAATATTCTCCACTTGAGGCCACCCAAGGAAAACCACCTAGAGCCACCTTGAGACCTCACGTGAGCACACAATGGAATCAACCACCACTCTTGGGTGACTATCCACAATTGTAGCAAGAGAGGGAAGAAGATTTGAATTTTTCCTATAAATCACCACCATGAGAAGAACAATTTAGAACACGTTGCTATGTCACCAAAATTTCCCATAAGAAAACCAACAGTGTGTTGTCCAAGCAATAAAGGAGTGAAGGGATTCATTTATTGGTCATCCAACATCTCAATCCCAAAGGAGAAGTGCATCAGTTTTCTGTTATCCAATCACTCATGCAAGGAGAAGAGAGAGGCCTGCAAACAGCTTAAGGGAAGAGCCGTCCTTACTTTGAGTATTAGAGCTCCATAGCTCTCAGGACTCACTGCTAGTGTTTTAGCGTTCTACCTCTTTTTACCACTGGTGGCTAATAAAAGGGGATATGTTCTTTGTTGGTATTATTAGTTTGTTTACTCGATATTGAGCTTGTGTTATATGTGTATTTTTTGTTTCTTGTTTCATCCTCTTTTTTCAGTATACTATGTTTTATAACTAGTTTTTCTACATATTATGATGCTTCAATAAGCATCTAACAAACCATTTTTTCCCTGTGACATTGCTTGTAGGCTAGAAATCACTCCTACCAAGCACCAGTGCATTTCGTACACCCTCATATTAAACACACCAATACAATAGTTTATTAGTTTTATTATCATAGCAAGAACCACAAGGCTCTACAACACATTTTTCAAGTGATTAACAACTCTCTAGGAAACAAAATTGTGACTAATATTTCCTTTTATAGTTGTTTTATCAGCTATACAGAAATAACCAAAGCGATTCGGTCATCCACTAAGCCTCCCACTAACCTCTCAGGTATAGACATAGTCTAGTGACCTCAAATAGGAAGCATAATGATTAACATCCAAAATTCACAGAGCATTGGGCTCATCAATTAGCTACATGATTGGCTTGGATTCCTTCTACCATGCTCCATATCTCCACAATGATCATATTTCTCTTGAACACTCCCAAGATCAGCAATCAACCAACTAAGGAAATGGAGAAGGAGAAATCTATCAAGATAAATAACCTCACTCACTTCTCTATTGTGCATACTTGTACTTTCCCATGCCTCCTTTCTTTTTTAGAAATAGAATAGTATATTTTTCTTCTTAATTCACCTTATACTCTTGATGTTGACTATGTTCCTCTCCTTTGTCTCTTTAATGCTTATTTTATTTCTTGAAGAGTCATCTTCTACTCATCCTTTTCAAAATCATCAAAGGGAGATGGGAACCATCCTGTTCCCCTCATCACTCTGTTCAATATCATAATTATATTTGTGTATAGGGACGTGTGACACTATGTTTTATACTCCAAGTAAAATATTTGGTTGAGGTAAACTTCACACAAATGGTTTAAATAGGAACGTAGAGATGAATTTCACTATCCATGAGGTCCTATAAGAATAAGAACCACAGTAACTCACCTACTCTCATCCACTCATATTTCCCTATCTAGCTAGAAAGCACCACATCCACTCATATTTCCCTATCTAGCTAGTTTATCAGCTATATTGCAAGAACCAAATTAATTTGGTCATCCACTAAGCCTCCCATAAACATCATAGAAATAGACATATTCTAGAGGCCTCAAATAGGAAGAAAAATGATTAACATCCAAAATTCACAAAGCATCCAACTTAGGAATTAGCTCCATGATTTCCTTGGCTTCCTTCTACCATGCTCCACAACTCTATACTGATCACATTGGTCTTGAAGACTCCAAAGATAATAAACCAACCAACCAAGGATATGTAAAAGGATAAATCTATCAATAAGAAGAACCTCACTCACTTCTTTGTTGTGCATACATGTACTTTCCTCCATGTCCTTTCACTTTCAAAAATAGCATAATACAATTCAACTTCTACTCTCAATGTTAAATATGTTCTTCTCCTCTATCTCTTAGGTGCGTATTTTATTTCATGAAGAGTCATATTATACTCATACATTCCATGATCTTCAAAGGGATATGGGCACCGTCATATGGTTGTCACTACTCTATCCAATATCATAATTGAATTTAGATAGTAACATGCAATACGATGTTTTTTACTATAACGAAAATTTTTGGTAAAGGGAAACATCACACCAATGGTTTAGATAGGAACTTAGAGACAAAGTTCAATATCAAGGAGATTTATCAACTATCCTCTAATTGCAAGCACCACAGTAACTAACTTACTCTCCTAAGTCCATTCTCATGGCTTCACCCAAGGTCCAGATGGGGTATTTCTTAGTCCAGTAGATTGAATCCAATATCCAGTTGGTTTATTAGTTGTATTTTCATAGAAAGCACAATAAGGGTCTACAAATAGTTGTTAAAGTGGTTAAAAACTTTGTATCCTACCACTAAAGTGACTAAAATTACCCTTTCTATTCAGTTTATCATTTATAGTACAAGAACCAAAGTGATTCAATCATCCACTAAGCCTCCCACTGAACTCACAGGCATAGGCATAGTCTAGTGGCCTCAAATAGGAAGCACAAGGAATAACATCCAAAATTCATAGTATAATAGGCTCAGAAATTAGGTCAACGGTTGTCTTGGCTTCATTCTACTATGCTTCACAACTCCACACAAATGGCATTGTTATTGAACAATCCAAAGAACAAAAACCAATCAACCAAGGATATATAGAAGGAGAATTCCATCAAGAATAAGAACCTCACACACTTCTCTAATCTGCATACCTATACATTCCTTTGTTTCTTTTCAGTTTTAGAAATATCACGGTATGCTTTTCTTCCCAATTTTCTTTCTACTTTCATTGTTTACTACGTTCTTCTCCTTTGTCTCTTTGGTGCCGCTTTTATTTCTTGAAGAGATCATATTCTACTCATCCTTTTCTCGATATTCGAATGGAGATGGGAAATGTCCTATTCCCCTCACCAACCTATCCAATCTCATAATAAAAATTTTTTTTAGGTAGATGTGATACTATGTTTTTTACTACAAGAAAAATGTTTGGTTGAGGGAAAATTCAAGCCAATGGTTAACAAAATCTTAGCAAAAAAATATCTAGCAAGCAACATAGTGACTTTAATTTCCCTATCTAGTTGGTTTATCAATTATACAGTGAGAACCAAAGTGATTATGTCATCCACTAATCCTCCCACTAACATCGCAAGCATATACACAGTCTAGTGGCCTCAAATAGGAAGCATAAGGATTAACATCCAAAAGTTACAGAGCATCAGGTTCAATGATTAGCTCCACGATTTCCTTGGCTTGCTTCTATTGTGCTCCACAACTCCACATTGATTGCGCTAGTCATGAGAACTTAAAAGAGTGTTAAACAACCATCCAAAGAGATGTATAAGGATATCTCTATCAAGACTAAAAACCTCATTGACTTTTCTGTTTTGCATGCCTATACTTTCCTCTACGTCATTTCATTTTTAGAAAGAGCACAACCTAATTTTCTTCACAATTTTCTTTTGAATCTCGATGTTTAATATGCTTTTTTCCTTTGTCTCTTCAATTACTATTTTATTTCTTCAAGAGTCATATGCTACTCATCCATTTTTTGATATTCGAAGGGATATGGGCACAATCTTATACCCCTAAACACTCTAACGAATCACACAATTTTTGTGAGGTGGTGGTAAATTTATTAGGACAAAACCAAATCCATAATAACTCCAAGCCAATTTTGTGGCTTTTCAAACAAGTAAGCTCCCTCTTCCCTCAGAATTACTAACTTGTGTAATCGTATCCTTAGTCTAGTCATTTAAGTTTAGATTCAATTTTTTAGTTTAGAATCTAGCCGCTTTAGCTAGATATAACTCTTATGTCGGTATTACACAATTTTGAATAAAAAATAAAGGGTTAATGAAAAAAGTTTGTTACAATGGTAACATTTGCATTACCGCAAAACTTATTGGAAATTTCTAGCATTGTCACATAGTGTGCGTCATATCTAAAATTCCTTTAGTCATTAAAAATACATAACCCCAAAATTTCCTTTGTCACAAATGACATTATATAGAATATTTCATACATTTAATACATCTAAATATCTTACATTATGAGGTAGTGCATATCAAACTTAAAATATTGTGGCCAATAGATAACACATCACTCTAAAATTTCCTTTGTCGCAACGTATTTCATTGTAGAAACATGTCATTCTATGCAACAAATCAACCTTTCAAGAAGTTTCCTTACAACATATTACATCACTTCAATATTTTCTTCATTGCACCATGTCACCTCATGGTGAATTTCTTTTTTGTACAACATATCACATTTTCACATGGTTTCCTTTTAGGAAATATAGTGGGGTGATAGCATGGAGTTGGGTTACGCTTTTTGGATAGATAGGGCATATTTAGGTGGAAAAAAAGATGGCTCGATTGAGAAATTGTGCTCGATCGAGAAATTGTGCTTGATCGAGCCATTTTTAAGTGCTCAATCGAGTTCCTTGATCACTAAAACAATAGCTCGATTTATGGTTAAAAACAAACCCTTAATTGAGATCTAAAACTCAATCGAGAATTATAAGGCTTAATCGAGCCATTTTTCCTATTAAATTTTCTGTTAGGTCCCTATATTACTAATATAGTCCCTTACTGTTGTTATTGTAACCCCTTATTGTTATTATTGTACCCCTGTAACCCCCATATTGTTATTATTGTTCCCTTAAATTATTATTGTTGGGTCGGCTAGGATTACATTGTGGCCCCATGGACTCCTATATATAGAAAGGAGGTTTTGTAATTTGTATCATCCAAGACTTGTTCATTCATGTAATGTATTGGAGGTTTCCCCCTCGAAGTGGCTTATTTCTAAGGCGTTGATATCTCTTTTCTTCTATTTTTGGCGCTGGTTTCACAACATTTGGTATCAAAGCTTTGGATTCTAGGGTTTCTCTGCTCCAAACAGGTCGTAGTGGAATTTTCGCTATAACATTTTTTCTATGAAGGGTCAGAAGCTGAAATTTTTAGAGTGTGAAGCAGAAATCCTAAGGAATGTTTTCGCAAAATTTCAGAGCTTGGTTCACAATATTTTTGGAGATATGATCTCTGGAAGTTAGTCTTTTTGTAGGCTCCTGAATTTCACTTAAAAAGGTCATCGCGAAACTTTTGCTATAACTTTGTTTCTACGAAGTTTCAGAGGCTGAAATTTTTAGAGTGCGAAGCTAAAATCCTAAGGAACATCTTCGCAAAATGTTCGAGCTTGGTTCGTAATAGGTTTGGAGATATGATCTGTGTAATTTAGGTCTTTTTCAGGCTCCCGAATTTCATCTCAAAGAGGTGATTGTGGGAAAAGCTTCATAACGCTCTCTCTGAGCATCGAATTGAAATTCTGTAAAAAGTGACTGGAAACACACGGACTATAGTGTCTTGTCTATAAATTTCAGAGCCAAAGGAGCAAACAATGACACGTGGCAAGTCATACAAGTTTTCTCTACTGAACCAGTCCATAATTAGGTCATTGTGGGAGATTGGATATAACTTTGTCTTGAAGAATCCAAATCAAGTCAAACCTATGGCATTTGAAAGAAGCTTCAGAGGAATACTACAAGGACGAATATCATATATTGAATATCTGCAAGTTTATAGATAAGTCAATTTCAATATTGAGCTCCTCAAAAGCAAGTAAAAGGTGTGTATTTTGTTTTCTGAATTGCATAATTCTTGTTTGAAGAATCAAGTTGAATTGATTCCAAGGTAATATTATAGAATAGATATCAATATTGGATTCTCAAATGGCCCCTAAAAATAATTCAACACCCATTAAGCCTTTAGAGGGCTCTACTATGACTCATGAAGACAAAGAATGGAAACATGACAAGAGCAAGTGCAACAAATTTCGCTCTCGCAAAGAGCAACAAAAAATGACATGGAATTTTTGAAGAAAGGCGTGGAAAATAAGATGGATGGTTTGAAGAAAGGCGTGGAATCTAAGATGGATGGTTTGAAGAATGGAATGGAAGCTAATATGGATGGAATGGAAGCTGGCATGGAATCTAAGATGGATGACATGGAAGCTAAGATGGAAAACATGAAGAATGATCTAAAAGCAAACATGGAAGGTTTGAAAAAGTTGATACAAGAAATGTTTCCTAAGGGTGAAAATATAGTAGAGGAAACTCATGATGAGACCAAAATAAATGTTAATCATGATTTCATAAACTCTAATGTTGGAGGGAAGAACCACCATATTCCAAAAATGGATATGAGGAATTTTGATGGAAAGGATCCTATAACATGGATACTATGATGGATAAATATTTTGATCTCAATAATTTTCAAAACACACAAAAGGTATGCATTGCAAATTTACATTTAGAAAAAAATAAATTTTTATGGTATCAATGGCTTTGCTCTCGTAAAAAAATTGTCACTTGGTCAATTTTTACAGAGGAAATGATAGCACATTATGAGGATAAAAAAGCAACACTTTCTTTAGCCAATTCATAAATCTCAAACAAAAGTGTTCAGTGGGGGAGCACATTGAGGACTTCCAAAAATTGAATATAAGGGTAACTAATATTTCATAGGAACACAGGATTGATCTCTTCATAGGTACTTTAAAGGATAACATCCAACATGAATTTCGCATTTTGGAACCTGATTCATTGGAGAAGGCATTTAGGTTGGCAAGAAAAATTGAATGTAAAATTATGGCGACAAGGAAGCCTACCACTCACTTCTATAAAGATGGAAGTGTTGCTACTCGTATATTTCCACAACCCACAAGGTTGAAACCACAACAATTGGAAGAAAAAAGAGCAAAAGGAATTTGCTACAGTTGTGATAGAAAAGACACTAAAGGTCATAAGTGTGCTGAGAAGAAATTATTTTACATAGATTGTGAAGAGGAAGAATAAAATGAACAACAAGAGGATATACACCAGGAACGAGCCCTAGAAGAGGAAGAAATGAGTCGAACCACATCATGTAATGCATTGGCAGGAATTACGACTCCTCAAACTCTCAATATAGAAGGACATATCAAGAAGAAAAAGGTAATAGTGTTGATTGATTCAGGTAGCACCCATAATTTTATTCATTGTAAGGTAGCTAAAGAATTGAATTATTTCCTATACCCAGCACCAAAATGTCAAGTGATGGTTGCAAATGGAGGAACTATAAATTGCTCTAGAAAATGCCATAATATCAAGCTAACCATGGGGGAATATGTATTGAATAGTCCAATGCTTTCCATTCCTATGGGAGGTGCTGATGTTGTACTAGGAGTACAATGGTTACAATCTTTGGGGACGATAGTTTTTAATTTTCAACAACTTTTCTTGAAATATTTTTCATAAGGAAAGGAAGTCCAATTATGGTGTATTTTAGGGAAGCTAGGAAATATAATAAGCTCTAATGTCATGACAAAGCTTCTAAAGAAAGAACAACGAGGCGTAATTGCACAATTATGCTCACTAGAAGTTCCAACATCAAAATCATCTATTTCTGCAGATCTCCAAAAAGTATTGGACAATCATTCCAAGGTGTTTGAAACTCCCAAAGGGCTCCCACCTATTTCTCATCATGATCGTGCTATTCATTTGATTCCAGGAAGTGTTCCTCCAAACATCAAGCCTTATAGATATCCTTATGTCCAAAAGAGCGAAATTGAACATATGATTGCAGAAATGTTAGAGGTGGGTATAATTCAACCTAGTCAAAGTTCTTTCTCTGCTCCTGTAGTATTGGTACACAAGAAGGATGGATCATGGCGCATGTGTTCGGATTATAGGGAGCTAAATAAGCTCACCATTAAAGATAAATTTCTCATTCCTGTGATTGATGAATTATTGGATGAATTACATGGAACAATTTATTTTACCAAGTTGGATCTTCATTCAGGATATCATCAAATTAGAATGAAGACTGAAGATATTTCGAAAACAACATTTCGAACTCGTGAGGGTCATTATGAATTTCTGGTCATTCCTTTTGGCCTTACCAATGCACCTTCTACATTTCAAGGGTTGATGAATTCCATTTTCAAACCCTTCCTTAGAAAATTTTTGCTAGTATTTTTTAATGATATACTAATTTATAGTAGGTCTTGGAAGGATCATGTTCAACATTTTGACAAGGTGCTCAAACTATTGCAGGAGAAACAATTATATGCAAAAACATCCAAACGTTTCTTTGGAGTATAAGAGGTGGAATATCTAGGTCATATTGTATCTCACGAGGGTGTTAAGGTAGACCCTAACAGAATTAAATCCATTAAGGAATGGAAAGTCCTCACAACCATAAAGTAGTTGCGAGGATTTCTCGAGTTAACAGGGTATTATCACAAGTTTTTTAAGAATTATGGGAGAATAGCAGCACCTCTAACAACATTATTGAAGAAAGATGCATTTTCATGGACTCCTGAAACAACTAAGGCCTTTGAACATCTTAAAGAGGCAATGTGCCTAGCACCGGTCTTAGCTATGCTAGACTTCACAAAAACCTTTATTGTGGAATGTGATGCCTTAGAAAATGGAATTGGTGATGTTTTAATGCAAGAAGGAAGACCCATTGCTTTTGAAATTCATCCAATCAAAGGAAAGTATTTACAGAAACCTATCTATTTGAAGGAAATGTTAGCAATACTGCATGCACTAAATAAATGGAAAACTTACCTAATGGGAAGACACTTCAAGGTAAAAATGGATCATGATAGTCTTAAACAATTTTTGGAACAAAGACTATCTTCAGAAGAGAAGAAAAAATGGGTCACAAAGATGTTTGTTTATGACTCTGAAATAATCTACAAAAAAGGGAAGCTAAATTTTGTTGCAGATGCACTCTCAAGAAAGAATGAAGAGGTGGAAGCATTTCTTTGTGCCATTTCTATTATCCAACTATATTGGATAACCAAAGCAAGAGATGAATGGAAGAAGGACGAAGAAGTGTGGACACTCATTCAAAATTTGCAGCAAGATCCTAGTAAATCTGATACATTTAGTTGGAAAAATAATTCCTTATGGTACAAAGATCAACTATATATTTCTAAGAATTCCCAACTAAAACAAAATATTCTTTTGGAATACACTTCTCCTTTAGGAGGACACTCAGGATTTTTAAAAACTTACTAGAGGGTGAAGAAAGAATTTTTTTGGGATGGCGTTAAATCTGATATTCAAAAATTTTTGGCGAAATGTTTGGTTTTCCAGCAGAATAATGTTGGGACAATTAAGACCCCAGGTCTTCTACAAACTTTATCCATTCCAAGTCAATTTTGGGAGGATATTTCAATGGATTTTATCACAATTTTACCTAATTCCAAAGGAAAGAGTGTCATCATGGTGGTAGTTGATAGACTTACCAAGTATGTACACTTTTGTGCATTATCTCATCCATTTAAAGCAAGTACATTTGCTACTACATTTATGGACACAATTCAAAAGCTACATGGGAACCCAAGGGTTATTGTGAGCGACATAGATCCCATTTTTACTAGAAATTTTTGGACAGAGTTATTTTCTTGTTTGGGTACTCAATTAGCTCATAGCTCATCTTATCATCCTCAATCCGATGGTCAAATTGAGATAGTAAATAAATGTTTGAAAGGATATCTTAATTTTTTTGTATCTAGTAAACAAACACAATGGGTCAAGTGGTTACCTCTCGTTGAATGGTGGTATAACACTTCCTTCCATACTGCAGCAAAAATGACCCCATTTATGGCACTTTATCGATATCATCCACCATCCTTCACATCATCTTTAAGAGAAAATTCGAAGGTTCAAGAAGTGGAAGATCACATCGAGCATAAACAAGAAGTTCTCCAACTCTTAAAGGATAACCTGAAGTTGGCACAAAATCGAATGAAAAAATAGGCAGATCAACATCGCAGCGAGAGAAGTTTTCATGTAGGAGACTGGGTATTTTTACGGCTACAACCATACAAAAAAATGTCCCTCAAGCAAGCTAAGAAGGATAATAAATTATCGCCAAAGTACTATGGTCATTACAAGGTGTTGCAAAAGATTGGTACTATGGCATACAAATTGGAGCTTCCTGCTTCTTCACGAGTGCATCCAGTTTTCCATGTTTCATGCTCAAAGAAGGTTATAGGTGAAAATATTCCAATTCAAACAATATTTCCAGAACTTGATGAGGAAGGAAAAATCATATTGGAACCTGAAGCGGTCACAGAAACAAGAACTCGACAGCTACGAAATTAATCAATTTCAGAGTATCTCATCAAGTGGAAGAACTTACCCACTAAAGATTCTACATGGGAGGATGAGAATTTTATATAGAAGCACCCAGAGCTACTCAAGTGTTGAGGACAACACTTTTTTGAAGGAGAGGGGCATGTTAGGTCCCTATATTACTAGTATAGGCCCTTATTGTTGTTATTGTAACCTCCTTGTTGTTATTATTGTACCCCTGTAACCCCCATATTGTTATTATTGTGCCCTTAAATTATTTTTGTTAGGTCGGCTAGGATTACATTGTGGCCCCATGGACTCTTATATATAGAAAGGAGGTTTTGTAATTTGTATCATCCAAGACTTGTTCATTCATGTAATGTATTGGAGGCTGCCCCCTCAAAGTGGCTTATTTCTAAGGCGTTGATATTTATTTTCTTCTATTTTTGGATTTGGTTTCACAACATTTTCCACCCGCGGTCTGTGTGCGCCATTTCCACACGTAACGAGACATTTTAGAGCTCAAATATGAGTATCGTAGTTTGATCAAGCAATTGAAGCATGTAGCGTTCCAGAAAACCTATCCAACGACCCCACCAACCTTCTAGAGGCTCAAACAAAGGTAGGTATTCTATCTTTTTCATATTTTTTATTTAACTTTTTTTGCAAAATTAAAAAAATTAATTTGAAAAAAAAATTAAAAAAAACTTACCATACAAAAACAATGAAAACCATAAAAAAACCATAAAAAACCCTTCAAAAAAGCTTACAAAACAACAAAACCAACCTAGAAAACCATTAAAAACCATCAAACAACCCTTCAAAATAACTTAGAAAACCACAAAAACCAACCTAGAAAACTTCGAAACATCCAAAAAACTATAATTTCTAGGTTTTACTTTTTTTCTTACTTGCAATGTTTTGTTTATTAAATCATATATTATTTTTATTTTGAATGGTAAAAACATTATTTTCTAATTATTTTAGGTTTTAAAGTTTTTCTTTAAGAATTTTGTGAAATATGTTTTCATTTTTCTTTTGTTATTTAAAATGCATTTTAAATTTCTAACAAATTTGGCGAAAATATAACCCAAAATACTCCAAAATAGAAAAAAATGAAACTGTAACCAATAAATAAGGATCTTGAAATTTACATGATGAATATCGTTTCTCATGGTGAACCTCTATTTATAAAATAATTTTTTTATGATTTTAAATTTAAATTAATTTATATTTTAAATATTTTTTAATAATAAATATAAGAGGATTATTTTAAAAATAAAATAATAATATTTAAAGTTTATATATATCACCATATATAACAAAACATTTAACTATATATAATTATAACATAACATAACATATATAGCAATAACATAACATAATTATATTTAACTATTATTTAACGATAACATCACATAACTATATATTATAGTTCTATATATACAATATAACATAACATAAAGTTATTTAAGATACGTGTATATATTATAACATAGCAAGTTACAAGATAACCATAACTATAATTCATAACATAACTATATAACGACATAATTATATGTATGTAACTATTATAACTTAGTTATAACATCACACACACACACACACACACACACACACACACACACACACACACATAACATAGTTCTATAACTATTTAGTATAAGATACATTGTTATTTAACATTTAACATAACATAAAGTTATTTAACACACATATATATAAAAGATGGCATGTAAGTACTAACATAACAATAATTAGATAGTTCATAGCATAATTATATATAACTAGATATGTAATTTAATTATTATAACGATAACATCACACATACACACACATAATTTAACATATAACTCTATATAAATTCATGCTTCATTAATGTATCATTGTTAGATACATTAAATTCATCATAAAATGTGCATTTGGTTGAGTGAATAAAAGCATTTAGACTCTTTTCTAATTTGAACAGTATTTTTTCATTATGTAGTGTGTTGTAAAAAAAACATTGTCTTCGTGTGCCTGCACCTAGTACATCTCATGTGTCAATGTAAAACATTAAGAGCTTAAATTCTATTGGACTATTTGGTTGGAATGAAATTTTATTAGTTTTGTAGGTAGGTTTATTTCAATTTCTTACATATATATTGACATATTTATGCGCTATGAATAAAATCCATTATTTAGAAACGAGAAAAAGTATGAATATATATTTCATCACTTCTTTCGATTGTTTTCACATGGAACTCAATAATTTGGCTGATAAATTATCAAAAAATGGACTCTAAAGTTTAGGAATTAAGGCTAGATTATTCTGCTTGACTTTAGAATTGGTTTTTTTGTCAATATTATTTCTAAGTCAACATTTTTTTCTTGGATTAGTTTATATGTATTATATGTAATAGTTTATTCAACATTTGTTTCTTGGATTAGTTTATATATATTATATGTATTCTATATAATATGCAAAGGAATCCCATATACACACCCCAACTGTAGGCCATCGCAATGTGAGGGGATTTATACATGGTTAGGCTCGTGATAGATCATGTAGCCTACCCAAAGTGCATGTTCCACTCATAGATCCTACCTCTGATGCCAGTTAGAGTGTCAATGGCAGTGTTTTTATCTTTGTTTATTATAATCTACCTCTAGTGGACCCTCTTCCCATATTTTTTATACACCTCCTACATTTTTAAATCCTCTTTAAAATTTATGTATTTATGTCTTGAAATTGTCTTTAATTTTAAATTGTCTTAAACCGATGTGTTTTATTTTAATGTATATGTTATTATGCTTCTAGTTTTTAATTATATATGTTAAATTATGTTTATGATTTGTAGGCCCTCAACAAGCCAAATTTGAGGATTAGAGTGCAACATTGATCCCTCCATGGGTTGATGCTACTACTCAGATCATATTAGAGGATGTTAAGATCGGTCATACGTGGATCACACAAAGATACTTAATATCTCTACCAATTCACTTACTAGTCTTGGTTTTTATTTATTTTTGGATAGCATCAATATGTTCATTATGTGATAGCGGAGGTAGGGCCTAAAAATCCACCTCCTACAATACATGCAAAGGATTAGGAGGCATGAGGTTAGAGGCCCACGTACTTGGGAGTTGGTGAAAGAGGCCACCAAGAAAAATGATGTTCATGGAGATTTTTTCAACATCCCTTTAGATCGCCTTACTAGACACAAATGTTTGATTCCACTGAAATATTTTAGGAATATTGATGCAACCCATTTTCAGTATGATAGATTTATTGGAGCTTGGGGTGAGTTCCCCCACCATTTCCAGGTCACCATTTATTTTTCCAAGCATTTATATGCAAATTTAATGTTACATATTGATCTGAATTTATGTAGGAACACAACAGAATGAAAATATAAGCATGGACACATCGATGCAGAAAAAATCTAACTTCATTTCATTAATATCAAAGACGAAAATATGCTTAAAAATAGAATGTAAATAAACTAGCTCAGGCGATGGTATCTTATCTCTGAGAAGAGATGTGGTGGCTACATGCCTGTGAATTTGTTACAATGAGGCTCGATGGCCTATTTATTATTGAGAAACACTAGAAAATCCTAAACACCCAAAAACTTATCCCTAGGAGATGAAGCACCAAAACTATGGGCCCTGTTTGGGTAAATTGGTACATCAACTTCCTGGGGATGTAAATTCGGCATATGATCTCAGTTTGATGTGAATTATACTTGGATATAAATATATGTCCAAGAAATGCAACTTTTCATTTTACAACGTTTGTGTTAGCCCTGGTTGTCCCAAAAAAACGTTTTTAGGGCCTCAAAACGACTATGAAAGATGAGGACCCAAAAACCTGCCAAAAATATTAAATTGTGCTACAATTAAGGAAACTAAAAAATTGAATGAAACAATGGTGGGGGTCTAAGTGGAATAGTTGGGTGGACACCAATATACACCTGGATTAGTCCTCCCCCCTTAGGAAGAAATGGTCCCCATTGCGTTGAGTTCCTTCATGAGATGAGGAAACTTCTGCTGAACTTGGTCCCTGGTGAGCCACTTGTTTTGGTGCAGGTGTTGGCCAGCTTTGAAAACCTGATACAACTATATATTCTGCTAACAAGTGTTCTTGATCTGTGTGTCCATGATACGATCAGTTGTGGCATGTTCCATGTAGTCAGGGTTTATTTCTGTTGGTGTGAGTTGTTCTGCAATGTATGATGTGTCCAGTAATGGTGGAAATTATGGCCGAAGGTGGTCCACATTGAACACTGGGTGCAGGCCAAGGAATGGGAGAATGTTGAGCACAAAATAATTATCTCCAACACCTTGATAATGGATTAAGGGCCATATCAGAGTGGTCTAAGCTTCCACTGAGCTTCAATTAGGCATTATTTCTGCTAATGCAACCAAAATTTTTGGCCCACCTGAAACTTGTGTGGTACCCGATGTTGATCATGTTGTTGCTTGTACTTGGCATTATACTTCTCCAAGATGTCTTGAACCTACTGGTGGACATGCTGGATACATTCAATAAATCTGGTTGCCTTAACATCCTTGGACAGTACATGTCTGGATTCCGTCAGTGTAGTCACATGAGGTAGGGAAACATCAAATAGACACAATGGTTGAAATCCTAGACCCACTTGAAAGGGACTGCGACCAATTGAGCTATGGATAGATCTATTATAACTGTTTTCACTACAAGGAAAATACCCTCTAGCGGAGGTTATAAAGGAGATTTTTAGTGTTATAAAATTGGCCAAAATTTTCAAAAAAACATTTTCTACAACATCTGTTTATGGTTACAAAGGTTTTGGTGGAGCTTTTAATGAAAATTCAACACAACTAAAAACAAATGGGCGGCCGGAGGTTATTACGGATGTTTTTTTTCATCGGTGCGCTACTTTGGCTTTAACGCACCAATGTGTACATGTAGAAGGTGCCCCGGGGCAATCGGAGGAGAATGCACCTGACTGTTAAGGTATAAAACTGCACTGGGCATAGTATTGGTGATACAACACATGGGGCTGCTATAATTGGTCTTGGGATTTGTGCGGTGCCCATAGGTCGTATCAACGCACTGGTGCATAAACTTATAGGAACGCACCAGTGTGTAGTATCACACATATGCACCGAGATTTATAATTGGTATCGGTATTCATGCGGTGCCCATAGGTCATACAAATGCACCAGTGCTTATAGATACATAAACGCCCCGATGCGCAGTATCACACAAACACACTGAGATTTATAATTGGTACCAGTATTTGTGCAGTGCCCATAGGTCGTACAATAGTATCGGTGCATCGTACCACACAAACGCACCGATATTTTTAATTGGTTTTGGTATTTGTGCGGTGCCCATAGGTCGTAGAAATGCATTGGTGTGATTTCGAATACAAATGCACCGGTGTACAATAACTGATACGCATCGGTTTTCATTTTGTATTTTTTAGAAACATCGACCTGTGACAGTGCAATTATTGTGATTGTTTTAAATTCATTATTCATCAAAAGTCGACACATCTTATAAAAATATTCATATTAATTAAATTTTTATTAATGCATTTGAATGTGATGTTTGGATTAATTTGTTATATCATATCATAATTATTGTGGTTTTTTTAAATTCATTATTCATCAAAAGTCGACACATATATATCTTATAACAATATTCATTTAAATTAAATTTTTATTATTTCATTTGAGAACGATAATGGAGAATGCAATAGAATAAATTAAAACATATTATATATATATATATATATATATATATATGAATAAGACAGTCTTTGTCATACAAAATGGGACAGTTATTTGTATCCCTTTGTCTTCCAATTGGGATACTATGTCCATTACAATAAACAAAATGTCTGATTTCACAGAGGTATTTCAAAAAATACAACGCCTTGCTTTCATATCCAAACATAGTGATCATCATTCTTCGCTTGAATTGTTGTAACTATTAGAGCTACTTCCATGACTTGGGTTATTTTCAGGAATGTTTTGTTCACAGTGTTGATTGTTTTCTTCTTCTTCACCTTCCATCTACAAACATAAAAATAAACTCAAATGAGTGTATATACATTGGTGAGAATAATGAAAATTTCAATATTAAATAATATACATCAATGTAAATCGAAAATAAAAATGATGTACCATAGCAACAATTGACTCATAAACTACACACATTCTTTCAAAACCATGTACCATGCCATCTTTCAAAATTTCATCTATTGGCGCAGTTCTCTACTTTGTTTCCTGCAAGTTTTATACCCCATAAAAAATCATATATTTAATATAGAATATTTTTTTGTTCTATTAATTATAGACAGAGCTAAGTAAAACAAGATCGATAGATGCTTACAAATTCCACAATTAATTTTTGATATGCCAACATATACTCACAACCCATATTTAACCCAATTTCAATCAATTAGTCTGATGGTTATTATTTGTATGTTAGCACATGTTTGAAGGCATTCGTTGATGATTTTTGTGAAACAACTCAAAAAATACAAAAAATAAATCTAGTTAAGTTGTTATAAGGAAGTAACAATTACTCACAAACTTAGATATCAACCCTTTTCTTCCTTGTCGTCCTGTTTTATGTGCTAAATGTGTTCCATTTTCTTTTCTTTTCTATAAGAAAATTCTTGAAAATTAATATTTAATGCTAAATTGTTTATTTATTGTACCTAATGATCGAAAAAATCAATGATTACATATTACATTTGAAGCACATTGTTGTTGAGATGGCTCCTCCTGAAATGAAATTTTGCCCATTTCTTTGACCATCTCCTTGTACACCTTTTTGGACATTCGTATTGGCATATTTCTAATATCAGCTCATTCATCTTTTGAGATTTTCATAATATTCCTGAAAATGTAACATGACAATAAAATATTTAATTTTTATATTGATATATGAAAAGTAAATATAACAAAAGTGATATTTATAAATAATTCTAGACAAACATTTAAAGGAATATTACTTTTTCATTCCTTATTTTTTGTCGTTGTACGTTTTTGCTATTAAAAGTATGACATGTCTCATTGACCAATTCTCTGGAAACTCTTCCTGTAGTTTAGATAAAATTTGGTTCTTGGAATCATTGGATTGATTTTTTATTGTAAGTGGAAAGAACGTCTATACATTTGTTCCACTAGATCCCTCAAACTTTCGCAAAAAAATTTCTCCCTTTCGTTAACCTCCAGCACCACTTCAGATGAGCTAAGGAGAAATTCATTTTCCTTTGCATGTTCTATTTCTTTTCTTTTCTTAGAACAACATTCCTTTTCTGAGTTGTTGGTCCCTGTAGAACATTAAACAGATGTGAAGTAATAGATTTTTTGACACACGTTATCTAATAATTTTAAGTATATTATTAATGATAATTAAAAAAAAGAAACTCATATTGGATCGATAGTATTTTTTCATTCACCCGATTCATCCTTTTGCAATTTTTCCTTCAAAAGTTTATGCTCTTCTGGTCCTAAGTCAGAAATAACCTTATCGAGTTTCATCATTTTGTGGCTCTGCATGATACACAGTAAAAAATACATGTTATTTAAACTTGCATATAGTTCAAAAATAATATTTTTTATAAATAATTTACAAATAAATTTCCTTTTTTTCTTTTCTTGATGTGTTATCAGTATTTTTGTTACTTGATCTCTTGTCATTCATTTCTTTATCAATCTGAAACCTATACCATATCATTCATTAATATATTTACAAATAAATTGTCAAATTTTCAGGTAAAAAATAAATCTCAAGAAACCGGTGCACCTTTCATGATGTATGCACCGTCGTCGGTGCGTGGGGGTATTAAAAATGCATCGCAAAAACAATATAATAGACCATACGGTGCGTGGGGGTATTATAAAAGCACCGCACAAAAAATTTAATAGACCGTACGGTGCTATCCTTGTATCATGGAGCACTGGTGCCCTATTTCAGATATGGTGCACTAATTTAAAAAAATTGTTTTCAAATTTTTTATTACACAGTACTTGCACAATGCGCTAGGTTACGCAAGGCGCACCGATAAAAAAAAAATCCATTTTTTTCGAAAAATTCACGCAATGGCAGAATGGATTGGGATCCAACTGCAAGTCGTCCCGTGGGTTGGATGTCAATCTAAAATGAAAAGCCCTAATTCTAAAATCATAGAAATAGGGAGAAGAAAGGGCAAAAAAAAATGAAGGTTTTAGGGTAAAAATGGATAAAACTACAGAAAAAGTAAAAAAACTGCAGAAAAAAGTAAAAAAAATTCAAATTTAATCTCGAGATGGTTTGAAGTTCTATGATACAGGGTTTGAACCACCAGAGGTTTGGTTTCTAATTGTCTGAATATTTCTGTTCAAACATATTTCACTACTCCATAGTGCTCTCGTGCTCTCGTGCTCTCTTGCTCCAGGTATGTCTTCTGCAAATCGCTGGCTGAAAATTTTAGCAAAAATAGTGAAATAATGAAAAGTGTTTAGTATTTAAAGAATTATTTTATGAAATTAGATTTTCAAAAATATTTTTATGCCCATTTTTCAATTTGCTGCTTTTTTTTCACTTAAAGAAAACAGAGTTGTGTTTTTTTTATTTGTGTTTATTCATCACCCATGCGTCACTTAATCGCACTGCATCGAGCTTCCTTTTGTAACACCAGCACCAGTGCACAGTAAATAAAACTCACCGATGAAATTATATGTATAGTAGCACCGATTTGCGGTTAAGGCACCGAAGTTACTTTTAGGTGTGTACACAAAAATTTAGTGAACTCCAACCATAGAAATTGAGAATTAAAATTTTGTTTATTCTTGAGAATTAGAATTAGAATTAGAATTGAGAATTGGAATTGGATAATTCTTGATGGAAATAAATATTCTTTCGATGCATTTTGTTTATTGCAGGAGGTCCCCACTGATTATGTGGAGAGAATGCAATGCAGGGTGTGTGAAGATGCAATACTACAGGGCCCAAGTGGGCAATTGTGGCATGTGAACCTGTGTTATGCTAAGACATGGGTAATTTTCACAAATGGTTGGGAAAGTTTTGTTTCTAATTAGTTTATTGAAGTTGGAGATATTTTAGTTTTTATACATGTTGGAAATGTACATTTTGCTATGAAATTATTTGGGCCATTTCTTTTCAAAACTACACCTCTTCTTCTTTCAGAAAAAGAAACTTGAACCTTTCCATAACCTGCAACAAGAAAATGTGCCTCATGATCAACTTGCTGACCCATGATCTGCTTGCTCATTTGTAAGTTCCTCCTCCATATTGGCATCCAATTTCCTCTTTTCTCCTTTGTGCTTTATATCTTGATCTTAACAAAATTTATACAATCTTTGTTTTATGAGAAACTGACCTTGAATGTTCTCAGAGAAATGGCAAGGAGTCCTTCATTTTGCATTTTTTAGCAGAAGAAAACCAATTTTCGACTAAATGATGCAGTTATTACATGTAGAGACAATGGTTTCCCATAGAAAATGAGTATATGGTTGAGCAGAGGAAAGACATTGAAAAATGGGCTATTACATTAGCTTTTCCAATGGGAAACCAATTTGCAGGTGGAAATATAGTAGCTGCAAGTATCTGTGATTTTCTTTCCACGGAAATGGTCACTAGATTTCCATTTATAATACAAGCAGACTTTTTACTAGTTTCATCCACAAGACCACAACTCAAACAAGTTAGAGATGCCATTCAAGTTCAATTGAAAGCCGAAAATCTGATTTTATGCGACGTCAGCTTTGCTGGTAAAATTTTATCTAAGCCAACCGAAGCTTGGACAATACTCCCAGCTGCTTTTAAATGCATTCTAGAGAATCTTTCCCTTCATGGGACCTACCAGCTCGATCAAAAACGTCAATTGATATTTCTCTGTTGTCCTTAAGGGAATGAGAATCCTTTCCTTCATGGTGCCTCTTGGATTTATCGACTGCCTCTATTGATCTTTCTTTTCCATCAACTCTACTCTCCATTTCTCCATCATGAAACCTCTTAACCCTATTGTCGGCCTCAACCGAATGCTCTCTGTCGGTCTCAACCTATACTACTTTTCTCCTTTTGTACTCTGTCGAGCTCTGTAGCCATCTACATCCCTATAAGCATCTTTATCCGTCTTTCTATTTGAATCACTTATTTTCTCTGCTATAAAATTCTCAGCCGAAATTTGAGTTTTCATCTTTTCAAACCTTCATCTCCTCAAAAAAATTCTTTCCCGCAATTTGAACCCTCCGCTGCTCCAATACTGCACTTTACAGAATAACCCTATTCTGGTGTGCAGGGTTTTATAGGCGCACCGATGTGGTTTGTAAGATTGAGGTTTATGTTTTGCGCGGTGTTTTATTACGCACCGGTGTGGAAGAGTTGTGAAGCACCGGTGCGTCTGAGTACTAAGATGCATCGGTGTGTGTTATGATGATAAGTGCACCAGACTGTATAATTTTTTATTTTTTTTTGTATGTAAGATCATAGTAAAATAATGATAATTCTAAAGTACATGAATTTATTTGCATTATTTTCTAAACTTTATTATGTGACAAAATTTCATATTATTCTAGATTTATTATTTTACAATTATTTATAGATTTACAAATTTAAATATCTTAATAAAATCATTTCACATTAATACAATTAAAATTTTACAAATATTGTACATACAATTACAATTAAAATGACAATTAAAATTACATTAATTACAATTACAATTACAATTTTACAATTTCACATACAATTACGATTAGAATTACAATTACAATTTTAATTTTACATACAATTACATTTACAATTACAATCAATATTTCATAGTAATACAATTAAAATTTTACAAATATTTTACATACAATTAGAATTAGAATCAGAATTACATTTACAATTACAATAGTACAATTTTACAAATATTTTACATACAATTACAATTAAAATTACAATTACAATTTTAGAATTTTACATACAATTAGAATTACAATTACAATTTTACAATTTGTCATATATACAATTACAATTAAAATTACAATTACAATCATTTCACAATAAATTAAATATTACAATTACAATTAAAATTTTACATTAAATATTTTACATACAATTACAGTTAAAATTACAAATACAAATACAAATAAAATTTTACAATTTTACATACAATTAAAATTTCAATTTCAATTACAATTAGGACATAATATTTAATAAATATCATGGTCATTTAATATGCACCAGTAGGAGCATGTCTCTCTGCACCGGCCTCCTGATGATCCTCGGCATCTGGCATGCCCTGATCATCATCAAAATCCACACCTAGATCATGTGGTGGTGCCGCCATCTCCTCGCCATCAAAGAACATCAGAACCCTTTGCACATAAAATATATACAAGTACACAACAATAATTAGACAATTTCATTACACAATTTAATAAAAACAAGTTAAAGAACATGTTAGTGAATATTAATAAAATAGTAATATTACCTCTATCATTTGGCGGCTCATCATCTGTGAAGAGGATGTTGGGACACCCTCGCCAATCCAATCCAGCATAGGGATAGGGGACCATAATTAAGGGATGCAGCTCGTCAACACTGGTTAGTAATTCCAATGCATCATGCGATATCCTGGCTGGAAACATAGTCTCTCCCCTCTTTGGCATCATCTGCCCCCACATGTGTATCTGTGCCTCCAACATCGGCCTACGAGGCTACCGAACAAAAGTAGGCCTCATCTATGGAAACCTCTCAAAAAATAAACAAAAAAGATCTGAAGCAAAAGGGAATTTGACCCTCCCTTGTGCATGAGCACGACATCTATCTAAGGCTGTATAGAACTGCCGCAAAAAAAATCGCAGACCACCTGACAAGACATGGCTCCTGTACAAAAGAATCAACATAATATAGAAGCGAGCAACTAATGTGTTTCCCGTCACTAGTGTTGTGTGAAATGGTCGAAATGAGAAGTGAGAGGCACTGCAATTCCTCACTACCAAATGCACCAATACGTAACTGACCTCCAGTGACCTGAAACTCTGCAGGAGACAGTACTGATCCTCCAATGTATCTTTGGGAGTAAACTAATTGACTCCCTACTACACAACCAACTAGAACCTCTGGGAATGAGGGAAAATCCACCCCTCTCCTTGATAGCCCTATAATGAAATATATATCCTCCTCAGTGGGTGTGTCCACTGGTCAAGACCAACTTCGAAATCCTGTCGGTGGGCATTCCACCTGCAGATAAGATGTCTCAAAAACACACTATGGGCCTTTAGGGAATTAGTCTCCTCATATAACTTGAGGAGGCCTACCAGCCTTAGGAGCCCCTAGGTATCTGTTTTAATAAGGCGAGGATACGCATCTCTCTCCCTCTCTTGTGCCTCCCACAGGAAAAACATGTCATACTGGTCTGTCTGTTGTTGTTTTTGTTCCTCCTCTTCTCTCTGAATCATTGACATATTAAATAAAACTTTTTCTTAAATCAGGCATTTATTTAGGAATACACGTATATATTTATTTTTTTGGAAAAAAAAAACAAACCAGTCGGTGCGCCACAAAAACAGTCATGCACCAGTTTTGGCGCGGAGTTTGTTTGTAGAACACAAGGGACGGTGCCCTAGATGACATACAATGCACCGTATGCGGTGCACCTAAAACTTTTTAAATCACCGTTGACTATATATGGTGTCAGAAGAGTAGTGCGCTGACTAAAATATATGCCCCGGCGCGTATAGTTGTGTCAGTGCACCGACTTCCTGGAAAATTACATAGTCAACGGTGCGGTCTTTTACCAGGCCGCACCATTGACCCTGTTAGAATGCCGAATGCGATGCGTTGACAGACACTGAGGCGGATATTTCCGTCAACTCACTGCGTTTCTATTCCCATGGTCAACGGTGTGACCGGCTAAATGATCGCACCGCACTTTTTTTTTAATTTTAAAATAATGTGGGGTGCCTTTCGGTACCACCCTAGACACGGTGCGGATACCATTAGCACGATTCTTGGTGCGGCACATGAGATTTACAATCAACACGCTTACCGATTAATGAGTCGAACGGCTCAAGCACACTGCGTGACAAATATTTCATTTTTCTTTTAAATGGTTAATTTTAAGTTTATTTGAAATTCTAATCCGCTAAAAGGCTTATTTATGGAAAAACAAGAAAAATACATGTAAATTTAGCCGTCGAGGAGGCATATTGGGTGTAGAATTTGCAAAAGGAAATTTTCCCATTGTTTTGTATAATTCAAGCTGGATATTGGTGGGCAATGCACAACAACAGTGCATGGAGTGGGTGCAATGGGAGAACCGATGTTAGGGCAGCTCAGAAAAGGATAAATTGCATGGGTTCTTGAGAGCTCTGGAGCACTGAGAAAAGTGAAAAATGCGGTTTTTTTGCCATATTGTTTTTTATATTTAACCCTGATCCAGTGCGCAGGGTTTTATAGGTGCACCGGTGCGATTTCATAAGACCGCACGGGGTGGTTTTCAGTTTTCATGTGATGTTTTATGATCTATAGGTGCGATTTCTCTTAACACCTGGCAGGCGGTTCTGTTTGGCGCAATGTTTTATGATGCACCGGGGCGGAATAATTGTGAAGCACCGATGCTCTACGATAATATGCTACGATAATAAGATGCACCAGGTGGGTGTGTACGGAGCTCACAGTGTCTGGTGTACCAATGTTTTGTGTGACCAGTGCTTTCTCTTGTAGAGCACACTGGTGATTGAGAGCTCTGGAGTACTGAGAAAAGTGAAAAATGTGGTTTTTTGGCTGTTTTTTTTTTTTTTATTTAACCCTATTCTAGTGCATGGGTTTTATAGGCACACTGATGCTATTTCTTACGAACGCACTGGTTAGTTTCTATTTTGGCACGGTGTTTTATGATGCACAGGTGCGGTTTATTAACACCGCACCGGGCGGTTTCTATTTTGGTGTTGTGTTTTATGATGCACCAGCGCGGAAGAGTTGTGAAGAACCGGTGCTCTACAGTAATAAGACGCACGGGGAAGGTGTGTACGGAGCACACGATGTCTGGTGTGCTAATGTTTTGTGTGCACCGGTGCTTTCTCTTTTAGAGCGTACCAGTGATTGAGAGCTCTAGAGCACTGAAAAGGTGAAAAATGCGGTGTCTTGGCCCAAATTTTTTTTTATTTAACCCTTTTCCAGTGCGTGTGGTTTACAAGTGCACCAGTGTTGTTTCTTATGAACACATTGGTCAATTTATGTTTTGGCGTGGTTTTTTATGATGCAAAGGTGCGGTTTCTTAATACCGCACAGGGCAGTTTCTATTTTGGCAGGGTGTTTTATAATGCATTAGCGCGGAAGAGTTGTGAAGCACCAATGCTCTACAATAATACGATGCACTGGTGTGTATGGAGCACACGGTGTCTGGTGTGCCAATGTTTTTTTCACACCGGTGCTTTCTCTTGTAGAGAGCACCGGTGCAATTTTGAATGATAAGCGCACCAAGTGGAAAACATCCACAAAACCCTCCACCCACCAACCTCCTGTAGTAACCTCCACTAGAAATGGATGTATGGGGTATTTTTATAAGGGGTTCCTCAAAAAAATCCACTAGAGGGTCTTTTCCATGTAATGGTTTCACATAGGGGAGGCTCTCATCCCAAGTTTTTGAATGCTTGGAGTTGTACATGCAGAGTATGTGCAATATCATCATGTTGACGACCTTTGTCTGACCATCATTCTGGGGATGGAATGCAGTCGACTTGGTGAGCTTGGTGTCCAATAGTGTCAAGAGGCTTGAATAGAATGTGCTCAGGAACTTGCTATCCTGATATGATATAATGGTCTCTGAGATCCAAAAATGTACCCACACTCATTTAAAGAAGAGTTTAGTAGTGTCCTCTGCTGTGATACTCTTCTTGTAGGCCATTAGTATAGCCATATTAGAAAATCTGTCCATGACCAGAAACACATAGTTATTACCATGTTTGGTAGAATGGAGGCCAAACATATTTTCCATGGAGATGGATTCCCATAGCTAGCTGGGAGTAGGCATAGGAGTGTACAGGCCTTGCTTCTTGATGGTTGTCTTGGTGATGGCGCAGGGGGTGTAGGATTTTACATATTTTCCAACATCCAGTCGAAGTTTTTCCAATAAAAGTAATTTTTTTGTACAAGCATAGTTTTATCCACACCAAAGTGTCCTATGACCCAACTGTAGTGTGCCTCCAAAATATTTTTGGTATGCTCGCTCGAAGGAACACAAAGGTGGCCTAGGTAGCATAATATTGCATAATTTAGGTGGAAATGAAGAACTTTCTTTCCATCTATTAGCATATGGTATGTGGAGACGAACTATGGATCATTTTTTCATAATTGTGTCCATCTAGAGGTCTTGTGGCCACAAGAGTTGAGAACATTAGTTAGTGTTGCAACTGGGGGACATTTGAGGCAGTCTTCAACATTATTGGTTCTTCCCTTTTTGTATTTAATGTTCAAGTGGAAATATTTCATATATGATGACCACTTCTAATGGTGATTTTTCTACAACTTCCCTTGTGTCTGTATAAACTGAAGAGGGTGGTGATTCGTTTGGATGACTGTCTACTTCCCCATAATTTAATGTGGGAGTAAGATCAATTGAATGATTGACCTGAAAATGCAAAGGGTACCCCAACGGGTGAGGAGAAGATGTCCCTATATTATTTTGCAACCGTATCCAATTTCTTATGTTGCGTAAAGGAACCCTTCCCGGGGGCCATGGATGTGGCTACAATCTTCACCTTACTTTGATAGAGAATTAGAAAGAAAAAAAATGTCCTTATCTAGGAAATGATATTACTACATTACTTAGCAGAGAGAAAAGAGATGTTGATAGGTGGGGTTACCTCCGGTATCTTGTATAAATTATTACCCAAAGAAATAATAACAGTGCAAGGCCTAGAATCATACATGCCATGATGCTTCCACAAGTATGGTTGGCCTAATAATACATAAAAAAAATTAAGAGGAGATATATCACACAATACCTAATCTGTGAAGGGCTTGATGCTATATTAAAGGTGACATTTCTGGTTGACGTAGAGATCTTGTCCTTGGGGAAGCCACCCGATGGTGTATGGCTGCAGGTGTGGTGTGGTCGTTAGGTCCAACCGCTTCACAACATGTTCTGAAATGAGGTTATTTTATCTCCCACTATTGACAATGAACTATAGCGGCGAGCCCTTCACCCACATCTTTTGGTGAAGGATGTGCTCCCCCTCCTCTGGATCTTCATGTTCTATCTTTTGGAGCTTGGTGGTGGATACCGTCGTAGTGGTTTCTACATCAATGACCTGCTTACGCTTGTCAGTTCCCTTTTCGGGTTCTAGTTTAGAATCATAACATGTATCTATCTCCTAGTCTCTCAGATCTACCACTAATGCATGTTTTGTGTGACATTCATGCGTGTTGTGAGTGGGGCATTTTATGGAACTCACACCACTTATCGGTGTCCTTCTTTGCCTTCTCGTCACCCTTGGCTTGCGACTTCTAGGACTTTTCCTAGGGGGTCTCTCTCGAGCTCTGTACTTTTTTTTGTGGCTTTGGGGTGCCTCTGTTCTACTTTGGGTTGGCAGATCCAATGTCTCACTTCTTCTGGTTTAATTTCTGCTCAATTTTGGCAGCATATCAGTATGTTTCACTAAGTGGGGATATGTTTAGGAACTCCATTCCTCTTGAATGTATTTGTGAAAACAAATGCGGTTCTTGAGAACTAGATGTTTCTCAGAATATTTGATACCCATATTTGTGCAGAGGGCATGGAAAATATTTGTCAGCTCAGGAATATATTGTTCCCTCGGTGGCCACAACGTATTCCATTGTATGTACTTGTATGCATAGGTCCTGAAAGAGTAGTATTATTCCTTGATGACGTCTCGAAAAGAATTGCAAGTTGGTGCGGAAAAAAATAATGAGGGTTCTGCCTCGTCCTTCTGATCATAGTAGGTTTCCCACCAGTCCTTGACATGGCAGGCGACTTTGAAGAGTTGAAAATTAATCTTTTCCCTATTGGAAAAATCATGAACAGAAAAATATCCTTCCAATAGATTTAACCATTTATCTACGGTATTTGCATCTATATGGCCTTCAAAATGTGGGAATGTCAAATTTTACTTGTACCTTAAACCGAGTGGTCCCTCCAGAGTGGCTATCGGTTGAAGATATGTCACCTATGGTCATCCACCGAAGCATCTAGAGAAAGTTATCCATAATCATGTTCCTTTATTTCTCAAGGGCCTCCTCGAGCAATATTTTGATAGGATCTCCTACTCCCACTTATTTATTTTCATCCACCATGGTAGGTCATATGTGTTTGTGAGGCTGATCTTACAAGGGTTCAACTAGATCGATCCCTAACACCTTATACCCTGACCTCGTTGGGGACATGCAAAGAAAAATAGAGAAAGAGAAGACCAAATTGATACCACTGATCCTAATTTATGCAAGAATGCAACAGAATACAAATATAAACATGGAAATATAGATGTAGCATAAATATAACTTCATTTCATTAATATCAAAGACTAGAATATGCTTACATATAGAATGGAAATAAACTAGCTCAGGCGATGGTATCTTATCTCTGAGAAGTGGCGGCTACATGCCTATGATTTGTGTTACAATGAGGCTCGAAGGTCTATTTATTATTTAAAAATAATGGAAAACCCTAAACATCCAAAAACCTAACCCTAGGAGATGAAGCACCAAAATTATGGGCCTCATTTGGGTAAATTGGTAGATCAACTTCCCAGGGACGTAACTTTGGCATATGAACTCTGTTTGACATGCTAAATACCTTGTTAGAAATATATCTGTGAGGACTACAAATTTTGAGTGGAAAAAATAAGTCAGAGACCCATTTTTCATTGGTTTTCCCAAAAAAAGTCGTTAAGGGCCTCAAAACGACTCCAGAAGTCTAGAACCTGAAAAACTACCAAAAATAGTAAATTCTACTACAATTAAGGAAACAAAAAAAATTGAAAGAAATAATTGTGGGCATCCAAGTGCAATAGGAGGTTGGCCACCAATATCCATGTGGATCACATATGAGGTTGGATTACACTACTACCGGATCTCAATTATGGAATCAACATGGGACATACCTATGATCGTGAGGGAGCTTGCAGGGACCCTGAGCATGTAACACCGCCTCTAATATTATTTCCACTGTTGTCTTGGAGCTTGGTATTACCAATAGATCTAGAGGAGTTGTCATATCTCGGTGTTGATACCAAGGAGACTATTGAAAATAACATGTGGATGTCATTGGTCAGTACACGTGTTACATTGGATGGAGAGATTAAGAGATGACCATCATTGCTTCATTACCCACCAGTGCCTTTAAATGATGATTCATTTCTCGTGAGTTTACCCATTGACCAGATTTTGACATATGCATGTATGTATTTTTATTTCATTCATGGCACTTGAATGGTGCACATCCCACATGACACAAACTAGTACATATATATATATATATATATGAAATTTTTTACTCTTATTGTCAAACTATGCATAATTATTTATATTAATTTCTAGTTCGTATTAGATTGCATTTATATCAGTAAGTTCATAATAACAAGTAGACAGAACCCAACTACATGGATGAGCTTATGAGGTCATCTGAGGGGGAAAATTACTATTCAGGCCATCTTCAAATAGATCATGTTTCCATGGATTCTCCTCTACCTCCACCTCCACCTCATAACACTATTATGGAGGAGAGTGACTATGTATAACGAGATGGACCAACAGTTGAGGTAAACTTTTTTATTCCTAATATTTCAACATAGTTTTTTTTAAGTTACACATATACGCTAATTAATTTGTAGATTAATTATAATTTTTCTTTTCCATTTTGTACATAGGCCCATATGTAGAGCATTGTTTATGTCATTGTTATGTGGACACATGAGTGGGATGTCGGGTTTAGAGGAAATGATGTTGTAGGTCCATCGATGTAGGCCCAAATCATTGAGACACTGGTAGGGGAGAACCAAACTGAGATTCATGAGACCCCCATCATATCCTACGTATATTTGGACTCGACTGAGGTTAGTATATTCATGTATATGTAATTAAAAATGTGGCTCAAAATAATTTATTCCCATATCATTTATTTTGTACAAATAATGATCTAATTAGTTTGAATTTTAATGTGTTATATTACAGTAAAGGTTTTGGACACTTACTTTGCATGACAAAACCCACATAGGATTTCTAATGGTACTTAGAGTGGATAGTTTTTATATTTTTAGGCTCATTTCATAAATCACATTCACATACGATACAAACTTTGTATAATTTCATACATTGATAGTTTATGGATGTACATGAACATTATTTTAGTTTATGGATGCTTATTTTTTCAGTTTATGGATTTGTATTAATCTTATTTATGGAGGTTCATTAATTTTCAAATTTTATGGATATGTTAAAATTATTTCGCTAATTAAAAAAAAAAACAAATCTATATACTATAACTTTTATTAGTAAAATATAACAATTTTGATCTCCAGTTTCATAGACTATGAAATATGTACAATCTTAAGTTATTATCCAAGTCACTTTGATACTTAAAATGTAATAAAATATATCATGTATCAATTTAATATTGAACATGGAAAGAATTACAATCATGCTTTATATTGGCTTGTAGAAAGTGTCTTTGAGTGCAATTAACATGTATGTTATTACAATTCAATTTTAAAAATAAATTATTTGAATTATAAATTCATGCATATTATAATAAAAATATATATAATTAATTTTTTTTGGGACCCACCAAGATACCGTTGCATGGACAAGTCTTTTAAGTATTTCAATCAATTTATTATCTCAAGGTTCAATTAAAAAACACAAATATGATTGAAATAAGTTTTATTCAATTCTGAAAGATGTTGTTGGGTGTGTGTTGTATTCTTTCCACGATTATAATCAAGCACATTTTTTGGCCCCTATATTAGGTGGGCAGACTTTCCTATGGTTTTGTGGATGGGTTTGTGCATGGTTTTGGGCATGATGGTTTTCTAGTCAGGGTATTTTTTAGATCCAGTCAAGGGAACTACGGTTATGTTCTAATCCATGGTTAATAGATTAGGGTTTATGAATGCTTCAACATGTATAAATATATGTGTGTGTGTGTGTTGTACCACTAAAAGGAATAAATTAAAACTAAAGCTGGTAGTCCCAGTTTGGGACCCAGGGGAAAATCTCTATGTATATGTGTTTTATGTTTTATGCTCTCGCTATTGTTTATTCTCTATTTAAAAATAATTCGTTTTCAGATAATTTCAGTAGAGGATTAAAACCTACATTTGGTATTGGAGTTGTTTCGTCTTCAAGGGAACGCCTTTGTTGCTGAGGGGTTTTGTGCTCAGGACTGTGGTAGACCCTGTTCAGTGGGGGATCTGGGAGACCTATTATTCTTGTGAAAGAAGATGGTGAGCAGTGGAAAGATAGATATCAAGAAATTTAATGGCCAAATTTTTGGGTTGTGGAAGATCAAGATGAAGGATCTTTTGGTGGATAAATATTGGTGGATCATGATAGATCTAGGTACTAAACCAATGAAAATGTCAGATGAATAATGGGTGAAGTTGGATCGGAAGGAAAAGAGCACAATACAGTTGTGTATCTCATATTCATTATTTTTTAATGCATTCAGGGAATCTACGACGAAGAATTTGTGGGTCAAGTTAGTGAATTTGTACCAATCTAAGTCTTTGTGAATAAATTGTTCCTGCGGAAAATGTTGTATAACCTGAAAATGAAGGATGGATACTCGGTGACAGAGTATCTAAACACCTTCAATACCATGGTAATTCAATTATCATCTACTGATATTAAAATCTCAGATGAACATAAGTGCATCCATTTTTTGTGTTCTCTACCATATTCGTGGGATAGTATGGCTATTGCAATAGGTAGCAATACAACTACCTTGAATTCTGATGAAATTGTCTTAGCCTTCCTTTTGGAGGAAATGAGATGGGAAACTATGGAGGGCCAAAATGGAGATGCCTTATCTATATGAGGAAGGTCCCAGAATGTAAACAAAAATAATTTTTTGAGTGGAAAAACTAAATCTAGAGGGAGATCTAAATCTCCATGGAAGCCTGTAAAGGTGTGCTAGAAATGCGGAAAGGAAGGGAACCTCAAAAACGACTACATATCTAAAGCTCGTGAGAAAGGAAATGGATCTGATGATTCTCCTCCTACTGAGGATAAAACTACCTTAGATGAAGGTGGGGATGTGTATTTGGCTTCTTCTTCAAATACACATGTAGATCATGAGGCATGGTTGATTGATTGAGGTGCATCCTTTCACTTCACTCCCCATAGGGAGTGGTTCTACGAGTACGAGAAAGTATGAAGGTGGTGATGTCTTATTACGGGATGATCGGAAGGCCATAATCGTCAGACACGGAAATGTCAAGCTGAAGCTATAAGGTGGAAGGATTAAAACACTTCCTGGTGTTATGCATATTCCAGCATTGGTGATAAATTAGATTTCGGTAAGCAATATGGATGACGCAGGTGTAAAAATAGTGTTCAAGAAAGATACCTACAAGATGGATCAGGGAGCACTAGTAATAATGCGACGAGTTCGGATTGGAACTTTGTACAAGCTTCTAGCTAGCATTTTTATTGATGGGTGCAACAATTATGTGGTTCCTAAAAGTGGAGCAGAAAGCCTAGCAGTCTCTGGAGAAAATACCATGCTATGGCATCAATGGCTTCGACATATTGGATAAAACGACCTTAAGATACTGCATGGTAATGGTATGGTAGAAGTTATGTCTAATTTCTCTCTGGATTTCAATTTCTGTGAATAGTGTGTATATGGGAAGCAGAATCGGTTAATTTTTCATTTGGTGCTAAGAGTGTGAACAAGATATTAAAGCTTATGCACAATGATGTGTTTGGACCTATGTAAATTCCATCACTAGGTAATTATGTGTACTATGTTTCATTAATAGATGACTTCTCAAGGAATAAATGGATATATTTGTTGAGGAATAAATCTAAAGTATTTGACATATTTAAATAATTTAAGGCTTTGATAGAAAACTATACAGAGAAGAAGATAAAGGTGTTGAGGAAAGATAATGGTGGAGAGTTCTGCAAGAATAAATTTGAAGAGTTTTGTAAGAAGTGTGGTATATCATGCCAGAATACTACTTCATACACACCTCATCAAAATGGAGTTACGGAAAGAATGAACAGAACGTTGATGGAAAAGGAAAGAAGCATGATCAGTGGTACCAAATTAGGATAGGAATTTTGGGTAGAGGCAGTGGAGACTGCATGTTACCTAGTTAACATATCACCTTCATCAAAGTTGGAGGATAAGACTATACATGAGGCATGGACTGGTATTAAACCCTCTCTTTTACATCTGAGGGTATTTGGATGTCATGCATATGTACATGTTCCAAAGGATAAAAGGACCAAGTTGGATAATTAATCTAAAAGGTTCATCTTTATTGGGTATAAGGATGGTTTAAAAGGTTACAAGCTTTGGAAATTAAAAAAAGGAAGGTTGTGCAAAACCAAGATGTGGTGTTTAGAGAGGTGAAAGATGTTGTTAAACATGATGTCCTACCAAAGGAACCTGAGAAGATAGAGTTTAAGCTAAAGGAGGAAGAATTAGACTCTACAATAGAACAAGATTCAGAAGAGGAAGAGCCACAAACTCCAACTGTAAGAAGATCATTTTGATAAATAAGGAAGCCATAAAGGTATAGTCCATTTGATTTCTGTTCAAATTTTTCTTTAACTATCACTGATGATGATCCCAAAACTATCACGTAGGTAGTGGATTCAGAGGATGGAAAACTCTGGAAGGAGTCCATGGTTGATGAAATGGAATCCTTGCACAAAAATGAGGCATGGGATCTGGTGGTGTTGTCGGTTGGAAGGAATCCCATTGGGAGAAAATGGGTGTTTAAGAAGAAGATGAATGCAGAAGGCAAGGTGGAGAAATAAAAACCTCAGTTTGTAGCAAAAGGTTATTCCCAGGTGCTGGGAATTGGTGATATTTTTTCTCTTGTTCCCAAGGTAACTTCTATTATATTACTTGTATTTTTTTTGTTGCATTTGATTTTGAGGTGGAACAGATGGATGTGAAGAAAAAATTTCTTCATGGGGATCTGGAAGAGGAAATCTACATGAAGAAAATTGAAGGCTTTGTGGTGAAGGGTAAGAAAGAACTGTTATGCAAGTTAAAAACGTCTCTGTATGGGTTAAAAAAATCACCAAGGATGTGGTTTCAGAAATTTAATACATATATACAGGGACTTGGCTTCACCAGAAGCAAAGAGGATCACTGTTTTTATTTTAAATTAATTGGTGACCATGTTATTTATTTGGTCATGTATGTGGATGATATGTTACTGCTTGGAAATTACAAAGAAATTTCCTAGGATTTGAAGACCCAATTTTTCTCCAAATTTGACATGAAGGATCTTGGTGCTACAAACTGTATTTTGGGCATGGAAATTAAGAGAGATCGGGCAGAGAGGAAGCTCTAGTTATATAAGAGGAAGTATGTTGAGACAATATTGCATATGTTGAATATGCAGGATGGTAAACCAGTGAAGGTTCTTATTCATGTAGGTGTAAAGCTATATGTTCAAACAATGTCCCAAGACACAAGAAGAAGAGGAGTATATGTTATGTGTTCCATATGCAAGTACAGTGGGTAGCGTGATTTATGCAATGGTCTATACTAGACCATATATTTCACATGCAGTGGTAGTATTGAGCAGGTTTATGTCAAACCCAGGGAAGGAGCATTGAACAACCGTGAAGTGGGTTTTCAAATATTTTCATGGCACTAGTGATTATAGTTTGTGCTACCAAGGAAGACCAATATTGGATAGAGTTTTGGACATTCATGGCTTTTTTGATGCGGACTAGGCTAGAGATCTAGATAAAATAAGATCTACAAGTGGTTATGTGATTAACCTATTTGGATGTGCAGTTAGTTGGATGATTAAAAGATAGTCTGTAGTGGTTCCTTCTACTACAGAGGTAGAATACATGGTAGCCACTCATGCAAGCAAGGAATAATTTTGGTTGCAAAGATTTTATTCAAGTATGGGGTTGGTGCAACGAGCTATAAGGATAGATTGTGATAGCTAAAGTGTAATTTTCATGGCTAAGAACCCTGATTATCATTCAAAGACAAAGCAAGTTGATCTTCAGTGTCACTTTGTGAGAGATATGGTTGAGGATAAAAATTTGTTGTTGGTAAAGGTGGATAGCTTGAAGAATGTTTCTTATACATTGACGAATTATGCAAGCACTAAGAAGTTCTCTTGGTGTAGAGAAACAATGGGAATTTCTGGGAAGGACCAATGACTAAGCTCTCATGTGACCCCTTGTGGAAAGAAAACAACAAGTGGGAGAATTTTGGGTGTGTGTTATATTCTTTCCACAATTAGAATCGGGCACATTTTTTGGACCCTACATTAGGTGGGTGGACCTGCCTATGGTTTTGTGCATGGGTTTACGCATATTTTTGGCCACGATGGTTTTCTTCTCATGGTATTTTTAGATCCACTCAAGGGAACTACGATTATGTTCTAATCCAGGGTTAATCGATTAGGGTTTATGAATTCTTCGAAATGTATATATATATGAGTTGTAACACAAAAATCAATAGAATGAAAAATTAGGCTAGTAACCCCGATTCAAGATCCATGGGAAAATATCTGTGAATATATGTTTTATGTTTTATGCTCTCGCTATTGTTTATTTTTTGTTTTTTAAGAATTCTTTTGAAGATAATTTCTATACAGGGTTAAAACCTACAAATGTCGTGTAAGCAAACAATAGGTTCTATTTAGTGTTATTTCTTTTGAGATTATCTACAAGAGATTAGTAATAACTTTATATAAGTCAATCCTATTAAAATCTACTATATAGGTCAAAAATAATATATGGAAACATTTCTATAATTTTATATAATTTTATCAACTTTCCTAAATTTAAAAGTAGTTATCAATGTATTTCAACCATTTCCTTATGATTTAGATAAGTTTTATTCAACTTTAAAAAAATCAAATATGATTGAAATATGTTATATTCAATTTTAAAATATGTGGATATGTAGAAGTTACAAATACAAGTTTTATTCAATTTTATTTTGTTTGGGGTTATCTACAAAAACTTATTCATAATGGATGTCGTCAATATTTTTTTTGTGCTTACATTGAAATCAATGAACAATGTTAAACTAATTACCTTAAAATTAATGTACACCATACATCTAGTTACATCAAATTATAAATAAACATCTTCACTTAAATAAATGCATTTAATGCAAGCAATCGAATAGGATGAGAAATCAACATCTACACTGAAATCAATGCACATAATGGAAACAATACAAAATTATTAGAAATTAACACATACAGTAAAATCAATGCATCTAATGTTGCAAAAAATCAAATAGGATTAGAAATAAACATCTAAACTGAAATTAATGCATCTAGTGATAACAATCAAATAGGATTAGGAATCAACATTTACACTGAAATCAATGCATTCAAACCAATGCATCTAATGCAATCTCATTCAAACAAAATTACAAATTAACATATTTAATGAAATTAATGCATATAATTCAAGCAACGAAATATAATTAGAAATCAACATCTACATAGACATCAATGAATCTAATGCAAGAAATCAAATAGGATTATAAATCAACATTTGTACACTGAAATCAATGCATCTAGTGCAAGTAATTTTCTTTCCTTTCTTTCCCCCCTCCATCTATATCGATACCTCCCTCTATCTATCCTATGTCTCTCTATCTCACCCCCACATACACATTCTCTCTGTCTTCATATCTATCTATCTATCCCTCCCTCCCTCCCTCTATCTCTTTCTTCTTCCCTCTCTCCCCCTTCCATAAATATATCTAAATCTCTCTCAGACTCTCGTTATGCATCTCTTTATATCACCTTGTTAGTGCTCTGTAATTCTAAGGTTGAAGAATGAATCCTAGAGGCAACATCAAAACCGCTTAAAGTCCAGGATATAACCCTCCAAGACACATAGAGGGATATCTCTGTATGATTTAACTTTTTTTAGTGATTGTGATATTAGGCTAGTTATGAGGGCAGAAAGATTTGTTGAAATTTTTGGTTGAGACAACAGAAGAGTGTCATTGGGCTAATGGAGTCAAAATCTCAATGCAGATTTAAATGCATGAATGAATGAGATCTTGTGTAACAATGCAAGATATTCATGTCTGTGGATCTTTACATTCATGAGATGGAAGAGAAGAACCGATTGGGATTCAATCTAAATGAAGAGAAGACCTTATCTGAATTCTACATTCAAACTTTAGAGGAAGACATGAATAATGGTTAAAGCCTAAGCATGGCGTCCAATGAAAAATCCTGAATTTTTTTTCTTATAAACAATAATGAAATAAAGAAATGTGTGAAACAAGTAAATGAAAAATAATAGCAAGAATCACTTCACCACATTATCATCACACAAGAGTCTGGAAAACGGCAGGAATTTTCATTCATCCAAGAAAAATTCACTTACAACCAGCTAAACATCTTTACAATAGTTTATGGTATTCCCATACCATCCTTCCCTTCAGTGCTAACCCTTATCCCATATGAAATCCTATCTTTTATAATTTCCCCATTACATTCAGATCCTACATATTAGGATGATCTCAGATATTTTCATATATTTCAGGAAAATTTCTATTTATGTTTCTACCCAAAATAGAGATTTTATCTCTTTTACAATCATGCCCTATCTCCTAAATCTATTACAAAATATTCGATCTCTAACCCTAAAAAGGAAAAAACAGCCAAAAATGCTTGTTGGTTACAACCCTTAAATCTGGAAAATATAACAAAATTCCCACAAAAAATATTTTCTTTGATCTTCTTTAAACCCAATCTAAATGAATATGAGGTTGTCTGCATCCTGTGGAGGACAAGTTATAATTATAAGCTCTCTTTGGAGGCTTTGGAGATCACTAGAGGAGTCAACTTGTCTTGATTTGAGGAGATTTGTTGCCTTTTTTCCATAACAGAACTTTCAATGGCTAATAAGGTAATATAGAGCATGCTTAGCTGCCTATTTTCTAGGCATGATTAGCAGCAGCTAATGAGGGATTCTAAAACGGTATTTAGCTGGAAAAAGTGTAATTGCTCCTAAATTTAACCAAAAATTATTGAGTTATCCTTCAACCCTGCTTTCATTTATTACAACCACTTTTAACTAAGATCAAGGGCATCTTGAGCTAGGGTATCAAGTGTGAGGTGAGGTTGGGGTTTTAGCTTCTTGTGAATAAGATTGAACCTCAAAACCTTGTTCATGTTTTGCAACTTGACATTATCCTTGTGAAGTATCTTATTCTTATGCTTTACTGTTTCATATTTAATGGCCAAATGATCTAATGCAAAATTGATTTTGCTAGATGACTGTTTAAGGGTTTCATTCTCCTTTTTCAAGAGTCTTTCTGATGCTTTTAACTCATCATTTTCCTCCTAAAGCTTTTGTATCTTAGGTTTTCTACTAACCTTCTTTTGTGATGATGTTGCAGCTTCTTCAAGGGTTTCTATTTCTACAACTGATGGCCCTGCTCCCATTTCTACAGCTAATGGTTATGCCTCGGTTTCTGCAGCTAATGGCTCAAAGTCTGAATCTGAATATTTTAGGTTGAGAACATCGGTTGTTGTGGTTTCACCTTGAACCTCTACCTCTTTTCCAAATTTTAACCTTTTCTTTGACTTATTTTATTTTGAGGGGGAGGCCTTGGTGTCATTTTGCAGAGGAGACAGTGCTCTCTTCTTCCTCTTGCTGATTGTTTGTTTCTTGCTCAAACTCTCCCCAAATAAGAGATAGTTCCATGTTTTTCTTCTCCTATTTAGCTCTTCTAACATTATCAAATTGATTAGCCCATGCTGGAAAAGGCTATTGCTAGCTATCTAGAGTTTAGCCTGGACTTTAGAAGCCATTTTAGTGAGACTTTTGAGGATATTAAATGGAATGTTTTGAGTTTGCTTACCTGTGAAGTGGAGGAGCAACCTGAAATGATAGAGCATGGTCCTCCCATATCTCCCCTCACAAGTGATGTATATCTATATCATCTTCAAAAATGTTTGCCACTTCTTTCGCAAATAATTCTTGGGGATGTCCTTCTGCCACTTCATGTTTTGATGCTCTTCTTTGAGGAAAAACCTAAAATCAACTTCTTTGATTGAGGTGGTCTTAAACCACCTCTCTCCTTCACCTGGCATCTCTGTGGCTACTACCACACTAACCTCATCAATCTGCATTGTCATGGGTCCAAGCTACACCTTACAACCATCAAAACTCTTTGCAAAGGATTTTCTAATACCCTGATTGTATCCCTGGAACTTCTGGAAAAACTTATAACATCCCACCTGCTTGAAAAATTCACATGCCTGAGGGTGTGCATCAAGATAATATGTGTCTTGTACCTCCTTCCTTAACAGAGCACCTCCGTTCGACATCTTCTTCTCTCGGACCTGAAAACACTTTTAAACAAACTATGCAGGTTTCAGGGTAGCTAGGTTATGCGGAGGTGAGTGATGACATTAATTGGGCATGAAAGTGAGGGAAGAAAAACAAAATCCGAGGACATAGAACAACAAGAAATGAATGTAGACTCGAAGCTTTCAGGCATCTGTGGGTGACTTTTAAAATAGACAGAACTGACTATTGACCAATTCAAAGTGTGGGAGGGCATCATGATTGTTTTTGAGATTTAATTGAGATGGGTTGGCACGACTTGAGTTATGAATTGCGTGACATGATGATAAATGAGTCATGATATTTTTGAAAATCGAGTGAATGATACCTTGGCACGGTTCTAGCAGCTTAACTTCACATGATGACCTATGTACCACTACTGATATGGAGATGACACAACACTCAAAACACTAGGTATTTCCGGTACTTTTGGTAGCTATCAATAGGTGCAAGTAATCTCTTTTAGCTACCAAAATATTTAACTTTCGGTATCTAACAGCTATGAAATTTTGACTCTTTAGCTACCGAAAACCAAATTTCCGGCTAAAATTAAAACATAGCCAAATTCATAAAAAACACCTATTTCAGCCACTTTAGGGACCACACAAATATATGTGAATGCATTATAATTCCAACCCTTCAAGTGAGAAGACTAGAAATATATTACTATCTAATTTGAAGCGCTTGGCATACCATTAGACCCTTTCTCCTAAGCACCTTATAATGAAAACATTTTCAACATGGTCAGAATAATTTCCAAATTTATAACTGGAGAACAAATACCTATATTATAGGGTCCTAACACACCCCACAAACATGCTCATTGTTTCTCCATATATATTATATCTCCCTCCATATCCCTCTACCTATCTCTCTATATTCCCCTTCTCTCTCTCTATCTCCCCTTCTATCTTTCTTCCCTCCTACTCTCCTCTCTCCCTCTCTCTCTGTATTCCTTGTCTCTCCCTCTCTCCCTCTCCATCTTTCTCTATCTATATTTATTTATTATTACCTCCATCTCTCTCCCGTCCAACTCCATCTCTCTCTCTCTCTCTCTCTTGATATTCATCCTGAAACTATGTTGACTATCTCCCTCCCTATCTCATTCTCTCTCCCCCTTCTCTACATCTCTCCTTAGATATCTTTCTATCTCACCCCCAAACACACACACTATCTCTCCATCTCCCCTTGTCACTCCCTCTCTCTCTCTCTCTCTCTCTCTCTCTTACCTTCTCTTCCACTCTCTCTCTTTTATATTTTAAAATTATATATATATATATATATCTCCAAATGTCAGGGATAACTTTGAAACCTTGCTCACAACAAAAGAATTTTTCTCATTAGAAGACACTGATTTTGGGGTTAAACACCTGGTAAATGGGAAAGCTAAATACATTGAAGGTTACTAGGCAGAAATATTAAGAATTGGAGGTCTTGCCCTCATCCCCCACATCCACAAAATTTTCAATCAAGCGGTCAAGCAAGGGTTCCCTAAACTATGGACTCAGAGCCTCATTATACCCATTTTTAAAAGTGGGGATACAAATAACCCCTCTAATTGTCAGAAAATTATGATCAGCCCTCTCTTAGCCAAGTTATATGGTATTACTTTGGAAAAGAAGTTGAGCATATGGCTTGAAAGTGAAGGTAAGTGGGCTAAAGGCCAAGCAGGCTTTAGAAGGCAACACTCAACAACAGACCACCTCGTTACACTTAGGATCATTATGGAGGAATGTCACAATGATAAATCCAATCTCTTTTGTTGATTTGTGGACTTTAGAAAGGCTTTTGATATGGTTCCTAGAAACAACCTATGGAATATATTAGAAGAGCTAAATGTTCCTTTCGAGGTAAGAGCGACCAGTATAAGGTTATACGAGAATGTAATTTCCAAGTTAAAAAGAAATGAGGGATGGTTGAAAGATACTAAGTGTAATATCAGAGTTAAACAAGTTTTCCCCCTCTCCCTTACCCTATTTGACATTTACATCGACAAGCTAGAAGGTTGTTTAGAGGAAGCAGGTTGTGCTGGCATGATCTTAGCTGGGATAGTCATCATCCTTCTTCTATATGTTGACGATATTGTTCTTCTCACAAGGTGTCCATCTGATCTTGATAAGCAGCTTAGAATTCTTAAGGATTTCTGCCATATCATGGGTATGATTGTTAACACTGACAAACAAAAGTTATGATTATCAAATCGAAGAATGACACTTACGCTAATTTTTTGTATGACAATACTAACTTGGAGGATGTGTCTTCTTACAAGTACCTGGGAATTAATATTCATCACAAGCTCAACTGGAACTATAGCATTGAGAAAAGGATTAATGGGGGTGGAAAGCCTATTTTGGTCTTGAAAATAATTGTAAAATGCCAAACCTCGTAATGTGGGATAGAAAGAAGTTCCTCTTTGAAAATTTAGTCACTCCTGTTATCTTATATGACTGTGAGGTTTGGGGTTGTAGCATCTCTAGAGAATCCTGGAGAAATATTGAGCAAATCCAGAAGCGTTTTATAATGTATAACCTCAAAATTAAAAGAAATACACCCTATCCTATTCTCCTTATAGAAGTGGGTCTTTCCCCTATCGAGAGCCTAGCTATGACTAGGATTCTGTTGTACAAGCACAAACTCAATAGCATAGGATACCATAGACTTCCTAAGATAGCTTTAAATTCCAGCCAAAACCACCTAAGGCTCAAACGAGGTTGGTATAAAGACACCAGGGCCTGGTTAAACCATTGGGAGATCGATGAGAATGTTGCATTGCAAAACATTAATAACATTAAAAAAAATTTACTTCTAAGTTCAAAGAAAAAATGTGGTGTGAGAAATAATTCCGTCCAAAAATTTTGTATAAAAATGGGATCTCTTCCGCTTACAATGATCTTTGGGTTTCCATGTAGCTTTTGAATTGTTTCTATAAATGCAGTGGCAATTGTACTAGCTTTAAATGGGTGAGATAATGCACCAAAGTGTGCATAATTGGTAAGTTGCTCAACTACCACCATGATGACAGTCTTTCCTTTGGACTTGGATAAGTTTGTCATAAAATCCATTGAAACGTCCTCCCAACATCGACTTGGAATGGAAAAGGTTGTAATCGTCCTAATGCCTTTATTGTCTCAACTTTATTGTGTTGGCAAACCAAACATTCTGCCACAAAATTTTGAATATCATATTTAATGCCATCGCAAAAAAACTCCTTCTTGACCCTATGGTAAGTTTTTAAAAATCCTGAGTACCCTCCTACGGGAGAGGTGTACATTTTCAAAATAATATTTTTTTTGAGTTTAGAATTCTTACAAATATATCAGCGATCTTTGTACCATAATGAATCATTTATCCATCTAAATGTTTCATATGTACTAGGATCTTGCTGCAAATTTTAAATGAGTGTCCACACCTCTTCATCATTCTTCCATTCATCCCTTGCTTCAGTTTTCTACTCAGGATGGATAATAGAAATGGAAAAAAACAATGCTTCCACATCCTCATCCTTTCTTGAGAATTCATCTCCAACAACATTTTTCTTCCCTTTTTTGTAGATGATTTCAAAGTAATAACCCAACATTTTTATAACCCATTTTATCTGCTTTTTTGAAGATAATATTTGTTCCAAAAATAATTTAATACTATCATCATATTTTTTTACCTTGAAGTGTCTTCCCATTGGGTAAGGTCGCCATTGTTTTAACGCATGTAGTATTTCCAAAATTTCTTTCTCATAAATAGGTTTTTGTAAATAATTTCCTTTGATTCGACACATTTCAAAAGAAATGGATCTTCCTTCTTGCATTAATACCACACCAATTCCATTTCCTAAGGCATCACATTCCACAATAAAAAAAATTGTGAAGTCTCGCGTATTTAAGATCGGTTCTTTGCACATTGCCTATTTAAGATGTTCAAAGGCCTTAGTCGCTTCTGGAGTCTAGTAAAATGCATATTTATTTAGTAATGATGTTATAGGTGTCAACATATTCCCAACAGAACTAAAATTACACCTGTGACCCAAGTTAATTCACGGGGTTTTTTGAATCCACCTGTGAGAAAAACACGGAATACGTTTAGAGGTATTATGGATACCTATTAATTTCAAATTACCAGTATTCAAAAGAAGTGGAAAAAATAGAGGAGAAGTAAGTGAACCTGAACCATTGGGTTATGAATATATAAGCTAATATGGTCTTCCCATAAGTATTAAAAAACTTGCGATAATACCCTGTTAACCCCATAAATCCTCGAAGATGTTTTATGGTTGTGGGGATTTTCCATTCCTTAATGGATTTAATTTTTTTTGGGTCTACCTTGTTAACACCCAAAAATCGTATAGGAAAAATAGATTAAAAATGTTAAGCATAAGGTATAGATGAATATTTTCAAAGAATAAATACATTAGAGCAGACTAAAATTTGATTTTTCCTAAGGTTCAAAAGGAAAATTAAATGACAGCACGTGTGAATCAAAATAATTTTTCACATAGCATGACTATTCCTTTGATAGTCGCGTGGTCCTGAAGATGGCGAAATGTCACAATCCTGAACCACTTGGCATGCTTGGTTAAGATGATTCTCTGCCCAGTACTATCAAGGAAAACCGGATTTGAGCGACCTTGAGGAGTAAATGCAACCCACAAAGGAATTCATCCTCCACTCTTGTGTCACTATCCATCTTGGACCAAGAGAAGAGGATGGAATTCAAAAAATTTCTATATACGCCAGCCTTTGGAAGAAGAATTGGAGACACATTGTTATGTTGGCCAAATTTCTTCATAGAAAACCATCTTGCATAGTCCAACAGCAGAGGGATTGTAAGGAATCATATGTTGGCCAACCAACATCTCAATCCAAGAGAGCGAGGTTCACCATTTGATCTTGAACTACCATCCTTGTTTTGGGTATTTTAGATCCGTAGCTCAAAGTACCCTCTTCAAGTGTTTAACATTGTATCTTTTTTACCACCAGTACCTAATAAAAGGAGAACTCTCCACTTGTGTTATTAGGTTATTTTCTCCATCGAGCTTTTGTATTTTGTATCATGTTTTTTGATTTTTTTTTAGTGTTGTATTCTTAGTTTTCCCTCAAACTTAGTTTACATTGTGTTGAATCTATTCCACTAATAGTAGGCAATTATTTTTTTTCTTATCTTGTGCAGGTAGCAACCAGCTTGCTAAAGAAGTGTATTTTGTACACCCTTGCACCAAATACACTACCACATACCTCTTGTGCTATACAAAAACACCCCCCCCCCCCATTTTTATTTTTAACTAATTATTTAGACCTTTGATAAATAAAAATAGGGACCCTTTTTATGAAAGTATTTTTGTCTTTTGATAAAAATAAAACTCCAGAAAAACATCAAAGCTTTTTAAATAAAATCATCTTTATCGCAAATCGCAATTTCGCACAAATCTTTTCTTAAGTTAAAACAATAAATCAGCGAAATCACAATTTTGCGATCACCGATTTGAAAATTTTCAAGCGACATAATAAATCGCATATCGCAAATTTACACTGCCAAGCTTTAAGCAATCCTTAACGAAACTCCGATATTGCAATATTGCGATATTGCGATTTCATGAAATTGCATATCACATAAACAAAAGGAAATACACATCACTAAGACAGGGTCAAAGGGCGTGATGCGATTGATTTGACAGGTTTTAATAGAAGTTTTTACGCAAAATAAATCATTTCAGAAAGTATTAATTATGTTTTATCATCCCAATGTAAACAGTTATGGATGCGTCATGATTAATTAATGATATAGCTATTTTACAAATTTTTCCTTTCAAAACAGATCATTTCAATATATCTTCCATCATTTGATCATTTACTCTGTATTTATTAGGGATTTCCTTTCAAAGATATGTCCATCCGCAAATTTATTCAGAAACATGACAAACAGATTATTGCAGAATTTGAACAAACATGAATGGAACCTATAGTCTCTGATACTGTCTACACTGCTAATGGGGGAGCTACTAAATGGCAAGTTATTTACACTATACTTGAAGACGAAGAGCCAGAAGTAGTGGAAGTCGCAGAAACTGCCGATGATGCAACACCTTCAAACTTGCAATTCAAAGATATTGCATGTTCTTTCCTCCATAGAATAGCAACGAGAGCTACACTTCTTCCATATACCAACATGATTAGATGGGTGCTTGATAAATTAGTGATCACAGACAGACATTTAAGAACCTGCAAGGATGAGATTCTAGGTTCTTTTAGACCTGAAGATCTGAAGATCATGAATAAGCTGCCCAACCTGCAAGATACCTGCAACAGTTAGTTTTTTGCAAAGTTTGCTGAGAAGAACCAAGACCCGTTCAAGGAAATTCAAGATTGGAGGAAATTAGACAACAAGTTCAAATATGAGAAAATCGGTATGTATCCTATCGCATCATTAGCAAACCCTTACAACTTTGCAACAACAATTTTATCCAGATTATATGGTTTACCTAATAATACCAAGTTCTCCATAAATTGGCTTCCCCTAATTGACTCCTCTGTTAACTCTCTCATAATGAATTGGGTGACTATCCTTCTAGATAATCTAGTTAAGGAAATTAATGAATATCACCAAACCAGAACTTCTTCCTCCAAATCTATTCCCCAATTTTATATGAGTGCATACATTTTTTATGCCATCTATTTTTCTACCATATTTCCAGTTATGGGATGGAAATGGACCTCTGAAGACCCTAACCCGATACATTTGAGTCATAAAGAGATATGGGAACATAATTATGCACTACATTTTTATAGGTTGTGCTATGGTGTTGTATTACCGTTACACCAATTTATGTATGACACAGTGAGCCCTATATTCACTAAGAAAGCCCTTACAGACCTTCAAATGATAAGTAGGAGTTTTATTGAGGAATCATTTTCCTATATTAGAGTTTTTGGAAGCTCTTCTCCCCTGCATATTATTCCATTATATGTTTCAGACAAGTTGATGGCAAGAGGAATCTCTTACCAAACAGTTGGTAATGGACTCACTAAAGCTTTGAAAGACAGTAAAAAGTCTTTGTAGCCAAGTTTTCCAATTTCATGTGGTTCATTTACACTCAGCAATTTCAATCACGCATTGAAATAATGTCAGAAGATTAAGTTGTTAAAGCTCCCCATTTTACCCTCCAGACAGTTCGACCCAGAAAAGGTTGCTAACAAATTCACTTTGTCAGTCAAACTCAAACCTATTGTGCACACTGATGACATATTTGAAGATATTTTGCAGTCTACCAAGACTTTTGAAGGAATCCTAAATTTTGTCAAATTGAACCTGAATCCAAAAGAAATATAGAGATTCAATGAATTCAGAGAACAGAGACTTAGATGGATTCCACTGGATGTTTTGATTACCAGTCATACAATTAAAGTTATTCAAGAAATCAGAGGAGAACAATTAAATTCACAAAATCAAAATGAATTAGATAAAATATTTACTACATTCACAAATACTCCAGAGGCATCATCATCTCAGAAGAATATGGAATTCCATACTCCTCAGCAACAAATAGTTTCAACAAAGAAAATCATTGAAACTCCTTAGATAATCTCCCAAGAAATGGAAATCATTCCTACAGATCCGACTGATGAGATTATCCTCAAGGTGACTGATATTCCCCCATTAGATGTATTCTATAGCCCTCTTCATAAGGTTGTAGTGAGAAAACAGAGGAAAAGAAGGAGAATTGAAACACCGTCGGGGAATGAAGTTATGGAAGTAGTATGGAAAGATACTCCATCAAATCCAATTGAAAATTTAACTCAGCTATCTCAATTCGTTGGTGCATACACCACTGCGAAAATTGATAAGGCAGCAAAAGTATCTATTTTGATCCAAGAAAAGGATGTCAAAATCATGGACCTACAACAACAGCTAGATGAAGAAAGAAAGAGTTCAAATCAGAAAGTGGAACAACAACTTCTCAGAGTATAGCAAGAGATAGAAATGCTTAAGACAAGTCATGAAAATGACTTATCTAGCAAAAATTCATTGACTGAATAGATGAGAGAAGATCTTACCAAATTTGAAGGAATTCCTACTACAGAGGAATTCATAAAAGAAGCATCGAAATTAAGTGCCTTACTCTCAAAACAAAAAAATATGTTTGTTGTGCAAATGTCAAACATAATTCCACATCTAGAACTCAATGAACAATTAACAAACACAGTCATTGATCAAAGAATTGATTTCAATGAACTTAATATCAAAAAATCTAATTATATTGAATGGCAGGATACAAAACAAGGGAAGAAGTCAGATCTCCCAAAGATCAAGGAAAATTTCAAAGATATTCATTTTACAGACTTGGATGCACGAGTGAAACAAGCAGAATTAGCCATAGCCACAGCAGCAGGTATATCAAAGAATATGGTTAAAATGATTAACCATATATTACATACTTCTGGGCTTATCAGAGAAGGAAATCTCAAATCTCTTCCTGATATCAAAGTTTTAGAACAAAGTTGGAAAGAATCTGGTCAACTCCGGGAAGAAACACTTCTACAGCTAAAGAAAACTTATTGGGAAATAATAAACAAATCTATATTTTTTTATACTTCCTAAAGGAATAATCAGTTAAACATCAATTTAATTATTATTCCTGGTCATATTTAACCCAAAACAAGGAGATAAATTAAATAAATCCTTATTTATTTGATTATTTCCTAGGAATAAGTTATTTAATCCTTATTTAAATAATATTCCTTGTTAAATTTGACCAAATCATTTATAAATAATTAAATAAATCATTATTTATTTAATTATATTTCCACCATTTCCTTAAAAATAATAAATAAATAATTTATTTATTTATTATTTACAAATAAAGGATTTTACCCAAATCAAAATCCTTTTCCCTCCAACAAATATAATAAAATATTCCCAAAAGGTGGTTCTTGAAGTTGGTTAATAATATTTTACTTATGCACCAAGTTCTAGACCGCCCTAATATTTTGTTATAAATAGAAGAGTTTTCCCATTCATTTCTCAAACACTCATATTTTTAACTTCCGTGTGTTTCTAGCCCTATTGCGCAGGTGACAGACATCAGACGTAGTTGAGACGACAACTTTTTCTGCAATCTGCCGCCGAGAGACCCGAAGCTGCAGGTCGCACTTATTGGCCCAAAACCTGCAACCTGGACTAGAGGACGCACTTTTCTGCCTAAAACCTGCGACCTGGACTGAAAACAGGTCAGAACCTAGGACCTGCACTTTTTTCTGCACTTTTCCAGCAATTTTTCTGGGTTTGCCTGAAGCTTATGTCAGGGTTTTCCAGCCTCTGTCTCCACCCGTTTAAACCTGTTTATGATCTGTTCTACTCACCTAAGTGGGACTCTCACCCCTTAGGGCTTTAGTACCCTCCACTTTTTGTGGAAGAGTTTTAGCTGTTTCAGACATCTGAATTTTCAGAGTTTCAGCCTTTTCCTTTTCAGATATGATACCTCATTTTCAGATCCCTCTTGATCAGCTCTTCTCCCTTTCAAATCACCTCATATATTTTTGTTTGGGTTTACCTCTAGGGTCACCTCCTTGTCCCTTCTACCTTTAGCTAATTTCCCCCTCTTGTTGCAGCAACCTTGCCTCTGCCTCTTTGCTATTTTCTGCACCTCTTTTCAGCAGATTTCTCCTTTAGATCCATGTCCCTCCCGACCTTAGATCTATTGGCCCCTTTTTAGTGTCTTATGATTAGATTTTTTCCCCCTTATTAGATTAGTTTCGAGAGCCCCGCCTTCTTGGGTTAGATCGATGCATTGTTAGCTGTTAATTTTTTGTTATTTCAGTCTTATTTATTGTTCTCTGCAGATTTATTTTCAGTTACGCAGCACACTTTTTCTTTTACTCTCAAAACGTCTGGGTTTAAAAATTAAAATTAACACACACCACACACTGACCTTAAGTGAAGAAGAGCCTGGTTAACACCTCCTGGCAAAGACTTTAAAATCAATTGAAACTGCACCTCTCTGCCCTTGTTTCGACATTGAACTCACTTGATTTTGCACCTCCCTGCCCTTGTCAGTTTTTTTTCTTCTTCCCGTCATCATTGCGCCTCCAAGGCATTTGTCCCAGAGACTTCTTGGCCTTCACCCTCAGTTTCCGGTTGGTCAACTTACTCCTTCCTGTCGTCATTGAGTTAGTCCTCCCCCGAGTCCGCACTCCGACTCTTCTTCTGATTGTTTGGGTTCTCCCCCTTCTTCTGGTTCTCCTCTTGTTACCTTCACCATGTCTAGTTCAGGACCTAACGCTAGAAACCCCAGTCCTACTGTTGGGTCTGTTTCTAGCGGAACCACCATGGAACTACCTCGACTGCCCCTTTGCTCCCTTATATGGTTGGGCTAAGTCTCCCCGATTTCAATCAATTGATCAACAATCCCATCCGCCACGATGTGAGTTGGCCTGCTATGCCAGCCAAGCTCCCCTCCGACATTCCCAAGTTCTAAGGCCTTGCTAGTGAATATCCCTCCAACCATATCCGATCTTTCCACATGTGGTTCTCATCCAATTCCATTACCGATGATTCCATCCATCTTAGATTGTTCCAACGCACGCTTACCAGCGAGGCTTCTAAATGGTATGTTGATCAGGCCACCTCTTCCCATACCACCTTTGCGACCATTGCCCAAGCCTTTTTATCTTATTTCCAGCTCCCTCTCCAATATGACACTGGTACAGAACTTTTGACTTCTTTCCGTCAATCCTCTTCGACCCGCCTTTCTGCTCATGTCCAGGAATGGCGCCGATGAAGGAGCTTATGTCGAGCTCCCACCTTTGAAGATCGAGTTTATATGGACTGGTTCCTTCACTCTCTCTTACCTCCCATTGGAAAAGATGCCGCATCCCACTTCCCTCAAACCGAAGAAGCTGCCCTCCAAATAGCCTTGAAATATGACCTTATCTATGCTCAATCTAGTTATGTTTATACCGTCCTTCTTGACCTCCCCAAACCCCGTGGCACTAACACCCCGGGGGCATCTCACTCTGCCGACGGTATCATTGGAGGTCTTTCACATACCTACACTCAACCTCCAATGGGCTATGGTTTCCCTCTGGGAGGGGCTAGCGCCTCCAACACTTTCCCCCCTCTAGGTAGCATGTATCCAGGATATGGCCTACCTCCTCCTTTTTCCCACCCTCCTGCTTACCTCAATTTTTCCCATCCTAACCCTTATCCTTACCCACGGCCTAGTGTCCTAGCTCCTCCAGCATTTGGACCTCCACCTCCCTTGCCTTCTCAACCCCCACACCAGCAACTACTACCCCCTCCAGGGCAAGTTTTGCACAGCAGGGCGCGACTAATCCTCCTTCTTCTCAAAGAAAGAGGAAAGGCAATAAAAATCAATCTGCCCTTGGTAATCATGGATCCAATCCTCCAACTATTGATTATAACACTTCTACCCAGCCACAGGGCTCTCAGCCCAAGCCGGACATGCCTCTTCCTACCAATAAGCCTTGTTCGTGTTGCAGTGTTTATGGTCATTACACTCATGATTGTCCCCTATTACCACATATGCGGCAGATGTGGGAGTCTCAGGCCACCGTGCGAGGACAACATTCCTCCCCTACTGTTCCTCCCAATGCGGTTACTTCTCAACCAGCCGTGTTTACCGATCCTTTTCCTCAACAAGGATTTGTGGCTACCCAACCACCTCATGCCCTAGTAACCACTCAAGCTTCCCCTTCTGGTTCCTCCGATTACCAGATTCTCATGATGAATTCTGACCAACCCCTCACCGTCAACCTTCACCTTCAAACTCGGTCTCGTCAATACCCCACGCCTCCCACTCCGTCCATCCCTGAGTCACCTTCTTCAGGTCCTACAGAGCCTCTTTCGACACCAAATGGTCCTTTGCAGATTCCTCAACCCAAAGTTGAGGTCCCTATAAAGGTTCCTAAAGGCCCATTATGCAAAAATGATGCTTTTGGTCAAGCTGCTCATTCGTATAGCATAGTAGATGATTTGGCGCAGTCTTCTGCCGCCATTTCAACACTGGAACTCCTCCAGTCATGTCCTTCCCAAAGGAAGGCTCTACTATCCGCCATGGGCGCTGTAGATCCTGCTGATGACCAATTTATTTTTTTCGATGCCCGTCAGTCAGATCATCATCCCCTTCCTACTTTCGTTGCTTTCCAAATCCCAGTCAAAATCCGGAACGCTAACGTAGCTCGGTGTATTATTGACGAGGGGGCATCTACTAGTGTAATTTCTACTTCGGTTGGAAAAAACTTGGATCTCCTGAGCTGGCCCCTTCCACCATCACCCTTTGTGCATGGGATGGACATGCCTCCTAGCCCATTGGCCTCTTACGTAATTTCCATATCACCCTTGCAGACAAGACGGTTTGCGTTGACGTTGAAGTCATCAACGCCCCTCTTGATTATAACATTCTTTTGGGTCGTAGCTACACCTATGCCATGTCTACTATCCCTTCCACGATTCATCACAAGATGTTTTTCCCTCATAATGGAAAGATAATCACTATTTACTAGTTGACATATCATGAGCCAAAATCTCAGACCTCCCCTGAGTCGATCATCTCCTCGGTCGTCAATAAGCACACCGTTGATTCTTTGACCAGTTTCTCCCCCGGCATTTACAAAGACTCCTCCTTGCTTGGCACCTTCCTTGGTCTTCTTCCTCCTCTTATCTCTGATCCCATCTCGGCGAATGTTTGCATGATGCAATCATCTCGGGCCGACCTCAAGCGGCCTGCTTCGGCTAGTCAGCAACCTCAACCTCGCCCGCCGCAACCTACTCCTAGCCCTTCACCCCCACCAACTGGACCTCTTCCTTCTGGCCCACCCCCTACAGCTGATACCCATGAGCCTCTATATCCTCCTGGGTTGGTTCCCCCAAGTATAAACCATCTTGGCACCGTCCCTCCTGGCCATTACCCCACTGGTCAGATACCCTTTCTTGCTCCCCCTCCTGAAGTCTATTCGGTCCCCATTATGGCCACCCTTTCCCTCCCCAACCTAACCCTGGGAATTCTTGTCTGGTACCTTGACCCTCCAACCGCCACCCCACCAGGTCACCCAAAACCATACCTTTCTTTCACACCTGTTCAACCGATTCCCTTAGCTTCTTCCATCGCTACAGTACCACCAGCACCTCAACAAGACCATCCCCCTGCTGTGACAGCTACCGGAAAGAAAGGAAAATCTCGCAAGAGGGCATCCAAAGACAAGGCCACCCCGCCCAAACCTACCCCTCCTCCACCTGCCAAGCCTTGTGCCTTGTGTGATGGCGTCAGTCATGCCACCCATACTTGTCCCGAGTTGCCCTGTATCAAACCCATGTTTAAAGTCGCGTTCCCTAAATCTATGGTCCCTGAATCCTCTACTTCTTCCTCGTCTGTAGCCAAGAACCCAAAGACTCTTCACACCAACAAACCCTGTGCTCTGTGTGGTGTCCATGGCCATTATTCTCACCATTTTCCTCACCTTACGCATTACCAAGCCTCTCTATAGGTCATTCGCGAGTACGAGATTGAACAAAATCAATCTGCCCCTCCCATCCTCACGCAATATGCGCCTGGCCTACTCGAGGATCCCCCTGCTACCATTGACATTCCTCCCCCTGATGTTGAGATGTCGGAACCTGCTGCCCCCCTCCTATACCTATCATCATCCGTGCGACCCCCGGAGTACATTCCCCCTGAATCCACTCCGTCTGTTTTGCTTGATTCCCCTTCAACAACATTCTTAGGCTCCACATTCTTTGGCACTCTTTTTACTTGTTCTTCTTTCATCCCCCATGGTGATCCGTATGTGAGCCTTTCTTCCCATGCTAATGATTTAGGTAGCTTTGCAGCATCATGTGGTTTCCTTTACTTTGTCCTTCCCACCCATACCCAGAATGATACCATCTATATCTATGATGTTCTTTGTAGCCTGAGCTCCAGCTATTCCTCCCATAGCCCTCATACATCACCCTCTAGTCAGTCTATGAGTCATAGCCATCATACCCAGACTACTAACTCCCATAGTTGTCGTTTTATGTCTACCCTCCACTCACGTTGCCATCATTATTCTTCCTCCTCCCATTTCTTGTCTTGTGACTCTATTTCGCTGGACCTCTCCCCTGCACATTATATTGGCTATGCTGATGGGGCAAGTCGCTATTCCCAGAATCTAGCCTCAGCATCTTGGGCCATCTTTACCCCCTTGCATACCCTCGTTCTTTCTAATGGGGTCTGCATTGGTAATGCCACCAATAATCAGGCCAAATATGATGCAGTATGTGGCCTCTTAGCCGATGCCCTCTCTCATCACATCCTCCATCTGCACGTTCGTTTAGATTCTCTACTTCTTGTCTTAAAACTCAATGGTGTCTATCGTGTGCAAAACCCTATCCTGTTTAGATGATATTTATGAGTGAAGCTTTTGATACGTGAATTTAGATTCATTACTTCCAACCATGTACCTAGAAGTCAAAATCACTACGTAGATAGAATTGCAAACCATGTTCTAGACTGCCATTTATCACACACAAGACAATAACATTTCCAATAATCAACACAATGCATATGCTCCATATATATCATATAATATGTTTTTAGAGTCCATCTACTATGATACATATGACATGCCCATAGCATGTTACAAAAAACAAAATAAACACTCGGGGGCACCACTTTCCTTACATCTAATCACTCTCTGGAGGATCTCGAGCCAATGACTCTGCTCCCGTAGCTCGTAGATCATGCATAGTCTGACCAGCCATCGCCATGCACCGCATGATACCTCGCCATTTCGAGGGTAGCCCAATACATAGCTCTATGTACTGGTCATCTAAGTCCTGCCAACCCTTCTCCAAAACACCGGTTAGCAGCCCCTCACATCTATGACGAATGTCCTCCAAAAGAGCAGTCATATCCTCGTTTGGTGTCGTTCTCGATCCACTAGCACCTGTAGTTCCTGCTACAGCAGGTAGTCCCATATATCCGAACGGTTTCACCAGAGCTACATCTGCATACCAAACGTATAAGGATCAGTACCATAAATACTTTTCACAAAAGATTAGTTACTTGTCACTTACCATCAAGCCCCCATACTCGACCAGGCGGAAGCGGCAAGTCCGGATCTCCCCAATAACTCATCCCACTATAGGGATAGTCATCTATGTACAACGACATCTGATCCCAATGGGAAAAGAACTCTGGTCGGAACACCCGTCCGACCGCCCCTCCTCCTCCTCTGCATAGTAGTTGCCCCCACCGACACATCCTAGGTTCTCTCAGACCCCCATCAGGTAGTTGTACACGAGGTCGCAAGGTCGGGATCTTCTCAAAAAATAAGGAGCACAATATAGTCCCATAAGCACAAACATGGTTCACTTGCCGCTTACAAAGCAATAACTATCGTTTCAATGACACCAACATCATCTGGGCCCACCCATAGTAGGTCCCACTCAACACACTTTCTACAATCATCATCTACCCTCCAGTGATGTGATGGAGCACCTAGCTTCCCAGGATCCGCAACACTACTATCGCCACTGCACGGGTCTCCAACCTCTCTAAATCCCCAATCTATATCTGAGTCCCTTTGACTCGGACACTTGGTCGACAATGTCGCTCTACGAACTCCATGATGTTATGCCCCCACGGTAACACTGGTTGTGTATTTCCCACCATCCCTAATGGTGGGAGACCAGACAAGAAATATAGCTCCTAGACTGTCAGCTCAATCTTATGCCCCTGCACTATAAAAACCTCATGATCTGGATCCCAATAACTGACAATCCGGGCCAACAAGGGCTCCCCAACTCTCATCAGAGGGTTCTTCACAAATTTCAGAACCCCAAACTTGGCCAATGCACGACGGACACCCTGATCTGCTTGGATTTATGACCGTAATGTACCCAGGTCTCTCTCTCTCCACTTGATCCATATATCTGCCATATCTACACAAACCCATCATCTTTGTCAGTCTACAGATAGGAAAAACTGCATTCAATAACAAAAAACCTGAATCTTAGCCCACAACAGCACTAAAATCACCTCCCTCTGACAGGTCACACCTTTTGGCCAAATCCTGGGACAGGTCGCACTTTTCAAGCCCAAACCTGCTTCCCAGGTCGCAGTTTTTGCCCCAAAAAGTGTGACCCAGCTGTAATGATGAGGTACGGGTTGTTCTTGAGATTTGGGGCCCTAATTTGAACTTTTAATCCATCAAAAACAAAGAATAGGATTAGGCCTCTTACCTGCAACTGACGGATCTCGATTCCAACGGTCGATTTGTCTGCTACGATCGCCACAATATTTAGGGCCTTCTCTCCTCTCCACATTCACCAAAGCTACACAAGCAAATGAATGTATTTGGAGGGAAAATGTTTTATTAGAAGAGAAACCCCTGCTTTTTCTTTCACCCACTGCAACCAAACTGTAGCCCTGTTTGACACACCGTCTGCACAATTGGAAAGCTCTCACCGAGCACTCAAATGGGTATCTGTTAGTTTTTCATGTTTTTACACTTCACTAGGACACATTTTGTCCACGAAGCATCTCTTCACCTTTCCTCCAAATCGAATTTCCTCACTTACAACACTTGTACTTGGGGCACCACTTTGCCTCCTTACTTTTCCTTGTTCATGTTGATTTTCGTCATGAGCTACCCTATTGTACTCATGTTTTTATGGTCCCCATTGGACCTTTACTGTGTGGTAGCACCATTGAGTCACCCATGTTTAGAGCATCCGAGTTGAGTCATCTTCGCATTCATGGAGTCTATCCCGAGTCCCATTGTATCCCGCTATAGTCCTCCATCCTTAATTGCTTGGTCCCTCTCTCGTGTCGCACATTATGGCCTTCAGTCTTATTGTCCCCTATCCCTCATGATATTGTGTCAGTCGCTGCCAAGTCATTCATGCCCTTTATGCTCTAACAAGGGAAGTCGTCCATCCGCTACTCAGTATCCCCCATTTCATCAACATCATTAGTGTCTGTTTGTTCGTCGCTCTACTATTTTCTCTCATACCTTAGTTGGGGATCCATTATTTTCTGACCTATGGCGGACCTCCTTCTGTCGACATCAACTCATTCATTCCAGAAGACAGGTCCAGAGGGTGGTGTACCTTGGCTCCAGCTCCTTTCAACATGATCGAGCTCCGTATACTTGATGGTCCAGTGATGCAGCATCAGCTATTGGTGATTCCCGGGTGTGTGTGAGATGTTTCAACCCTCATGAGGGGGTGGCCTTGCAGGTAGCCCTCCACATGCCCAGATGACCTCTTCATTTCAGCCTTTGATGCAGCTCCTTATATTTGATGATGTTGGCCTTAGCGGCTTGCAGCGCCTTTTCGATTTGCATGTATCAGTAGGATTTTGCGAGCCCTTCCCCGTTTATAGGGGGAATTTGGGTTGTATTTGTATCTCATGTACTCAGATATTATTATATAAGTCCTGGTTGTTATCCAGGCACAACATGTATGTGGGATTCATCATTCTATTTTTCTAGCTCATGTTTATGCTAGCATGTACTTTATAGTCCAGTTCCTTGTTTACTCAATACATTATTCTTTTGTACTTTGTCTCAGCGAGCATAGGTATGCCTCCCCCGCCTCCTTTAGCATAGGTACCATCTCATAAACTAGAGACTTGTTACACTTGTAAGTCTTGTCTCCTCAGGGTCTAGTCCTTTAGCACATTATACTACCTTACATTTCTCTCTCTGACTTCCCTCTTGATGTCTAGTGATTGAGTTCTTACAACGTACTTCGGTCATATGATTTGCTCCTAACACTCATATGCTGGGGGGAAATCTGTTACACCATTTTTTGGTCATCTAACCTATTATCATTAGATGGACCCAAGTACACCATGTAAGACCAATTTTACCCTAAGTAAAATTTATTTCACTATGTGAAATAACTTATTAAAACACCTTTATTAAGTTGTTTATAGTCTAAACAGGAAACCCCAAAAGGAAATAATAAACAAATCTATATTTGTTTATACTTCCTAAAGGAATAATCAGTTAAACATCAATTTAATTATTATTCCTGGTCATATTTAACGCAAAACAAGGAGATCAATTAAATAAATCCTTATTTATTTGATTATTTCCTAGGAATAAGTTATTTAATCCTTATTTAAATAATATTCCTAGTTAAATTTGACCAAATCATCTATAAATAATTAAATAAATCATTATTTATTTAATTATATTTCCACTTTTTCCTTAAAAATAATAAATAAATCATTTATTTATTTATTATTTACAAATAAAGGATTTTACCCAAATCAAAATCCTTTTCCCTCTAACAAATATAATAAAATATTCCCAAAAGGTGGTTCTAGAAGTTGGTTAATAATATGTTATTCATGCACCAAGTTCTAGACCGCCCTAATATTTTGTTATAAATAGAATGGTTTTCCCATTCATTTGTCACCTTTCATTGCATTAGATCACTCTGGATCTATACTCTTGGTCTGAGTTTGAGCCATTATCATTGTCACATTTTTCATCATTTGCTTTGTGAGCTCCCTTTGAGTTCTATGTTTATCTGGGTTTTCTACACCAACAAGAGAGAGAAGTTTTAGATCTGAAATGCTGAGGACTTTCAAGAACCCATCCCATTGAGGAGAATTGGAAACACCTTTCTTGTTTTCCTCTCAGGTGCCCCTTTAATAAAAAAATTCTTTCAAATATATTGTTCTTGTCTTATCTATTGGATGCATGGAGCAACATTTTATTTTCACTTCTTAATGTCTTTTATGCATAGATCTGGATTTTTTCAGCTTTATTTGGATCAACTAACTGCAGATTTAAAGATATTGGCAGCCATAATTAATGTTAGAGCTATTTTTTATGCATAGCTAAAGTGGTATTTTTCTGACGAAAGATTCATACTAACAGCCACTATCCCAAAAGGAAAAGGAACTGTCTTAAGGGCCAGACTGAGTGGTTATCCCCCTTGTTGTTGCCACAGATTTCTGAGGCCTCAACATTTTTGGCACTAGAAGGAGGGCTGACTATGAATGGCACATAAATCTAAACCTAAAAATAGAAGCCCTCATAAGATTCGATCTCCCCAAAAGCATCCTACAACTTCCTGATCAAATTCTAAATCACCAACTCAGAAATCGGAAATTGTAGAAACTTCCCCTTCATCTCCTCAAATATTGCGTCAACCATCTACTTCAGAATTCACTCCTGAGTCTCCAGAATTTCAATCTTTAATTCAAAAATTAGAAGGAATATCTATTTCTGCTGAAACACCTATTAACCGAGAAGCTTATGAGGAAAGTGTTACTTCTCTATTTAGAGAAATGGGTATATTAACTAGATCTAGAAGTGAGAAACTTGGAATTCCACCTTTTGAATTTCCAATTGAATCATTTCGCAAAAGAGTTCCTATATCCAAATCTAAGTTAGATACAAGTGAAGTCACATCAAATTTCCCTTCAGTTACTTCTTCACATCCTCTGATTCAATCTCCATCTTCTCAGTCCTCCATTTCCTCTACTCAAACAATCAATGTTGTTACAAGTATTATTGTTCCAGTTTTAAATTCTTCATTCATTCCCCCTACTTCTGGATCTATTTCGGTATCTTCAAAAACTTCTAATCCAACTATGGCCACTCAACCTTGGACGAATCCTGGTGCTGTATTAATAGCAAATCCAAATCCTCTTCCAAATCATCCAGAAAAATGGTTACCTAAATATAATCCTGATGATGGTATTTCTGCTGAAGAACACATCAATAATTTTATTTTGGCCATGAATCTTAATGGAGTTGCTCATGAGGATATTGTAGTTAGATTTTTTCCCTATACTTTACAAGGATCTTTAGGATCCTGGTATTTTTCACTTCCAACAGGATCTGTCACTGATTGGGCAACTTTTGAGCAATTTTTCCTTGCAAAATTTGGAGATGATAGAACTATTGCATCCTTTATTAATGCTCTTTCCAATCTTAAAACAAATTTAGGGGAAAGGATCAAATATTTCAACTCCAGATTTAACAAGTTATTAAACAAAATTCCAACTACTTCCAAACCTTCTGTTGATGTACAAATAGAGTGGTATATTTCTTCTTTACCTTCTAATATAGCTATTTTTGTAGATAAAGCTGGTAAAGCTACCCTTTTAGATAACATGAAAGAAGCTCTCGCTGTAGAGAAAATAATTTTAGCATTAGAAAAAAATTCAGAGATAGAAGACTAGAAATCCAAAAAGTAACATTTAGTCAAGATTCTAAAAAGAAAGTCTCGAAAGATCCATTTGATCTTGAAGGTCTTCAAAAAGTATTAAAGACTATGTCAAATGATATGATTGAAATAAAGAAACAGATTGTTGAAACTTCAGCTCCTAAGAAATCATTTGGTCCATTTAAGAAAAACCCTTCTTCAACATCTCAGCCTCCAAATGTGATTTCAAATGCTGAATCTGATCAAGATAAGTTATTTTTGTTAGTGTAACCCCCTTATTGTTATTATTGTACCCCTGTAACCACCATATTGTTATTATTTTTCCCTTAAATTATTATTTTTAGGTCGGCTAGGATTACATTGTGGCCCCATGGACTCCTATATATATAAAGAAGGTTTTGTAATTTGAATCATCCAAGAATTGTTCATTCATGTAATGTATTGGAGGTTGCCCCATAGAAGTGGCTTATTTCTAAGGCATTGATATCTCTTTTCTTCTCTTTTTGGAGCTGGTTTCACAACATTTTGTTTTGTTAGTGCATCTTTAGGGATTCAAATTGTATCCTGGAACCTTGTAGCTTATTTTTTCATTCATAACAACTACTCATTTTGTTCCAAATATCCTTGGAATTGGTGCAATCCATGACTTAAACTAATTATACTTCAGGAAATATTGCAAGGATTGAATTCATTGTCTTAGCATTATATGTGAACTCTGATGTATCTTCTATAGTAGGCATAATTGGAGGTTCTTCATATCCATCTTGTATTGTGTCCAAGATACTGTAAGTAAGTCTTCATTATTATCTTCCAAAATGTATATTTTTCCCAGTGAACATGGGAGGCTTGTTGGTGTGTCCTCCTTTATTAGACATTGTTCTAATATTTATTTCAGCTATGGAATGATCTTGAAGGAACCTTGCTATGATACTAATTGTTATAAACCAAGAAAATATTTAGGGGGGTGAATTGATATTTTAAGAATCCAAAAATTATTTTCTCAACACCCAAATACTTAGTAAAACAATAATGAATAGAAATATGCCAATCTAATAAATCTAAACACACAATATTAGTGTGGAAACCTGACTAGGAAAACCACAAACTCTTTTTTATTATGATGAAAAATAAACCTACAACTTTATTACAGGTTTATCGAGGACATATAGACAACATGATTCCATCATGGTCGTGGTGGACATGTTGATGAAGGTAGCACACTTCATTCCATTGAAGTATACATACTCGGAGAATGATGTAGCACATGTCTTTATCAGGGATGTGGTCAAATTTCATGTTGTTTCATAGAAGATCATGTGAGACAGGGATGTGAAGTTCACTTCCAAGTTTTGGAAGGATTTGTTTTCAAGTTTCGGCACAAAGTTTGCCTTCACTTCAAATTATCATCCGTAGACAGATGGAGAGATAGAGAAGGTCAACATGATATTGGAGGATATATTGAGGATGTATGTGATGCATCAACATCGAAAGTGAGAAGATTATCTTCCACTAATAGATTTCGCTTACAACAATAAGTATAAGGAATATTTGAGGATGCTTCTGTTTGAGGGATTGTATGGGAGAAGTTGCAATACTCCCATCAGTTGGAGTGATCCAGTTAATAGGGTGTTGATTGGGCTTGACATGTTGGCAGAAATGGAACAGGAAATGCAGGTAATCAAGAAGAATCTAAAGGCAGCATAGGATAGGTAGAAGAGCTATGAAAATCAGAACAATTTTTTTAAGGAGTTTCAGGTTGGGGAACATGTGTACTTGTGCATCAAGCCCAAGAAGAGGTCCTTGTTGATTGGATCATGTGCCAAGTAGGAACCTCGGTTTTTTTGACGTTTCAAGATTCTTGAGAGGATTGGGCTGGTAGCTTATCAACTTGCACTACCTCCGACAACGAAAATCCATGATGTTTTCCATGTGACATTACTTAAGAAGTATGTTAAATATGTTGATAATGTGATTCATTGCTCTGTATTGCAGGTGGAGCAAGAAGGATAATTCTAGTCGAAACCTTAGTGAATTTTACATAGAAACATTCTCATGATCCCAAACTAAGAAATTGAGCAAGTTAAAGTGCAATAGAATCACTTTGGGCCTGATTAAGCTACATGGGAGATGGAAAATCAGATGCGGGTTATTTATCCTTCCTTATTCGTTGGTTGAGCGAATGTTTTGGAATTTGTTTTGGTATATGTTTTTCGTATATGTGGGTATGATGTTTTGGTGTATATACATACGTATATGGATTTTCATACCAGCATGAGCTATGTTATAAAGCTCCAATAAGCGGTATGGGTGTCATGTCATTATGATGTTATGTTTTTCATGTTGTCATGTTGGTTTGCTTCTCAACAGGTTGATCATTGTAAATAATACAATGCGCTAAGTTATAAAGATCTACGGGAAGTATGTTTTTCTTGCAACAGTCTTATTGGTCATAGGTGTCGTTGAACACTGAGGATGGTGTTCCCCCAAGGGGGAGATTTATGTAACAAACCTAATGTAAATTCCATGTAATCAAAGTTAATAAAGGAAAAATAATAACGAAGGTCATGGGACACGTATTCCAAGTTAAATTTTGGGAAACACATCCTAGTGTGGGTTTTCATATGGTTTATTATACTTATGGAAATTGGAAAAGGAAATGGCTAAGGATTTGGTAAGACAAAGTGGAATTTATTGGCATTTATTTGGGAAAATAATGGAAAATAGGAGAAAAGGGAGGTGAAAGGTCATAGGTTGCATGTGAGGATGAAAATAAAGGAAAATAATGGAAAATGAAGAAAATAGAGGCATCGTTAATAAAAAGGCTTTTGAGGATCAATTAATGTCTTTTGTTCAATGTAGTTTTGGAGCTCTCATTAAACTCTCTCTCTCTCTCTCTCTCTCTCTCTCTCTCTCATACTGTTGGACACTTACAGTTTTCTTGGAGTACTTTTGGAGAGTATGGCATACTTGGAGTTTTGGATAAAGAAGGAAAAGGAAGAGTAGGAAAGTGCAAGAAGACATTAGGATCGACAGCTACAACGAATTATTTTTGCAGGTACCGAGTTGCATGTATAGTTTCCTCACTATTTTTGGTATGCATGGAATATGCATGTGGTTTCTTGGTTATGATTTTTCATTTCCATGGAGGATTGCCTAGATTGAAAATGAATTTTTCTAGCCTTTCCATTTCCTAGATAGGTATGGTGTTGTGGGTTCATTTTATTTTATTTTTTTCTGGTTGGTTCTCATGTTCCTTTAGTTTTGGGTTGATTTAATAGTTACTGGAGCCTGTGTTATAAAAAGCCTTTAGAGCCTATAAAAACTTGGGTTGAGTTACTAGTCTTGGAACCTTGGTCAGACAAATGCTCTGGAGCCCTTGGTGGGCTAAGCTAATATTCCTAGAGCCTTGGTTGGACAAATTATCTGGAGCCTAGAAATAATTGTGGGTTGAGTTACTAGTCCTAGAGCCTTGGTTGGAACAAATTATTTGGAGCTCTGCACAGCATGGGTGGAGACCAATCTGGTGATGGTTGTGATGTATCACCGTGGGATGGAATCACTGGATGAGGGTTTAGGTAGTTTGGCCTTTGAAAGCCCTGGTTTGGTTTTGATTTATGAGTTTTATGAGATCCCACATTCATGCTTGGAATATGGCATGGGGGTGACTAGTTGAAGAGATATTTGGCTCAGCATAACGGGTTGGTTTTTGCATTCCTAAATCTTGGTAATTTATGTGTAAATGTGTTGGTTTATATTTGGATTCTATGGTGATGTATCCTTTGTATTTTATGGCAGCGATTATGTATGGCTCTCATCATGTTTTGATTTGTAAATGAATGAATAATGTATCTATGACCTAATATATGATAATGCAACTAATGATGTAAGGGAAAAATGCTTTTTAGCAATTAAAAAATAGGTATGAGACCCCTATGCTCATATCTATTAATTAGACCTGTAGATTACATATTTGTGACATGTTTGACGAAATTCCTATCATGGCTAGTAGGGATCCAGTCAAGTATTGATTCAAGTTTTTTCATTTACATCAATATTTCACTATTATATTCCAGTTCTAAAAGTGTCATAGAATTCTGGGAAGTGACCTGGGATCTGGGCTTTAAAAAGAGGCACAAAAATTAGGGCCACTAGATCAGAACCACTGGGAAAAGTCCTGAGTTGCATGCATGGCATGTTGTACATGCGATTGGAGGGTCCCAGTCACACTCTTACCCATGTCAAGGGATAAACTTGAGGGTTGATGCTTGAAAAGGTCAATTTGATGCAGGGGATTGCCTCCTAGAAGGTTTTCATGGCTCCTGGTTGTCCTGTAGCAGGTGTAGAAGGTATGTGTTGTTGATTTTTGTCACTTCAACTTCCATAAGGTGGCCTGGGAGGTTGAATCACATCATAGTGGACTCTCATCACATTTTTACCCTGGTTGGTCAGTTACTTGGGTAGATATGGGAGGAGGGTGTTACATATTGGGCTAAGAAACACTACTCTCACATGGTGGGAAAGAAAAATTTAAAGGTAGTAAGCATGTGAGTAAACTCCTTTCTTCTTGGTCTGAATTTGTTTATGCTCTAAAAGGAAAATTTTAACCATTAACGTATCAGTAGAAAGCCATGATAGAGTGGCAACATTTGAAACAAGACAAAGGTCAAGATGTTTAAAGCTTCACAAAAGAATTTAGAATACAAGCTTTGACACTGGGTATTCCTTTAGATTCACTTGATAGTTTGATGAAGTATATTGGTCCTTTACATGATTATCTTTGACATTATTTGTTATTGTTTGAACCCACTACTATTGGCTCGGCTACTATGAAATCCATTCCCCTTGAAAGTAGGGGAAAATATGAACATGGAAACTATGCAAAGAAGGCAGCGACAACAAGGAAAAAGGAAGCAAATCCCTCTTGCATTCATTGTGAGAAAGAAGGGTGTGATGAGGAGCATTGCTGGAAAATGGATCACAAATTGAAGCCAAAGAGGAATGACAGAAAAGAGAAGTAGAAGACGGTAGCCACCATGCAACAAGACCAATAATTCAATTCAGATGATGAGGTGAAGGTCAGAGGTGTTGGGTTTGCAGTTGTTGTACCAATTGACCTAGGATTTGATTTGGGTGATGAGATGAATATCACATCTCTTGGGATTGGAGGTGATTGACCTATTGACTTGGGATCTGATTCAAGTGATGAGATGAATATCGCAGACGATATTGTGCCAAAAATGAGAAGAGCAACCAATACTGCATGGCTCCAAGGACTTGAGGAGATAAACCAAAGCATTCAAGTAGTTAATTTTGAACTGAGGAGACTCCTACAAGAAACATGGGACAAGAAACATACTTTGCAGAATCGGTTACAAGCCATAGAAGAGGCTTTGAAACAATTGCAACATGAAAAGCCATCATCACCCACTTTAGATTCGACACCCGAGGTAAAAAAGTGATTCTTCATTTAATTTTCTCTTTATGATGGTGATTTCACTTCTTTTGAGAAACAAACTACATGAATTGGCATAAAATTAATGAAGAAAATGGGTTATCAAGGAAAATTCCTCAACATTAATGGGTAGTTCATTATGAATCCCATTAAACTAGAGGAATTACCTCATTATGTAGGGATTGGTTATGTGAGAAAGGATGTTGGAGAATGTTCCAACACAACCAGTGGCCGAGTCAGTGACAAATATTTAGGTCACATCTCAACATTCCAGTGATAGTGAGAATTACAAATGAAGGGATAAGGCAAGCTCTCCTCATCAGTGTTGCACCAGAGACAGTCATTCAAATAAGGTCAAGACAATTTGGAGTAGAAAGATCTTTTGCAGCCATTGCAACAAAGGTGGACATTAGAGGGTCACATTTTGGGAGCTCCATCTAGAGGTGCATATCAAGGACTAGAAAGAACCTGTGAAGGAACTAATCAATGAAGCAATTCAATAAGAGAGCCAACTACAGGAAGAGAACCCATTAACTTGGTTCGGTAAGAGATTGATATAATTTTTAAGTAGTTGAGCATGGCTACATTTGTAAATCACATCTTGCAAAAATGTTTCTAAAAGTGATGGAGTGTTTTCCGTCACTTATGAAAGAAACATCGTGATATTTTGGGAATTTTAGCTGATAGACTGGGATATGGCTTCTGTTATAATTTTGTTATAAACTTAACCATGAGTGCTTTATAAACTCTTGGAAATTATGATATTTTCTTCTATCTTGATTTGGTCTTATGATTGAACATCTATTAGCATATAGAAATTTTCATAAATATATAGGCGTAAATCAATATTATAGTCATGTTTATGATTTTGGAGGACCGAAATCTCCTTAGTGGGGAGGAATGATCTAGGAAAATCCCAAAAGGAAAAAAAATTGAGTTCTCAAATCTCAAAAAAACCCATCATAAATCAAATATATCGTTGCTTAAATCCAATGACATGAATGAAAACTCAATCCGACATCGTATGAGAAAGTTATGACCTGCTAAATTTTCTTACCAAAAAAAAAATGTGTAGGAAGTGTTGGGTGTGGAGCCTGATTATCTTCCTTGTTTAGTTGTATCGCCGTGTTGGGCCCCTGTTTTTAACGGGGTGGCAATGCCACCCATTTTTTGATCACCATCAAGTGGGTCCAAGCGAGGGTGGCAACGACCTATTGGAGCCCCAACCCCCCCCCCCCCCCTGGTGGGGGGTTTTGGGGGTAGTGCCTTCGAAGCTTAAAAAAATGTAAAATTTACTTGTAAACTATTATAATTTCATAATCAATCTGGGTCGTTCATTAGGCGAATCATCTGATGGTAGAAGATATGTTTAATTTAGGGGTTTTTTCCTTGGAAGGAAACCCCTCTGTTGTATGAGGGTATTGTATTGTGGTTGTGTATTGAGTTAATATTCTGAGCGAGATATAGAAAGGGGGGTTGTTGGAGAGAGAAGAGGATATTACAACGGATCTGTTGTAGGTTGTGTCTCTTCATTTTGTTGGATAATATAAAGGAAGGACTGGTCATTTCCGTGGACGTAGCCCAAGTTGGGTGAACCACATATATATGTGTCTCTCTTATTTTATATGTTTTATGTGTTTGTGTTTCCGCATATTTTATGTGTTTCATTGCTCTGTAATTTATAATTTTCTAATAGGAAGGACTGATCAGGAGCTTAAATTTAAGCTCAAAAATCAAAGTTCTCAAAAATTCTTGAAACCTGAATGAATGGATATGTCTCGTCGCCCTAATTCCAATGCACTTATTTTCATTGAAAACTGACTCCATATGTGAAAGTTAGAGCCTATTGTCCATTTTCTCAAACAGCTAATGTTTTTGCAGAATTGACAGAATGATGACTGGGTAGCCTAGTCAACAAAAAAAGAATATTCCTAGAATATTAATTTGGGTGATTTGATGCATTTTTATAGGCTGTTGGGATGAGCCAATGGGAAGAGGACACATGGTGCAGCCAGGGGTTTCCACGTGCCCCCTCCCAAACGCTGAAATTTGGCTAATTCAAAGGTCGAAGCCATATCTATATATATATATATATTGGAAAAAAATATATTGGAGGTCGGGTGGAGTTTGGGCTCAAGCCTATGACCTCCCCCACACAAAACACAAACAATACCAACACACCACAGTTGAAGTTCTTAACTACTATGGGTTCTGAAATCTTTTTTTTTTAACTTTATTGCATGGCGTGGGTAAGGGCAGGGCCAACCCCAACCCATATAACCATGTGCTATGACCAGGAGCGGAGACCAACGATAATTGCAAGTTTAAAACTTTAAAGCATGCTTAATTAAAGCATTAACCCATGTTAAATGCGTTAATATGTTTGTTAATGCATATTTGTACAATGGGCCATTAGCGCGCTAAAAAACCACTTAACTAGCTCTTATCCATTAATTAAACCGTGCTTCTCATTAATTAATCCGATTTTAACTTGGTGGCGGAGTTGGCAGAGTCTACCATTTTTGGCGGAACTCGAGTTATGGCGGAGTTAATTGGAGTTGCTCCAGTTTTAGAGGAGTTTTCCTAGGCCAAAATTGAAGAAGCCATAAATTGAGCAAATTTCGACCAAATTGGGCTAAGAAAGAGTCTATCCTCGAATTTTTGGATATTATGAATAGTTTGGTGTAGGTTTAAGAGGCAGAGGAGCACTTATGGAAGTTATTTTTCCAGCTTGAGGATTCAATATGCCTAGGGCCACCAGGAGAAGAGGCCACATCTACTTCACCTGAAGACCATTTGCAGAGCCAGAAGAGGCTATATAGGGGTATTTGGATGTTGTGAATCCATAGGTAACATTTTTTTACTAATTTGAGCACATCTTCAGGGTCATATTGCAGGTTTTAAAAGTGATGTGTATGGATCAATCAGATGTTTGAAGCAGTTTTGGAAGATGTTGAGCAAGGTGGAGACCTTGTAGGAATTTTCCAAATTCCAGAACACTTTTTTGTACCAGATGTGACTAGCATGGTTCAGCTCTGGTTTGAATTCTTTATTCATGAAGTTGTTTATTGTGTTATTCAGTGTGGAATTGAAGAGTGTAAGTGAGGGGCTTCTAGCTCTCACTGGTGAAATAATGTCATCTCTGTAGGAGATATGTTGTGTTGTTGATATTGTGAGAGTTATTTGCAAGAGAACATTACCTTGAAGGGTTCATAGCTGCATGTAATTGGCAGCAAAATGATATGTACTTTTGACACTGAATACAATATTGTTCTAGTCATATTGACAGGCCAAGGAGATGTAGCCCAGAAGGGGTGAACTCCTTTATCAATGGTTTTTGTCTTATTGTTTGATGCACATTTATTTTCAAGTGTATGATGATTTCATACTTTACAATTTGTTCATGGAATTATACTGGTTGAAGGACACTTAAAAGAAACCATTGAAGTAACCTGTTGTTAAGCTAAAATCTATGCACACAATCCTTAAGCACTTTTATTTTATACTCATGAGGAAGCTAGCACAACAAAACTAGTTTTTCGATATTCAGATCAGGTTGGTATCAAAGCTACAGGTTGATTGCTATCTTGTCTTGCTTGTGCAAAGAGGGTGAAAATTCTTACAAGGTTAAAGCTCCATAGAGGATATGGAAAACTTGTTGGTGCAAATTTCCAAGTGAGAACAAGGAGAAGGAGGCCAAATTTTTCACAAGCTGAGAGCTCCACCTAAAGTTTTATCTCCAGAGGCTTCACTAAGCATGTCTCAAGGTGGAGAGCCTACAAACCTGGCAAAATATGAAAGCTTCAAAAATCCTTTTTGGGACATGTCAAAGATGGTGAAGGTCCTCTATGAAGAGAGGAACTCACAACTGCAAGGTGAATGCTCTAAATCTCCAATGAATGAAGAAGGTAAAAATAATGGTGATAAACCACCATCTTCTCCACAAACTTCATATTTCTCTACAACTTTGATGAAAAATGTGATTGTAGAAAGTCCTCCCAAGATGGAAGATGGACACGTTTTTTCCTTTTTTCCACATGATGTGGAGTATGAGGTTCAATGAACACCTCATGTTAAGGAGCTGAAAGAAGAGAACAAAATATTCCAAGAGGACACCTTCAAAATCAGAAAGGAGTATGAAACCATCTTTGTGTCTCAATCAAGAAATGAGAAAAATGGTGAGCATGCATATGCTCCTTATTTACATGCATATATTAATGTAAATTATTTTTCAGCCTTTTAAAGACACAACAGAGGTATTGTGTCTAAGATCTTGGAAAATATGGGTTATAAAGAAGGCTTAGGTCTTGGTGTGAATCAAAAAGTCATCAAGAACCCAATAAAGGTAAAAGAGATACCTACGTATGAAGGCTTGCGTTATGTTGCACTAGAAGGATGGTCTTATGATGAAAGTTATATTTTATCATGTACCTTCTGCCACAAAATAGGACATGAAAAGGCAAGGTGTTGGACTTTGAATCTGGAACAATTACCTGCATGGTTCTCCAAATACAAAAGATACTTGAAGGTATCTCCAGAGAGAGATGAAAAAGTTGAAGGATAATTTGATTCAAGTTATTCTCATCATGCAAGTTCATCATCTAGGAATCATAAGCCAAAGGATTCACGGAATATACTCGCCCTATTCATTTAAATGCTTCTCCTAAAGGAAAAAAACCTACTGATTTGAGTCACATGTTGAGGAGAATGTCTCCATGCAATTTTTTCATTTCTTCTAACCATTGTGTAGATGAGTGCGACAAAATAAAAGCCATCATCAAGAAGATGTTTATGTCTCTTGAGATTGGGAACGAGAAGAGGAAAACTCAATCAAAGAAAAAGGCATGTGACCTAAGAAGAGCTCAAAGAAACTTTTTCACTCACTGCAATATCAGTGGGCATTGGATTGAGAAGTGTTGGAAATTGTTTCCATAACTTCATCCTGGTAAAGGTAAGAAATTCATGCAAGCACCGGAAAAGGAAGCGACAAAACAAAAAGCGGAGGAAGATGCCACCATTCATGAAGCAGCTTCAAAAGAAGGAAAAGTTAAAATAGAGAGTTCAGTCACAATGTTGGGTAAGAACTGTTAAGACTATTTTTCCAGTTGAAGATTGTAAGCCTTTGTTTGCACTAGTTTCATATCCCCATAGTGGGTAATTTTTAAAAGTGATAGTTCATGAATAAATCACTTACATGCGACCGTGTTTTATTTATCCTGTTTATGTTAGTTTGGCTTGGTTGTTAGTCAATTGAAATGGGGAATTTGGGTGTCAAGTTTTTTCGTGTTGTAAAATGAATTTCTCTTTTATTATGTCGGAAAGCATTTTGAAAATTGTTTTATAAGTAGTGGTAGCATATTTTGTATGTACAAATGTGTTCAACACTCAATTTCTACAAGTATTCACCATGTGCAACTTGTATTGGTTTATGTGAAAGTATTTTTGATTTTATCCTCAATAAGGATTTTTGCAGATAAACACCACTAAATTATTCTTGGGAAGGATGTTGTTATGAATGGTCATAGCGACAGGGAAAAGTCAAGAAGAACTACCAACTTGAAACCTTTGGTCAAGTTACACTTCAATTATAGCCTGAAAAAGAGCCTTCGAGGAACTTCAAACTTCGATTGGGTCGAGTTTATAAGAATTAAGGAATTGTACCTTCAATTGCTAAACAGATGAAAATGAACTTTTGGAGACCAAAAGTCTTTCAGTGGGGAGATGTGATCAGGAGCTCAAATTTAAGCTCAAAAATAAAAATTCTCAGAATCGCTCAAAACCTAAACAAATGGTTAGGTCTCATCCCCCTGATTCTTGCGCACTTTGTTTCAGAGGAGTTTTCCTAGGCCAAAAATTGAAGAATCCATAACTTGAGAAAATTTCGACGAAATTGGGCTCAGAAAGAGTCTATCTTAGAATTTTTGGATATTCTGAACAGTTTGGTGCATGTTTTAGAGGCATAGGAACACTTTTGGAAGTCAATTTTCTAGCTTGAAGTTTCAATATGCCTAGGGCCACTAGGAGAGGAGGCCACATCTGCTTCACCTGAAGACCATTTGTAGAGCCAGAAGAGGCTACTTAGGGGTTTTTGTATGTTATGAATCCATAGGTAACCTCTGTTAACTAATTTGAGCACAAATTTAGGGTCATATTGCAGGTTTGAAAAGTAAGTTGTATGGATCAATCATATGTTTGAAGCAATTTTGGAAGCTGTTGAGAAAGGAGGAGACCTTGTACCGGTTTTCCCAATTCCATAACACTTTTTACGGTAACTGTGATGAGCATGGCTTGGCTTTGGTTTGAATTCTTTATTCATGAAGTTTTTTATTGTATTCTTCAATTTGGAATTGAAGAGTGTATGTGAGGGGCTTCTAGCTATCACTGGTGAAGGAATGCCATCTCTATAGGAGATATGTTGTGTTGTTGATATTGTGAGAGTTATTTGCATGAGAACATTACCTTGAAGGGGTAATATCCACATGTAATTGGTAGCAAAATGATATGTAATTTTGACACTAAATACAAGAGTGGTTTACACATGTTGACAGGCTAAGGAGATGTAGCCCAAGAAGGGTGAACTCCTTTATCAATGGTTTTTGTCTTGTTGTTTGATGCACATTTATTTTAAAGTGTATGATGATTTTATGCTTTACAATTTTTTCATGGAATTATACTGGTTGTAGATCACTTAAAAGAAACCATTGAAGTAACCTGTTGTTAAGCTCAAATATATGCACACAATAATTAAGTACTTTTATTTTATACTGATGAGCAAGCTAGCACGACAAAACTAGTTTTTTCATATTCAGATCAAGGACCCACAAGCGGCCATGTGGAAATGGATGTCATTAGCATGGTTGGTGATGTGGTATTACAGTCAGCAGAATCAGGGAATATTCCAGACTAATTCGGAGCCGACACATGGTAGGATTAGACAAACTTATAAGGACCAATCTAGGGGCACCAATTTTCCCAATCATAGGGAGCCACGTGGCACTCCATGACTGGTCAATGGGCCTAGACTGAGACAATTATAGCAAGAAACTTGGCAAGAAATTTTTTTGTGGTTTGTTCAGTTTTTTAGCCAAGTTTGGAGGTGATATTTGGTATATAGATGGCATACATGACTGGTTTTAGTGGAGGTTTATAGCTGGGTTGGCAGACCTCCAATTGGCGGTCATGCCAAAACCTTACCCAAAGCTAGTGGATCTAATGGTGGCAATTATTGGAAATTGGCCAATGGTTTATTAAACAGTTTGTCAGTGGTTATCAGAATCGTGTGATTGTTTATCCAAATCATTTGTTAATTCAAATAAAACATACGATGGGAGGGTCACCTGGGGGTTTGAACCCATGACATCTGAGCCGACCGATGGCCCCAACTTGGCACTGTAACAACTGTGCAAGACTGGTGCGATTAAATCTCGATCCAAAAAAATTATATAAAATCATAATGTGATGTCGGTGGGGGGAGGAACGAAACTGTGCACGGGCCAACCGACGGAGCTAGGCCACCTATAGAACTTTTCCATCGGTGGAACCACGCCATCCTAGGTGGAATTTTTGAGAAAGACTCCATGGGGAATCTTGGTAGAATATTCCAAAGAGAATCTTTTAGGGAATATTTATATTCCCCAAAGCCCGAGAAGTCACAGTGATAGAAAATACTCAACTTTATACTCAAATTTCACAAAATTTCACCACGAATCCAATGGTGCAGTCTGTTTTATGATCTAATCAGTGCATTTTCAGGTCCTCCCCGAAATTGGAGGTATAAGGTGTAACTTTTCCATGTATGAATTTTAATTTTTTTGAAATTAATGCAAAAGGCCTCCCCACTTTGAGTAGGGGTCAGAGAAATAGTTCACATTGGACAAACTCTGTTATCAAGCTTATGTGTGTCCCTTGTCTCTTAATGGTTTCTTTTCATTTTCCTCTTCTTTAACTGTATGCGCATGTGGTTTTCGTGTTCTTTTATATGAAATTATGAATACATCTATGAAGTAAGAAGATCCTCGATCACCTTTCAAATAAAATCTTAAATAGGAGGTTTACCTCCAAGTCTCCTCAATGCTAACATCTTATGTCATTCAAGAACATGATTGGTCCCCTCTTGGTTGTGACGATTTTCACCACTTCTTCCTCGCTTGTTTCTCTAATACACTTGGACTACAATAAATTGAACCTATTGATCACTCGACTATAAATTTGCTCACTCTACTCCGACTTCAAATCCTCTGTATTTTGATTTTCCTCTCGAATCCTGCTCTTGCAAAAGTAACCAACTATTACTTATTTACTTAAAATAAATAGAACAATTCTTACCTCATAAAAAAACCCTCTAGTCTTGCATCTTCTTCTCCCATTGTATTTATATTTTGGTCCCTTGTCTAAGGTATTTTTATTGTCATTTCTGTTGGAATCACGATTGCCGTTAGACCAAAACCCGTAGGCTTTAGTCTCCGCTACAATCGCCAGAGTTAGGATCCACGAGAGGCGGTTAGTCCATGTCACAAAACACATGGGGAGTGTTGAAACCAATGTCCAACAATCTCCCCCCCAACGTGAGCCAGCTGAGTTTCGAACTCGAGACCTGTCGCTCTGATACCACTTTTTGTTTTCTTTCCGTAGGGGGCCACAGGAGATCTTAGTCATTTGCCCAATTCTTCAACACCCATTTTTTATCTACACCAAGAGAACTTTTGAGTGCTCACAGACTTCGTCAATGCATCTGCAACATTCTTCAAAGTGTCCACCTTTACCAGCAACACCCTTTTAGCCTCAACCATATCTCTAACAAAGTGATATTGAACATCAATGTGCTTTGTCTTTGAATGATAAGCAGGGTTATTAGCCAAGAAAATTTCACTTTGGCTATCACAGTCTAACCTTATAGCTTGTTGTACCAACCCCATACTTGAACACAATCTCTGCAACCAAACTGCTTCATTGCTTGCATGAGTGGCTACCATGTATTCTGCCTCTGTAGTTGAAAGAGCCACTACAGACTGTCTTTTACTCATCCAACTGACTGCACCTCCAAATAGGCTAAACACATACCCACTTGTAGATCTTCTTTGGTCCAGATCTCCAGCCCAGTCTGCATCAACAAAACCACAAATGTCCAACATTATTTCCAATCCTGGTCTTCCCTGGTAGCACAAGCCATAATCACTAGTGCCACGTAAATATCTGAAAACTCGCTTCACTGTTGTCCAATGCTCCTTCCCTGGGTTTGACATAAACCTACTCAATACTCCCACTGCATGTGCAATGTTTGGTCTAGTATAGAACATTGCATACATCAGGCTACCCATTGCACTTGCATATGGAACACAGGACATATCCTCCTCTTCTTCTTGTGTCTTGGGACACTGTTGAGCAGACAGCTTTACACCTACAAGAATAGGAACATTCACCGGTTTACTATCTTGCATATTGAACCTCTACAATATAGTCTCGGCATACTTCCTCTGGTTTAACCAGAGCTTCCTCTTTTCCCGATCTCTCTTAATTTCCATGCCCAAAATATAGTTTGCAGCACCAAGATCCTTCTTGTCGAATTTGGAGAACAGTTGGGTCTTCAAATCTTGGATAATTTCTTTGTCATTTCCAATCAACAACATATCATCCACATACAATACCAAATAAATAACACGGTCACCAATTAATTTAAAATAAAAACAGTGATCCTCCTTGCTTTTGGTGAAGCCAAGTCCCCATATATAGGTATCAAATTTCTGATACCACATCCTTGGTGGCTATTTTAACCCATACAGAGACTTCTTCAACCTGCATACCAGTTCTTTCTTACCCTTCACCATAAAGCCTTCAGGTTGCTTCATGTAGATCTCCTCTTCTATATCCCCGTGAAGAATTGATGTCTTCACATCCATCTGTTCTATCTCAAAATAAAATGTAGCAACAACATATAAAAGTAATCTAATAGAAGTAACTTTGGCAACAGGAGAAAAAATATCACTAAAATCAATTCCCGTCACCTAGGAATAACCTTTTGCTACCAACCGAGCTTTGTATTTCTCCACCTTGCCTTCTACATTCATCTTCTTCTTAAACACCCATTTTCTCCCAATGGGCTTCCTTCCAGCCGGCAACTCCACCAGATCCCATGCCTCATTTTTGTGCAAGGATGCCATTTCATCAACCATGGCCTCCTTCCATAGTTTTCCATCCTCTAAATCTACTTCCTCCCTGACAGTTCTGGGATCATCATCAGTTATAGTTAAGGAAAAACCTAAACAGAAAGCATATGGACTATACCTTTCTGGTTGCCTTCTTTCCCAAACTGATCTTCTCATAGCTGGAGTTTGTGGCTCTTCCCCTTCTGAATCTTCTTCTGTTGTAGAGTCTGATTCATACTCCTTTAGCTAAAACTCTATCTTCTCGGGTTCCTTTGGTATGACTTCATGTTTAACAACATCTTTCACCTCTCTAAACACCACATCTCGGCTATACACAACCTTCCTTGTTTCCGGGTTCCAAAGCTTGTAACCTTTTAAACCATCCTTATACCCAATAAAGATGCAACTTTCAGATTTATTATCCAACTTGGTCCTTTTATGATTTGGAACATGTACATATGCATCACATCCAAATACCCTTAGATGTGAAAGAGAGGGTTTCTTACCATTCCATACCTCATGTGGAGTCTTATCCTCCAACACTGATGAAGGTGATCTGTTAACCAGATAGCATGTAGTCTCCACTGCCTCTGCCCAGAATTCTTGTCCTAACCCGGTACCACTGAGCATGTTTCTTGCCTTTTCCATCAGTGTTCTATTCATTATTTCTGCAACGCTGTTTTGCTGAGGTTTGTATGGAGTAGTCTTCTGCCATGCTATTCCACACTTCTTACAGAACTCTTCAAATTCCTTCTTGCAGAACTCCCCTCCATTATCTATCCTCAGCACCTTTATCTTCTTCTCTGTCTAGTTTTCCACCAGAGCCTTAAATTCTTTAAATATGTCAAAGAATTCAGATTTCTTCCTCAAGAAATATATCCATGTATTCCTTGAGAAGTCATCTATGAATGAAACATAGTACACAGACTTTCCCAGTGATGGAACTGACACAGGTCCAAACACATCACTGTGCACAAGTTCTAATATCTTGTTCGCCCTCTTAGCACTAGAAGGAAAACTCACCCGATTCTATTTCCCATATACACAATGTTCAAAGAAATCGAAATCCATAGAGAAATTAGACATACCTTCTACCATACCATTTCTATGTAGTATCCGAAGGCCCTTCTCTCCAATATGTCCAAGCCTTTGATGCCATAGCATGGTCTTTTCTCCAGAGACAGCTAGGCTTTCCGCTCCACTTTCAGGAACCATAGAACTGTTACACCCATCAATAACAGTGCTACCTTGTAGTTTGTACAGAGTTCCAGTCCGAACTCCCCGCATTAATACCAGTGCTCCCCGAACCATCTTGCAGGCATCTTTCTCGAACACTGTTTTTACACCTGCATCATCCATCTTGCTTATAGAAATCAGATTTCTGGCCAATGCAGGAATATGCAGAACACCATGAAGTGTTCTAATCCTTCCACCTTGCAGCTTTAGCTTGACCTTTCCACGTCCGACGATTCTAGCCTTCCTATCATCCCCTAGGAAGACATCACCACCATCATATTTCTCATATTCGCAGAACCACTCCCTATGGGGAGTGAAGTGAAAGGATGCACCTGAGTCAATCAACCATGACTCATGATCTACATGTGTATTTGAAGAAGAAGCCAAATACACATCCCCACCTTCATCCGAGGTGTTTTTTTCCTCTGCAGAAGGAGCATCATCAGATCCCTTTCCTTTCTCAGGAGCTTTAGATCTGCAGTCCTTTTTGTAGTGCCCTTCCTTTCCGCATTTCCAACATACCTTTACAAACTTTCCAGGAGATTTAGATCTCCCTCTAGATTTGGATCTCCCACTCGAAACCTTATTCTTGTTTCTGTTTTGGGACCTTCCTCATACAGATAAGGCATCTCCATTCTAGCCCTCCATATTTCTCCGTCTCATTTCCTCCGACAACAAGGCTGAGACAATGTCATCAAAATTCAAGGTAGTTGTATTGCTACCTATTGCAATAACCAGACTATCCCACGAGTCTGGTAGAGAACACAACAAACTGATGCACTTATCTTCATCTGAGATTTTAATATCAAAAAATGACAGCTGACTTACCAAAGTATTGAAGGCGTTCAGATGCTCTGTCACCGAGTCTCCATCCTTCATCCTCAGGTTATACAGCTTTTTCCACAAGAACAACTTATTCACCAGAGAATTAGATTGGTACAAAGTCCCAAGTTTTTCCCACAAATTCTTTGTCGTAGCTTCTCCAGATACATTCAAAAATACTGAATCTGATACACACAACCGTATTGTGCTCTTAGCCTTCCGATCTAGTTTCTTCCAGTCTTCATTTGACATTTTCGTTGGTCACATTTCTGATCTACCGCGATCCACTGATCTTTATCCACCAGCAGATCCTCCATCTTGAGCTTCCACAACTCAAAACTCTGACCATTAAATTTCTCGATCTCTATCTTTCCACTGCTCGCCATCTTCTTTCATCGCAAGAATCGATCCCGCAGATCTCCCACTGAACAGGGTCTACCTCAGGCCCGAGCAAAAAACCCTCAACAGCAAAGGCGTCCCCTTGAAGCTGAAACAACTCTGATACCACTTGTTGGAATCACGATTTCCGTTAGACCAAAACCCACAGGCTTTAGTCTCCGCTATAATCACCAGAGTTAGGATCCACGAGAGGCGGTTAGTCCATATCACGAAACACACGGGGAGTATTGAAACCAATGTCCAACAATTTCCACTATCTACCCTTTACTTTTCTATCATTATTTCTTCTCCTTCACAATTATTCCTTCAACCTTCTTGGCTGGTTGTAAATATTATAACCCTTATTTTTCCTCTTAACCCCCAACGAGTGTATTATCTGCTTTGATACCACTTGATTCAACCACAATACTTGCTCTAGATTTTCTTCTCTATATCGCTTATGTTTTCTTTTAACAGACTAGGGTTTGACCTTAGTTTCAGATTCTCACACTGATAGTGTTTTCACCTAAATCTCAAATTAATGAACCAAATAATGCACTCACCACCTAAAAATATTTTATAACTATAGCACCCAGGCTCGACTCCCATAATAACATGTGTCTTTGGGCCTAAAGTTAAATTTATAACCCTGAGGCATGAATACATATCCTTCTTTATCACTTGGTGCTATCACGATTTAAATGAAAAGCACAGAACCCAAATATTCGCAAACCAAAATGTTTACCTAAATGCGGTGATCCGAACAATTAATGCATTTTTGCAAGGCCTAGATATGTTTTGAAAATGGTTATACCCAGGGTTCATAGGCTATATATCACCTTCGTCTTTGATCTGGGGTTCTAGTCTTGGATTCAATTATTTCTAATAGCTCTCCATGTGGGCCCACACCATATATGTTCCTTTAACTTGGTATGCTCATTGGTTTAGGGAAATTTGGGGTTCTAGTCCTGGATTTTATTATTTTGAATATCTTTCCTTGCAGGTCCACACCGGATATGTTTATTTAACGTGGTTTACTCATTGGTTTAGGGAAATTTGGTAGTCTGAGGAATTTTGGTGATTCGAACTTTGTTAAAGGGTCGGATGTCCACCATGCCCAAATTATCTGCCTGAACTTGGATTGGTTGCAACCTTAATGAAATTGTCAAGATATTAAGGTGGGGCTAGGCTCGAATAGAAATTGATTTTCATATGTAATTTTTAAATATGGAATTAGAGTCTAAACACAACACTTGAACCTTCGGATTGAAGACTTTTTTATTTCATTACTTAGCAGAATTCTACCAATACCAAGATGGTATTTGATTGAATTTTATCGAAGGACAAAACCCTTCTGAGCAACACTAATTTTGAAAGTTAACCTTTGTGGGACGGATTTGACCCTGGCTATCGAATCAATTTTGACTTGATTAGAAGTCTCTAGCGTCGCACTGAGTGGCTTCAATTATATTAAGCAGACACCCATCCTTTATGCGCTAGAGTGAATCAATGTGACTTGAACATCTTTCAACCTCTCACACTTCTCACAAAGGTTGAATGGACCAAACTTAATGTCATATCTAAACTCATGGAATCAATTCATAATAGAACTAATACGTGATTAGTATATTTCAGCCATTAACATATCCCAAATAGTTGCATCAAACTGAATTTTAATCAAAAGATCTAGCAAAGCTCATAACACTTACATTCCTCACGAAAAATCAATTACACACAAAATATTCAAAAGAAGATTAACCAATTAAGACTCAAAGCCAACCTAATTCATTTAATTATGTAGGCACAATGTATTTACAAAGACATACACACCTTTCTCCCACAATATATAAGTCTTGTGATCTCCTTCTTGAACTCTATCTTATTCTACTTCTAAAACCCTCTCCTCTCTCTCAATACCTTGTATTATATTTCCCCTTTCCCAACTACTTTTACACTTTACATTCATATTTTGACATCTAGCTATTGGACAAAAATATCCTAACAAAAGCCTTTTGAAAATATATCCATTATTCCTAAACATATCTCACAACTCTCCTTAACACTGGTTACTATTGCACAAGCCCACTTGGAAAAAATACCAGTTCATTAAAAAAACAACCTAATCATCCAGATTCCTTTTGGAATCAAGACACATGTAATTACATCAAAACATACAGATCTTAATTTACAAAAATTACAACTAATGTCATTTTTTTTCTCCTTTAAAAATTTCATGACCCACTTGGCTCTGCTAAAAAGTAATTACGTAGGAGTTGATGCTCCTCATCAAACCCAATGCCATTGAAAACTATAGTAAACAATTCATAATAATTCTAAAGCTTTAAAGTTTTTTCAAAATGGACGAGGGAATCATGTGAATTCCCTATAATTGCGTTATGTCAAATATATCTTAATAAAAAAATTGATGAATCATTAAATGCCAAGACTGTTTTTTTATTATTTTTTCGTTATTGTATCACAGGATGTTTGGTATTCATAATAATGCATATTTGAAAATTGATTTGGATGTGGGGTCGTTGTCGTAGGAAAGATAATTATAGTGACTTATGAAAACGACAATACTATTGGCTTACCCGAAATTCACTTGGAAACCATGACACATTCATGGGCGACTTTATTCTTTACAAAGCCCAAGCCCGCAATGTATGCTTCTGAGTGCGGGGCAATTAAGCGATGTTTCGTAGGTTTGACTTCACTTTTTTATCATTGTTGGCGTATACTTAATGGGATGAAAAGCAAATCAAAAATATTGTGAAGGCCCAATGAAGGAAAGAAGGGTTTTAAGTGTTGTTCATCTCTAAATTAGTTTTCATATCATGTTTACATTGGCGTTGAATCTTTTTTCTTCCTTGGCCTCATGCATTCCCTCTGGCAGGAACATACCATTATTGCTTAAGCAGTTCTCTGCTCTATGTCGCGGACTCTACTTGTTTGTGAGGAGGGCAGCAGCTCACTGCGCCACTATTTCTTCCACCTATAATTATTCTTATCTTCTAGTACCAATGTTCTAACAAGTAGTGTGTGTATTCACGATGCGGCCGAAGATTATATAAAAATGCCACCAAAATTGTAACAGAAATTGCGAAGCAGTGAGTGAAGTATTGAGTTACCTTGTATTGTATGTATATAAATATTCTTGGCTGAATGATGTTACAGTATAAGAAGATTATCTCTCCAATTTTCTGCTTTACTTTACATTTTGCGTATGCCATTTGGATTTAATTGTAAGCATACCCCATTTGTGTTTAAATTGGACTTTTAGTATTACTCAATTTTTTCATCACTGTAGTTGTTATGAAAGTGCAAAGGCATATTGTAAAACTATAAAATTGTTACGATGGAAAGCAAGTCTCTGAAGCAAAATTAAAAGCAAGTCTCTGTTGTTCAAAAATGGAAAAGAAATAAAGGCATTTAATTTACTTCTAAGTTATGTAGCTCCTATCATATCTTCTTATGGGCACAGCAAAGGATTATGATTGTGCTATACTTCTATTTTATTTCATTTGATGTTGGTCTGTCACAGGCCTATATAGTTATAAGGTTAACAATTTAATTTCATCACGGTTTCTGTGGCATTTCTGGTTGAGATATTATATTCAAGTGGAAACTTGAATTTATCTTGATTGTTTAAACTTAAAGACAATATCTTACCTCGATAGGATTAATTCTCTGCTTCAACTTTTTAAGTGGTCGAATAACATTGTTGAAAAGAAAATTAATAAAACTAAATAGGGACAATCATTGATGATTGACGAATTAAAGTTGAAATTTATGAAATTTTAAATTACGTTCAAGACAACAAAACATTATTGAAAATTTGGCTACCCAATGTCCAATTTCATTTTAAAATTTAAATTGTCTTAAGATAACAAACTATCACTGAAGTGGGCGCCCAAATGTCCAATGTCATTTTACAATTTGTACTAAACTGTAGTTTTACAGATAACTGTATTGTGCAGTTTAATAACATTTCAATGTTCCATAAAATTATAACTGACTTCTCATATAGAAAGTTAAGCTTATTATCCTACCTATGCAATGCTAATTGTTATTTTTTTCCAAAATAGAAATTGATATTAAGTCTACACATAATTAAATTTTATTTGGTTTTTATTTGTAATATTAAACTAAAATTATTATTACTTTTATTATTTTAATATGTTTTTCTTGTTGCATTTTTATATATATTTAAATCATATACTAAATTTTTTATAATTAATTCTTCGTAATGGGTGTGAACCGGATCTAAGTCGTATCAATCCCATTTAATGATGGGTGCCTCGAAGGACAAGCCCACCACCCTCCACATTCATGGCAAGGTTGGAGTGGTGACTTCGTCCATGATGGTAGTAAATACCATCACGGGTAGTGGTAGCAGTATTGGTATTCGGAGGTTTGCATGCGATGTGTTGGTAGTGAGCGTCTGGTTTTGGATAATAGTGAGCTAGTGATCGATCAGTCAAGGAAGCTGGCAACGGTGAGCCATCGACAACTTTTTGTGTTGGATACCTCGTATGTAGCCTATCACTCCTCCCTTTCTTCCATGCAACGAGTTTCTTGGTTAAGGGAATTGGGTTTGCCTGATTCGAAATTGTTGGGATTTGAGGGTATGAATATTGTCCTCGTGTTGCATGCGCCTGTTTGCTTGCTAAACCATGATAATTTTCCTATAATGGTTTCCATCCCTGTCTTGTTTGGAATTTGTTTGTCCTGAATGAGGTTATACCAAGGTTTCACCATTGTCATTGATCTCAGGGTGCCTATTAATGTTTGGTCGAACCCGAGATGGCTTCAGGGACATTTTGTTTGGTCTTTTGCTTATGGCTTCAATGATTTTGAGTTTTGTCGGGATGGGTTGATGATGTATATGCTAGTGCTAGGGGGGAAGCAGCTTTTGGGTTCTCTTTGCATGAGTTTTGAGGCCGTCACCCCCTCGGGCTTCTCCCTATGAGTCTAGTGGTGTCTTGTCTGCATTTTGAAGCAAAGGTCTGATATGTTGGTCGACAACCTAGTAGGGTCTCTATTAAAACTCTAGTCTATGATAATTACTGGTCGTTTTATATGGTGATGGGTTCCCTATTCATGTCGAGGGAGGTTGTTCACAAATTTTGGGAAGAAAGGAAGGCAGCTCAGGTCTGTGTCCTGGATTTATGGTTTTCTGTTGATATATTGACAAGTGGGTAGGACAGTAACGACTTCTACAAGCTGAGCAGCTCTTGGCTCGGTCTACCTCCTACGAGAATTTTTTTATCCCTTATTCCCACAAGTTGTAAGACTACTAACATGGCTCGGTGGCAGCTAGAACAAGAAGCCCAATCCCAAGGGGCCGAGGCAAGAAAAGTAGGGGCACCGAGTCGGCGGGGCAGCCTAGTGTGTCAGGAGGTAAAACAAGAGGCAGAAAGCATGTAACTAGCATTATCAATGATGCCACGACTACTTATAATGAGGGTACTACCAAGGAAATAAGGTTTCAATTAATTGAGGATTGGGAGGCAGATCTGAATCACAAGGTGGGCTCAATGAATATTGATGCATAGGATTGGCATACCTTGTTTCCCGACCCCGGGCATACTCGAGGCCGCGTCGCACAGTTCAAGTAGACCCTTTTCCTTTATTGGTCAATGAAAGGTATATTGGGCAAGGCCCCGAAGCATATTTTTTTTTAGCATGGCCGTAGTAGTTTAGGACTTCCCAAATTACAAACAGGACTTCCAGAAGCTACAATTTCAGATGCAGAAACAGGATGGGCACCTTCGGTGAATTGAAAACCACCTACCTTGCATCCTCCCTTAGACAGAGCTCTCGGGTTCCACTGCGAAGGACCCGCCTCCGGTGGAGTCTGTTTCTACTCAGGAAGCAAAATAATTTGTTAGATGTCTCTTTATGTAGTTTTTCTATTTCTGTTCATAAGTATGTTGATAAATTTTAAATTTCAGTATATAAACAGCCTTCCCACTAGGCACATAGTTGGTAGGAAATGCAAAGACATACATTCATACATGGCTTGGATAGAAAGACTTAAAACTTATTTTTTTTGAATGCATACTATGTTGTTAGGTGGCCAACATACTTGGTTTCCCTCAGGGCGAGTTGATGCCACCTAATTATCATGAAACACATATGGCTTATAAAATCTAACAAAAATTTCATATGCACGCTGAAAAGTCAATTTAGACGGAATCACCAAGGAAAACATGAGAAGCATCCAATTTGCAGTGAGCTCGAAGTCGTCCACCAATTAGGGTGCATAATTCTAAAATGCATGAAATGACTGACAATTGAATTCATTAAGATGGTTTAGATTCTAAATCGATCATTGAATGAGTGTTGGTTCAGAATGCCCTTGAAATTCATCTCCAACGTCACTAGATGGATAACATCTTGCAGATCATTTCTTCTTTCGGAGACATCTCTTTTGTTCATTTTTTTCATGTGTTTAGGGAACCAAACAGGGAGGTGGATGCCTTGTCTAAACATGGAGTGCACCTCTGTTTTGGTAAAATGAATTCTGAAATGTTATTGCATGGCTCAATCTGCGCAAAGGACTCCTTGGATCTATGATTGGGAGGTTTTTTTGGTCATTCTGCCAGTTTTTTTTAATGTTTTATTTTTGTTTGTGCTAAAATTATGAGATGCAATTCAAAACTGTTGGATTCGTTGTATATTCTGGAAATTATGTTTGTTTTGTCCCAATCATAACTATATGACTTCCTTTGATTGTGTATCATCCTTGCTGTATCAAACACATTTTTAATGAAGATGTTAAGATTTTTTTCCCGTTCAAAAGAAAAAACAACTTCGCTATGAAAAAAAATGAAAATTTTGGAGCAAAGAATTTATCTTCTTAGTCTTACGAATCAGTTAAATAAGATTACATTGGAAACATCAGTAATAAATCACTGGAGTGAAACTAGACTAAACTGGACTAACTGAAACTGAACTAGGACACTTGGATGGATGGTTTTGACACCTAGTAAGTGGTTGGAATTAGATTCTCCAACACTCCCCTTTAATTACAACCACATAAAAATTTAATTAAGATGTCTGTTGGTCTATGTCTTAGATATGATTACAATTTAAAAAATTGACTTTAACTAGATTTACGTTTCTTCTTCTCTTCTTCAAGATCATGTAGCCTCTAAATTGTTTCAACTTCTTCTCTTTGTTGTATCCTTCAAACCTTAGCTTCTTCATTTGCTGGTGTAGGTCTTGTATTCTTCGATGTTTTCTAAGCATGTCTTGGACGTCTTCAAAAAATGGCTTGTATGTGGGCTGCTGCCACATATTATCTTCTGTAATACACTTTTAATCATTAATTTGCTGCAACCTAAGATGATAATAAAAATTTTATCTCTTCAAAACTCCATTACCTGAAAATTTCATTGATGTGTTCATGATGCATGTTGTCTTCAACATTCATATATGTAGCTTCTATGTAGACCTCATCTAGACATGGTGTTGCAAGCCATGCTTCAAGGATATTTAATTGTTCTTCACGATCATCCTGTTTACCAAAATATTGGAAATCAATGGTAAGTGTAAAAACATAACCACATTGGTTCTATTCCTTTTGCTCAATGAGAGATTTCTCCTGCTGCGCATCCTTCTCTGCCTCTGGTTCTGTCTCTATTTTCTCTTTGTGGGCTTCCTTCTTTGCCTCTACCTCTATCTTTGCCTCTCTCTCTGTCTCTTTTACTTCTTTACTAACCTATGTTTCTACAAACATGTTGTCTTCCACTGACTCAAGTGCGTTTTTCTCACTGAATAGCATCATGTCTATATGATGTTTTTGTTGCATCATCGACAACCATTCGTCATTACTCAACAAGTCTTCATCGAAATTTACATCAACAATATTAATTTTTGGATTCACGATAACATTTGTTGCTCCAATAGCAGTTTCACTATCATGAACAAGCTTCGTTGCTAGATTCACCAAATTGTCATCAACAAGCTATGTTGCAGGATTCACCAAATTTTCACCCACTTGTGGTTGAGCACAATGGGATTCAACAAACTCTTTATCGTGTTGTAGATCTGTTGCTATAAATCCACCTTCATATTAAACTTCAATGCTCTCCCTTACACCAAAACTCCTCTCAAGGGTATCCCAAGCCTCCTTGGCTATCTTGGCATCTGAAATCAGGGGGATAATGTTGTCATCCACAGATTCTTTTATGAATTTCAATGTGAAGGCATCATTTTACCTCTTCACTTCCAAACCTTAAAAGATCTCAAACATCTCCTAGTGTGGTTTTGACCTTCTTACCCTCTTGGCTTTTCCCATTTGTTGACTGCTAGCTCACTATGGCTCAAAAAATAAATCAAACTGCAAATATAATGACTTCTTTGCAATCAACTTTAACCCTAACATCAATAACATGTTTTTTTTCTGCATCTATAAAATACCTCTTTAAAAAAAATCTTTTAAATTAAAATTGCCAATAAAATAAGACCCACTATTAACCATCAACAACTTTGCCCACTATCAACAATCAACAATTTTTTTTTTTTAATAAAATTTTCAAATTCATTTCATGAGCCATTTTCTTACATCAGCGCTCAAAACCTTTTAAATCCCCCTATGCAATTAAAAAATAAACTTTTACAAAAATAAGAGAACAACCTTTATGTTTTTTTAAAAACATACCATGAACCATCATCCTTTTTTCTAAATCCTTGAAATCCATCTTTTAAAGGTCACATAACCACGCTCATCTTACCAACTCAGAAAATTACATGACCCACATTCGTATTGTTTATAGTAATTTTTGGAGTGTTTTTATTATTATTATTAATTACTCCTTTTCTTCTCTTTTTATTATTAATTACTCCTTTTCCTGTTTTTGACCTTTCAAAAATAACTAAAAGCTTTTCTTTGTAATACGTCAAAGCTTTGAAACGACTCGGGCTTCCAGCTCCTCGAACTTTGAAACGAGACCAGTGACTTGGAGGCTCCTTCGACCTTTGATAATTCATCGAACCACTTTTATTACCAAAGTTTGACTTAGTGCTTCATCTGACTTTTCTTCCTTGGTCCAAACGGACCAACCGGAAACGTGCTTCATCTGACTTTTCGTGCTTCGTCCAAACGGACCAACCGGAAAACGACATAGGTACCTCAACAGAATAGCTTATCGTTTTTAAAGTGAGGTTTCCGATGCATATTTATCTGCAACATTGACGGGTGTGTCAGTTTTAAAAGAATTATCAAACCACTTTTATTACCAAAGTTTGACTTCGTGTTGCATCTAACTTTTCGTGCTTCGTCCAACGGACCAACCGGAAAACGACTGGAGTACCTCAACAAAATATCTTATCCTTTTTAAAGTTAGGTTTCTATGCATATTTATGTGCAATTTTGACGGGTGTGTCAGTTTTAAAAATTTAACGATTTCGTAATTAGATATTATTTTTTGGATTAAGTAAGTCATTTATCTATGACTATTTCGATAAAAGTTTATTTAGCACTCATTGCATTGGGTGATATTCTGATCTGGATTTATGCAGGAACGCAACAGAATACACATATAACCATAAATACAAAGATGTAGTGGAAATAACACTTCATTTCATTAATATCAAAAAACTGAAATTTGCTTACAGACAGAGTAGAAATAAAATAGCTAGAGCACTGGTAGCTTATTTGTGAGAAGAGATGTCGCTGCTACAGGCCTCTGAACTGTGTTACAATGAGGCTGGAGAGCCTATTTATTATAAATAAACAATGGAAAACCATAAACATCCAAGAAGCGCCAAAACTATGGGCCTCGTTTGGGTAAATTGGTGTTTCAACTTCCTAGGGTTGTAACTTTGGCAAACTATCTCTGTTTGATGCACATGATACATCGTTAGAAAGATATATTCGAGGACTACAACTGCTGACCGCGAATATTGATTTTGGAACGGAATCATATTAGCTAGAGGCGTGATGCCCAAAAAACGTTGTTTAGGGCCTCAATACGGCTTCGAAAGTTCAGGACCCGAAAAACTGCTAAAAATAGTAAGTTGTGTTGAAACTAAAAAAATGAAAGAGACAATGGTGAGGCCTCAAGTGGAATAGGCAGGTGGCCACCAATATCCACCTGGATCATGCTCATAGGGGTGAAGAAGTAGGATTGAAACTAGTGAAATGAATCACATAGCATCAATCATCACTTCTCAGCCTTGCACCTAGTAACTAGAACTTCCCAGAAGGTCACCCATCCTAGATCGCCTTTGGCTCAAGCACGCTTAACTATGGAGTTTTTCCCACAATCAAGCCCACTTAGCTTGCTACCCCATTTGCAAAACCTTAGTAAGTATTGTGCCTCATGAACCATTCAAGTAGAGCTCCCTTCACTCTTTGTATTTAACTTGATGGGTTTTCTCAATGCATTATATTAGATATCATTTTTTGGGATTTAATTGGGTTAAGTAAGTCATTCATCTATGACCATTTCCATCTATGGGATGGGTGACCTCCGGAAAGTCTTTGTTACCTAGTGCAAGCCTGGGAAGTGATGATTGACGCTATGTGATTCATTTCACTAGTTTCAATTCCACTTTTTCACCCTGTGTGTATCACCCGATGCAATGAGTGTTAAGTGGACTATTCAAAAAACACGAGAAATTAGCAGTTACAACTACCTTTCATGGAAATGGTCATAGATGAATGAATTACTTAACACAGCTGAATCCCAAAAAACGATATCTAATCTAATGCACTCCCAAAAGCCCTCAACTTAAATTTCGTAATTCTTGAACAGTTTGTTTACGCTGAGATGCGAAAGTGACGCATTAAGCCTTTTTTTAGGTGTGTAATTGTTGCACTTCCTCTTTTTTATAGGTATGGAATTCACACTTTTCTTTCAAACTTCTCTTTGTTGCTCTCAAAACAACTTAAAAAAAAATGAAAATTGTGGAGCAAAAAATTGCTCTTCTATTACCAATTAGTGAAATAAGATTACAATAGTAACATCAGTGATAAATGATTGGAATTGAATTTGACTAACTAAATTGAACTCGAACACTTGAATAGACTATTTTAACTTTTAACACTAGTACATATTTGGAAGTAGATTCTTCAAAGGACTATATATCATCAACAATGAGAATAATATGCCCTCCCACCTTTTGTGGTTTAATAGCAAGTAAAAAATTATCTTCTAGAAAATCATTATTAAATGTGTAATTATGTCGTAAGGTGTTACGTTGTTATAATCTACCCATTGATTTGACGAATGCCCTCCTCTTCAGGGCTGTTGGGTTTTGTAAACGACCGTCCAACCTGGCTGGGCAGTCCACTCGTTACAAGTTTTAACATGTTAATTATTATCACATGACGTATTACTAGCTAGTGCGGAACAAGCAATATAGCGATGAATTGATGCTGTGGTGTAGTTTTCGGTCCCGCAAGTTCGGGGGATTTATTTTAATTGTTTTAAGAATTAATAATTTAGTTAATTTAATTTGGCTAAATAATTTTCTTAAAACTATAATGAAATTTAACTAAATTGATTAAGTAACCATTTGCATTATACATTTATCGATAATATTGACCTATTTTTTATTTTCCATTTAACGAGTAACATACCCAAGTTAGGGTAACATTAATTCTCTAAATTGAGTTTTTGCATGTCAGATATATGAATCTTTTGATTTCGTGCGTACTCATTGGGTATTTCTGTGATAGATGACAATGCATGTATATTGTTTTATTTAGACTGGGCAAACAATATTCAAATTACTCCGTTTTTTAAAGGACTTTCCCATTATTTATCTGATAGCTGAAAAAGAAGGTATGTTGTTTTTTTAAGAGTGGGTTCAAATAACATTCAAAATGCTCAGTTTTTCTTTTGGAAATTTTGTTTCACCATGATTGGATTAAAAATAAAAAAAATTTGAAGGTTGGTTTTGAAATGAAAAACAATTTGAATATATGATATTTGATTTATAAAAATGTGCAACTCACTAACAATAAAGCAATTTGAGTGCTTCTAAATCTATGTCATTTTCCTGTCAGTCATGCTTTGTGAGTTTTGTTCAAAAAAATCACTCAAAACGGACCGCTCGAAAAAACCACTCAAAACCGGCTACGTGTAGGTGTTGTCTAATGATGTTTTGCATTTTTTTTTTCAATTTGTAATATTTGAAATGTAATTTAAATTTTATATATGGTAGATTTAATATTCTGATTTTTTTTAGATATTTTAATTTTATTGAATTTATAATTTAAATTTGTGATTTCAAATTTTTTTTACCAAATTGTTCAACAAATTTGATAAAAAATTATAACAAAAGAAATTCCAAAAACATCTAATAAATAAACTACCATTTACACTTTCAAACTTATTTAACTATATCTTAAAATATGTAGACGAATAATGGTTAAGCAAACTCTTACAAAAAAAACTATAACCCATATCAAATAAATAATATCTTATTCTTTTTCAAAGCATAAAATTTATATAATTATGAGATTATAAATTTTACACTATAATCACAATGATAAAATCACATTTCAATGCTGCCAGATAACACAATGTCAATATAATTATTAAAAATTTCAATACATCATGTTACATATTATTATTAAAAAATCATTTTACACATAATCATATCATATTAAAAGTGATTTTACACATAAATCTCTAACTGTATTAATATAGATTTATTTTAACTCCAAAATTTATTAAGTAGATTAATTTTGAAAATGAGATAGTTTTTTAAGTATAAAACTTTAAAAGATTTGCATCTATAGAGATATCCCATTCTTTTAGATGTTTAGTAGATCTAGTATTAAGATGAATATATATTGATTCCTAATAATATTATTTTTGTTTATATAAATTTCACATCTTTATATTAAATTTTTCTCATTTTTTATTTTATTAAAATAGTGAGAATGTGTGTGTGTGTGGGTAGATAGACAAAATAAATAAATATATAAGTTAACAAATTTTTTTTTGTAAATATAAAATTTTTATATCTTTATTAATTAAATTTTAATATGTTGTTTTGAAATATAATGGTTAAAAACATGAATAGTTATTTAAATTTAAATTTAAATTTATATGATATTGAGTATTTCTGTGACAGGGTTGCTGCAATATTTACCGAATCTTCTGGTAATTGTTCAGGGTTAGGGCTTGCTTTAATCTGAGCAGCGAATCCTTTCTGTGTGTGATCTGAGGCATGTTGCACATCTAGGGAAAAATTTTAATAGCCTCAATCCATGGCCCAATTAAACAAGGACTAAAAAAACTTTAGAGTGTGATCTGAAGCTTGTTGAACATCTAGGGAAGAATTTTAATAGCCTCAATCTGTGGCCCAGTTAAACAAGGACTTAAAAAAACTTTAGAGTGTGATCTGAAGCTTGTTGAACATCTAGGGTAGAGGTAATAACCTTGATCTACGGCCCAGTTAACTGATCTTATGCGGCAAACCTGAGCAAGACTGAAACACATCTTAAGAAAGAGATAACAAGGATTAGCAAAGAATTATGTGTGTGATATGAGGCATGTTGCATGTCTAGGGTAGAAGTTTAATATCCTCAATCGGTGGCCCAGTTAAACAAGGACCAGCCAAAATGTGGAGTGTGATTTGAAGCCTATTGAACGTTTAGGGCAGAGGTAATAACCTTGATTCGTAGCCCTGTTAAATGATCTTCTGCGATAGACCTGAGAAAGACTGAAACACATCTTAAGGAAGGGATAACATGGAATTTTGTCAACATTTGTGATTTCTATTCCTCAAACCTTCAGTTTTTGGGCTTGAGAAATTATTGTAACTTCAAGGAATTTATATATAAAGTCTCAAGCGAATAAAGAGGGTTAGATGTCTGCATAGTATGAAATGGAATCCTACTATTTGTAGCAAACATCACTTGTAGTTTTTGGCTTGGTAAGTAGTGCAGATCTTGCTGCAGACCTGATTTCGGGGAGTACGTATGAGCTAGGAACAGACCTAAGAGACAAGGCAAATATCATTCTTCATCTATTATAGAGGACTTCACTATCTCATCCTCAGATCGCCACATCATTTTGAAGGACATAGGAATGCAACTTTAAGGTAGCAATGCAATTCATAGAAGAAGCAAAATCTCTATCTGTCAAGGATACAACCTCTAAGGGGCAAGATTTATATCTACCAAAGACTCAGCCTCCAAGGTGCGGTGATAACCTCACATTGGTTCTGCTTTACAGGTGCACAAGTTCTCACTTACCCTCCTCGTGTTAAGTTTTGTTTTATTACACGATGAATACTTCCCCTCATATTTCTATGCCCCCCTCTAGCAAAGGAAAACCAAGTAAAATTACATTAGATAGTCTCTATGAGTAGATTGAGTCTTTAGAAAGATGAAAAAAAGAAAGAGAAAATCATTTTAAACTAGAACTAACAAAAATGCTTGATAACAACTACAAATCATTAGAAAATAAAATAACCACACTCGAAGTTGAACTCCAGGAAATGAAAGGTAAAATTCAAGAAATAGAACATAGTAAACAAAGAATGGTGGAATAAAATGACACCTTGAAAAGCGATATTAAAAATATAAAAGAACAACTACATAATAAATCAACCCTAAATAACAAATAAAATAACATAGATATTAAACCCGTCAAAGAGGAAATTAATAAATTGATTGTTCTCGACCATGAGCGCCACAAACGAGCCTTAAATATTATAGTTGTGGGTATAGAAGAAAAAAACAATGAAAACACATTATAAATGGTTAAGGAACAATTAAAAACAAAATCTCAAATTGAAACAACCTATCTCACAGAAGCAATAAGGGTCGAAAAGATACTTGAGCATAAACAAAGACTCATCCATGTCAAGGTCAGTTGTCATGAACATAAACTGGATATACTTAGGAAATCCCCAAGCCTAAAAGGAACAAGAATCTCTATAAATGAAGATCTCATTCCAGAAGACCAAGCTGAACTTAGGAAAGAAGTCCAAAAAGTCAAGGATGCAAGAAAGGTTGGGAAATGGGCAATCATTAGGAATAGGAAGGCTATTATTAGAGATAGAGTCTCAAGAACGAGTGATAAATAGGGATTTGCATCACTTAGGATCCTCTTCTGGAACTACCGTGGCTTTCCATGGTGTAAAGGTCCTATGTTAATTTGGATCCCGAGTGATATTGACCTTATTCTCTCAGTTGAAACATGGGAGCATGATGAATTTATGGTCCCTCACCTTGATGGTTTCAATTTTTGGTATGGTTGGAATAACAAATCCTCTCAGAGGGGTTTTGGTGGTATAGCCTACGATATAGGGAACACTTTTTCCTCTCACATCTGACTTCATAAAATCAACCCCTTCAATCAATACATTTGGATCAAAATCTCTGATTCTACCACCAATAGGATCTTTATTGTAATCTTCTATTTCGCTCCTATCAACTCTACATCCTATAAGAAGAATATCTCGGATAAGAATTGTCCTTTCAATTCTTTAGAAAAATACATCTTCAACTTGAGAAATGATGGTAATATCCTTTTACTGGGAGATTTTAATGCTAGAATGGCTACTAACCAAGCCATTACATTAAGCAACAACTCTAACCCCGACCCCTTGTGGCTTGATGAAGATAGTAACTTAGCTAATAAATTCAACATAAAATATGAAGACATTATCGAGAACTTATTCGGCACCGAGCTCCTCAAACTTTGCAGTTACCAAGATCTACTTATTTGTAATAGTATAAACAAGTGGCCCCTCTCTGGTTAGATGACATGTTTCCATACACTAGTAGCAATGTCGTGGATTAGGCAATTTCTGACATCCTCATCCTCAACCATATTACAAACTTTGAGCTTCTTAATGGATTCGAGCCTAACTCTGACCACACACCTCTGTCTTTATCCCTCAATCTTACTATGCATACCACCCACATGCAGGAGACCAATGAAATAAAAAGACACATTCGCATCGATAGAAGTAAAACCGACCACTTCTTAAGGGGTTTAGAGAGGGATTTACGCCCCATGAATTATAATAATAACATCGATCAAATTTATTACCATTTCACTACTATCCTTTCCAACACCATTAACAATTTTTCTATTGAGATTTCGTTTAAGCAGTCTAATAGAACTTCGAATCCATGGTTTGACAAATATTTCAAAATTTCCAGGAAAGTGATCAGAGACGCTCCTAATGAAATCATTAAGCTGCAAAATATTAATGTATACAAAAATATCATCAAGAGGAAGAAAAGATCATATATTAATAAAATACAACATTATCTTCTCTACCTTTCTAAAGTCACGCCCAAAACATTTTGGCACCATGTTCTTGTTTGTAAAACCAAATATAACCATTATATCCCCTTAGAAAACTAGGACAACTATCTTAAGAATTTGTATGACTCTCCAGACACTATGGGCACCAGCTTAATCACTCCAATTAAGGAGGATGTATTCTCTCTTGACGACATTGAGTTTGGTATTAATAAACTCGCTAATGGGAAAGCTAAAGATATTGAAGGATACCAAGCCGAGATCCTTAAAATGGGAAGATCTATCCTCATTCATTATCTCCACAAGCTTCTCAATTTGGCTGTAACGCATGGCTTCCCTCATCTTTAGACGCAAAGCCTTATTGTACCTATATTTAAAAATGGGGACAAGAGTGTTCCATCCAACTACATGACGATGATGTTTAGCATATCTTCGCCAAGCTTTATGGGCTCATTTTGGAGAAGAAGCTTAGCCTTTGGATTGAAAGCCAGGGAAAAAGAGCTAAAGGACAAGTTGGTTTTAAGAGACATCACTCGACTATTCACTGTGTGATCACTCTTAGAATCATTGCGGAGGAATGCCGCAATAGTAATGCTGATCTCTTCTGTTTCTTTTTGGTTTGTATAAAATATTTCGACACTGTCCCTCAAAATAAACTTTGGGAGACACTTAAAGAGACCATGGTCCCTCCTGAGCTAAGGATTATTGTGGTCTGTCTCTACAAGACCGTCACTGCCAATATTAAGACCAATGAGGGGTGGTATAAAGACATTAAATGCAATGTTGGAGTTAAGCAGGGGTGCCACCTATCTCCTACCCTTTTTGGCATATACATCGATAAGCTAGAGGAGTGTCTGGAATTTGTGGGGTGCAAGGGCACCGAGTTTGCTGGTGTTCTCATTACTCTTTTCCTCTATGTCGATGATACCGTTCTTCTTGAAAAAAAGCATGATGAACTTGACAAGCAACTCCAGATTCTTCATGACTACTGCTCCAAGATAGGCATGACAGTTAATACCAAGAAGAATAAAGTCATGATCATTGATTCGAAAAATATCACCCATGGTAGTTTCATGTATAATAACCAGTGCTTAGAGTAGGTTTCTTCTTATAAGTATTTGGGCATTGACTTCCCTCATAATCTCAACTGGAATTAGAACATCGAGAAAAGGATTATTGGGGGCTAGAAATCTTATTATGAGCTTGAAAACAATTTTAAGTCACCTGATCTTTACATTTGGAGTAAAAAGAGGTTCCTCTTTGAGACCCTTGTCACCCGTGTTGTCTTATATGGATATGAAGTTTGGGGTTGCAGTATATCGAGAGTGTCATGGAGGAAGATTGAGATGATTCAAAAGAAATTCATAACCTGCAACCTTAAGATTAAGGGAAATACTCCCTATCCTATCCTCTTGATCGAATCTGGTTTGTCCCCCATTGAGAGTACGACTATGTCTAGATATCTGATGTATAAGAAGAAGCTTAACAAAATGGAATAAAAAAGGCTCCCTAAAATTACTTCTAACTATAGTCAAAACCCTCAACTTTGCCTCAAGTTTAGGTGGCATAAGGATGCCCAATCCTGGCCCAACCATTGGGGAATTAAGGAGGAGATTAGTATGGGAAACAAAGATAATATCAAAAATACTCTTACCTCTAAGTTTAAGGACAAGCTGTGGGAGGATCAGGAGCTGGAGGGTAAAAGGAAGCTAAGATACTATAAGGAAGTGATCAACCCCACCCTTGATAATCAGAATTATCTCACTGTGTTGTCCAGTAATAATAAAAAAATGAACATCGCTAAGATAAGAACTAATTACCATGAGCTTCGGAGTGAGACTGGGTAGTGGTCTATTCCCTAGATCCCTTGGAATGTGTTGTAGTTGCTACAACACGCTCCAAAATTTTTCCCCTTATAAATTTTTGAGCCCCTAACATTTTTCAAAAATGGAGTCAAGCCTAAATTCACTCTTTCAAAATCTCAAGTCGCTAAGTCACAAAATTGGTTAACTCATTTAATTTGTGACCCTGAGACCTTGCGACTCCTTAGGTCACAAAGTCGCGAGGTCGCACATCATCCCGAAACCAAACAATTGTGACCTTACGATCCTGCGACCCCGCGACCCCCTAGGTCGCAAGGTCGCAGAGACGTGAGGTTGCACATCGCATCAACTCAACTCATTTGCAACCTTGCGACCCTCATTTGTTTGCCACACGTGCGACCCCTTTATATATATAAGGGTCTCATAGGTCGCATTTGACCTGCGCGATGGAGAAAGAAAACGCCTCTGACAAGCCAGCTGGAGCACGTTTTTCCCAGGTAAGTTGCATAATCCTCCTGTTGTTTCCTTTTTGATTGATTGTTGCCTCCTTTTCCCTCACCTTAGCCCTTTTCAAAGCCTCAACCTAGCTTCTGTTATCTTCCATGAATCTTGTTGCTATAACTTGCCACTCCCCATAACTTGATGTCCCTGTGTACCTCCTCTAGAAGCCTCCCTTGCATCAGCCTATTCAAGTTCCCCTTCAAGCCCTTTAAATAAGGAACTTAATGATTGCTTCCAACTTGATGTGTCACCCTACCTCCCTTTTGATTAAAAAAAGATGGAGTGTGTTACACAAAAAAGTTGTCACCGACATTCGCTAACTCTGGGTAAGGTTTTGCCAAAACTCACATACCTCCTCTACAAGTCTTACAACCTTTACTCCTCATGTCAAGCCTTGAAACAGGAGGAAAAACCCTAAAAATTTCTGAAACTTTGGGTACACAGGTAACATGAGGCTTGCCTGCGTTCCTAGCTTGGGTACGCATGTAATACACTGTTTACCTACGTTCTAGAACACATTTTTCCATTGCAATGCCTGCATACCCTCCTCAAAGTCAAAAATGCGAGAAAGTAAAGTCAAAAAAGTGGTTTGAGGTCAATTCTAGAAGGTTCTAGATGAGAATTTTTGGGGATGAGTACGCTTTGATAAGGTGCATGTATCCCTCACCTTAAGGAACTAATCCCTTGATGTGAGGAGTCTATCCCTTTGAAGGAGGATTCTATCCCTTAAATGGTGGAATCTTAACCTCCTCGTCTGCTCTATAAAAGGAGGCATTGGGTAGCCTTAAATGGTTAAGTTTTTGGAGATTGAGGATTAGAGTTCAAGCTTTATGTGTGATTGAGCTGAAGTGTTGTTGATATTTAGACTTCTTTCTGCTGAGCTTTTGAGAGGAAAGATCACATACCTCTTTATGCTTCTGGAGGAAGAGTGCAAGACTTATCAAAGTAGAGGAGATTCCTGCTTCGGACCCCGGGAAGGCCTTTCAAACATCAAGGCTAAGGTTGTAAGGTTCTTCTGTATATTTTTAAGATTAATACAATCAAGTTCTGTTTTTCTCAATAAATTGTCGTTCGATTGTTTATTTCAATAAGCTGTCGTTTGATCATTTATTTCATAGATTCCTTGATCACTATGATAGGTATGTTTTATAATTATTTGTTATACAGGTGCTATTTAATATTTTCTTGTCTGTGATTGCAGGTCGACGAAAGACGACACTTTCTTGTGACGAAAGAACTCTTGTTGCGGCGGAAGGATTATTGTTGCGACGAAAGAACTCTTGTTGCGATGGAAGGATTATTGATGCGACGAAAGCACTACGACCGCAAATAAGCATTTGGATCTAAGGTAGGATCGACACCTTCATAGCATTTATTTGTAAAACAAATATATCTAGAGAAAGACAAACTTAGTTGTTCGTTTGTTGCTAGATTGTCTTCTGACACTAGGGAGATCGGTCTTGTCCGCAAGAACGATTTATCCGGCCAACAAATTGGCGACTCTGCTGGGGAAAGAACTTGTTGTTTTTGGTTCTCTTTTATTTTGATTTGAGGAAAAGTTTTTCCTAGTTTTTGATTGATTGATATCTACCTGGGTAGCTTAGGTTTTCTCTGTTTTCGAAAATTTTGAAATCTTGTATGTTTTTCTTGAAGTTTTCAGGGGACCGCACTTTGTCTTCACACACAGTGCGGACATCTCCGCACTTTCCTTAAGTAACCAGTGCGGGACCGCACTTGTTACTTCTGGGACCTGCGGACCTTGTTAAAAGTCTTGAAAAACTTAGATTTATTTTTTCAGTTTAGTTTAGATTTAATTTAGGATTCTTAGCATCTACCCAGATCTGTATTTCTCTGTCAAAAATCTCTTGTTTCTGAATTTCTTTCAGCAATTCTTCATCTCATCAATCTCCATTAAGTTAATTGGGTGTTTTGAGTCTCTTTTTTGAGAAATTCTTAATTTGATTTCCTTTGTTCATTACTTGGAGGTTTGTCTCAGTATTTTCACAATTTTGCATCTTTTTTCTTTTGTTTTTGCAAAAAAAATTCCCCCTCATTCGCCCGGGGGGGGTAAATTGTGTATGAGTGTTAATTGCCTTTGAGTGTTTTTTGATCTTTGGAACTCTCACCCAATTTTCTTGACTTGCACTTGATTGGTTCTTAGATTACATTAGAATCATCTTGTGTTTGAGAATTCTCTTGCATAGATCACATTTGCATAATTAGAATTCTCATTTTCGGAATATAAATGAAAAATGTGCATAGATTACATTTGCATACTTTTCAAGTGAATTGTGCATAGATTACAATTGCATAGTTTACATTCTGAAAAATCAATTGTAGATTTAGATCAATTTTCTTTGATTTGAATTTAGATGTTTTTATGCTTGTTTTAAAAACAAAAAAATATAAAAATTGTTTTGGGATTGATTTGCATTAGTTTTTCTTGATGAAATTAGTGCATTAGAGAATTTGTTATATTTTCTCTTAGTGATCAATTTTTTTCATTGTTGGAAGTGAATGGAAACTCTCTCCTTACTTTAGTTAGGATTCATCAAATTGAAAAGATTACATTATCATATTCGATTGCATTCAGTTTTGGTTCGGGTCATAACACCATTGGTTTCATATCCATTTACCCTTTTGAGTAATAACAGCCTAAATAACACAACGCTTAATAAAATTCATCTAGTAATTTTTACATTTCTAGGGCTCTTATCACCAACATAGCTTAGGCTAGTATCTTGGAGTACGGAGTAATTAACTCTCCAAGATAGTAAAAACAAACAAGTAGATAAATCTTGCGGTAGGAAATAAATCCAATTGTAATTGGTACAATCTGGGAAGCTTCTCTTAAAGAAGTCAATCACGAGATCATGTCCGAACCTTTGAAACAATCAATTCTGTTTCATTGGGGAAGATATAAGATTTTGCGCACATTACAAATGGTAAACCTCAGATTAACCATTGTCGAGGAGCCTAGGGTCACTTGTCGGTAAACCTCAGATTGACCATGTCGAGGAACCTTCAAGGGGATTGAGCTTTGTTACTCTGCCCTTGCGCGTGGGATCGGATCATAGACTGTTCCCCCAGTTGTATTTGTTACTGTTGGTAACCTTAGTGTCCATAAGCTTAAGATTATTTCCTAAGGTGACGGTGAAGGAAAGATCTCACTATACCTGGAGTAGACGTCGACTAGACTCACTTGGACTCTCTGGGGGGTTCTCTTCACTCGAGATGGTTTTGTGAAGAAACTTGTGTTAGTCTGTTTCATTAAGCAGGTTGTCGGGGTAACTGTTCCAACCGCCATTTCTGCATCAAAATTCTACGATGTTGGATTTCATCACCAACTAGTGTTTTCAGTGCAGGAATCTACTGTTTGTGTGTGGTTTGACTCCTAGATTTGATAGCGTGTGTTAATTTGTTTGTTTTTAATTTTAGAGACCATAGGTGTGAATTGTGAATTTTAATTGTTAGGTGTGAATTGTGAATTGTTAATTTTAGTTTTAAATTGTTAATAAAATTCACTGAAGTTGAATATAATGGCAACTGTTCCGAAATTTACCAACCAAGGAACCCCTCTTAACGAGAATCCTAGTACTTTTCCTTGCTTTGGAAATGTTGGTCCTCCTTATATGGCTACTTTGTCATTACCTGGATTTATAATAGGTTTACCGATATGGTTATTTTCAACTTCGTTGGCCCCGAATACTCCAATTGTTCCACCTCAACCGGATGCTTCACCTCAACAGAGTTCACCATCTCAACATCACCAACCTTCTGTTGACCCTTTACCTTCTTCGCTTAATATTTCCTCCTCCATTTCTTCCTCTTCGCTTGGTAAAAGCCTTGACGCTAGTAACCAGGTGGCTAAGAAGAAGAAGAAAGGGAAGAAGAAGAAGAAGAAGAAGCAAGATAAGAAAGAAGTCAACCAAACAACCATGGTTGTAAGTGTTAGTTGTGTTGAGGAAACCTCCAACATGCATCGTAAACCAAAATACCCTTGCAGGCTTTGTAAGGGTGACCACTTCCTTATCAATTGTCCTGGTATTCCTAAGGTCTTGGAAGTATGGTCAGAAAAATCTCATCAACTTTCCGTTGATCCATCAACCAGTGATAGTCAGGTTCCTGGGAAAAAGGGTAAAGTTAGGTTTCCTTGTAAGTTATGCAAATGGAGTCATCAAACTCACATTTTCCCTCACATGGATGAAGCCTCAGGATTATTGGAAAACCTTACTATTCCATAGCAAGAATTTCCAACTGGTTACCGTAAACTTTCTCCCAACCTACCGTCAACTGACGGAGTGATTGATCTAATTTCAAGTACAGTCGATCCCACTCTTCCATTGGAGAGTGAAACTCATATCACTCAGTTTGATGATCCATTAGTTGATCAAGTGGTCGATTCAATTTCACATTCGGTCGATCCCATTCTCCCTGTAGAGAGTGAACTTCATACCGCTCAGGTTCTTCTTGTTACATCAGATTCTTCTACGCCGGGGGGCATTTCACCTGTTTCTACAGAACCCCCTCCAAGTACTAAGGTATTTTCCTTTGATTGGAATAGACTGACAGAACCTCGTCTTCCTTCCTCCATCCCTTTCCAAATCATTGTGAAGTTGGGTGGTAGGGACATACACCGCACACAGGTAGATGAAGGTGCTTCTGTTAGTATTTTATCCTCAACTGTTTGGAAAGCTTTGGGTTCCCCTCAGCTTGTGCCTATTACGCAGAATCTGAAAGCTTTTAACAGGACCATTAGTAAACCTTTAGGGATCCTTCCTAAGTTTTCTATTACTTTGGAAGGTAAAATTGTCTGTATTGATCTTATGGTAGTTCGAGGTCCCTTGGATTTCAATTTACTCCTTGGGCGAGACTATGTCTATGCAATGAAAGTTGTCGTATCGACACTCTTTCGCGTGATGTATTTCCCTCACAATGGCAATATTGTGACTGTAGACCAGCTTTCATTCCCTAGTCTTGATTCGACTACCAATGATCCGACATCCCTGAATGTTCCTCATACGCAAGTGGTATCTACCCCGCCACGGGTTAATTATGTGGCAGCTAGTCCCATGTTTTCAATTACCGATGTAAGCGAGCCTCTCACTGTTTGCTCGTCTTCCTTTGACTTAGATCCGGTAATTGACATGGAAAACTCTATGGGATTATTTGAACACGATGTTCTTATCCCTTTTGAGTCCCTTGACATGTATTCCTTCCAGAGAACTATTCTTCCTTCTGATGAAGACCTCTTGGAAGCCATGATCAAGTTGTGTCCATTGACATGTGTTTCTCCCAGTTGGAAGCCATGATCAAGTGGGCGAGGATAGTTCCTGTTACTGTGTCAACCTCGTTAAAAAATGAATCAAGTATGAGGATGGTTCCTGTTACTGAGTCAACCTCGTTAAAAAATGAATCAGGTACGAGGATAGTTCCTTTTACTGTGTCAACCTCGTTAAAAAATGAATCGGTAGGTTAGATTAATAGATTAGAAATAAGTAGTTTCTGAGGATGGTTCCTGTTACTGAGTCAACCTCGTAAAAAATGAATCAGGTATGAGGATAGTTCCTATTACTGTGTCAACCTCGTTAAAAATGAATCAGTGAGTGCGAGGACGGTTCCTTTACGTGTCAGCACGGTAACAAAAAATGAATCGGTTAGTGTGAGGAGAATTCCTTTTCTTGTGTCCAACCTCGTTAAAATGGACTGGTAGGTACGAGAAAGTTTTTCCTGTGTCAACCTCTTTAAAAAATGAATCAGTTGGTCCGAGGAGAGTTCCTTTTACTGTGTCAACCTCGTTAAAAAATGAATCAGGTTTGAGGACAGTTCTTTTCCTGTGTCAACCTCGTTAAAAAATGAATCAGTTGGTCAGAGGATAGTTCCTTCTACTGAGCCAACCTCATTAAAAAATGAAGTAGGTATGAGGACAGTTCTTTTCCTGTGTCAACCTCATTAAAAAATGAATCAGTAGGCTATGTAGGTAGATTAGAAATAGAGTAGTTAGCTGAGGATAGTTCCTTTTACTGTGTCAACCTCGTTAAAAAATGAAACACGTTACCATGAGCATAGTTCTTTTCCTGTGTCAAGCTCGTTAAAAAATGAAACAAATCCTCCCTTAATTGAGTCGAGTCTTTGAATAGACCTCGTAAATGTTAAGTAATATATTTAGGTTAGTTTTTAGGTTGGGTCTTTCATATGATCTCGTAAATGAACCTTCATTCCATCCAGCTATTAATTACCAGCAGTGTACTTAGTTGAATGAAATGAAGCTGGGGGGGCATGCGCTCTAGCAGTTACGCTTAGGGGGCATCAAGCACAGTTTTCTCTCTGTTTCAAGCTTGTGTAAAAATGAAACCACTATGAAGCATAATTTTTCTCTGTTTCAAGCTTTTGTAAAAATGAAACCTATCTTGAGTCAATTTCGGTTATTTTCAAGACTCGTTAAACTCATGAAAATCTCGAGATTATTTTGCTATCTTTCATTCTCGTAAAAAACATGAAAATGCCGAGTTCTTTCCGTCTTTTCCTGCTCGTAAATTAAATTGAAAGTCGGCCACAGGGGTACATTTTTATCCCTTTTTCGAACTCGTTAAAACTTACGAAAAAGTGAAAACCAGGAGTACATTTTTATCCCTTTTTCGAACTCGTTAAAACTTACTGAAAAAGTGAAGCCTTAGAGTCCTCTTTTAAGCCCTTTTCAGACTCTCTAAAATTGAAAATATTGTCGAGCACTTGATTATTCGAACTCGTTAAAGTAAATGAATAATCGTCCCTTCAGTATAAGTTTACCCCTTTTACGGACTGAAATGGACTATTTACGAAAAAGGTATACGTTGACTAAATATGGTCAATAGAGTTCTCTCCCGCATTATTTTATCCTTTTTCGGGCTCGAGAGACTAAATTTACGAAAAAGAACACCCACAGATTTTTCTTAAGTTTTTCTTCTGACTCCCTAAAACTGAAAAACACCGAGTTTCTCCTATACTGGACTCGTTAAAATTTAACAGTAAAGGACCTGTTTAATTTTCAACAGGAACGAACCACTCCTTCTTAGGGTTTGAATCTTAAACTAAGTTGGACTCATCCGAAGGATGAGCTTATAAACAAGCAAATGTTATCCTCCTCAAGCTTGTCAAAAATAAAGAGGTACTTGCTAGAAATGGTGGGGGAAAAGAGAGAAAAATGGACTTGTTTGTTGTATTTTGATTTTTCGAAAATCTAGTTAACCACTCTTGAACACGACACTTTCAATCACCTGGGTTGGGAAATCCTTTGCATAACAGTTAATCAAACCTCATTTGAAAGTCTTCATCCGGTTCCTGGGTATTAGCTTTGGGTCAATTGTCACCAAGCCATCTGTAGTGTCATTATGTGCTCAAGAGGACAGTTCAAACAAACCATTCATCTGAAAAATATCTGTCATCCATTTTGACCATCCCTGAGTCATTCCTTTCCAGTATGTTTTCAAAACTTGATCTATGATTTTGTGTTGTGGGCGTGCCTACAACGGATCACTTTCTATCGACGACAACTCATTATCTAGGAAGTTGATCTAGAAATAGTCAGTACCTTGAAATCTACATGCCTCAATGGCAGGTTTATCGCTTTCAACGATGGGTTGCATAATTGACCTTCGATCGAATGATTCCGTGACATGTTCGACTTCAGCTCATTCATTCACATTTCATGGATTGTACTGAGTACTTTGAGAGCCATTGACATTACTGGTGGTTTCTCTCACACTTGTTAACAGTTCACATCATTGAATGGTAATCAAGTGGTTTCTACCATGTTCGACTTCAACACATTTATTCACATGGATAGAATCGTACTAGTTCGAGATGCGGAAATCAAGACCCTGGATCTAGTTTCTACCATCCAGGCTGTGAGGAATTTTGTTATCATTTATACAGTGGACTATTTATAAATAGATGGCTACGTCCATACTGTGTCTACACATGCCTATACTGTGATGTATTCAAAATCATTCCTGTATCAGAACAATTTAAGTTAGTTCTAGTTATTTTTCATCTGAGTATGGGAATGCCTACCTCAGCGATGATATGTATACATATATATTTTGCATTGAATGTTTTTACAGGTTCCGACTAGGGTGTCCATAGAATGATCCTTGAAATGATAAAGTACTACACTCTTCATATATGACAGACTTCAGTTTCATCTATTCCAGCCTTTGCACTTTAGGGGGCAATCTGTTACACTAAAAATTGTCATCCTGACATTCTGCTATTGGTATGAGCTCATTATAACTCATACATGCCTCCTGCGCAAGTCTTACAACCTTTACTCCTCATGTCAAGCCACAAACAAGAAGAAAAACCTAAAAACCTGCGAAAGAATGGTACGTAGGTAACATGAAGCTTGCTGCTTTCTGGCTTGGGTATGTAGGTAATGCGCTAGCTTACTTTGCATTCTGGGAAGGCACGATTTTCCTTTGGAATGCGTGCGTACCCCCCTAAAAAAGTAAAAAGGCGAGAAAGTAAAGTAAAAAGTGGTTTAGGGTGTTCTAGAAGGTTCTAGATGATAATTTTTTTGGGGATGAGTATGCTTTGATAAGGTGCATGTATCCCTCACCTTGAGACTAATCCCTTGATGTAGAAGTGTTGGGTCAATCTAGTCTCCTAAACTGAGCTCATTTAATTGTCAACCAGGATTTGTAAACTGCTGAAGTGAAGTGTACCATATGTACCTAGGTGCTTGTTTCCTAGTGCGTTGTGTGTAGTGTGTTGTGATGTTTTTGGTCTTTTATGTTGATTTCTGATGTTTTTGGTCTTTTGGTGTTTTATGCTTACAATGAAAATGCCTAGAAAACTAATGGAAAGAAGTTGGTGGTCAAAAACAGAGTTAAGCCTAATGTATGGAATGGTAAATGCAATTGGAAACAATGAAGCAGAATTTGAACTATGACTAAATAAAAGCAAAAGCTTGATAATGACTTTTTAAACAAATGACACAAACTAATCTTGAGAAATGATCACTAAATATGCAAATCCTTTAACTAAACAGTTAAACACTAATGATGCAATACTCTGTCCTAAGCTCTTTTATTCTATGATTAATTCCTAGTTCTATTCTGCAATTTAATTGAATGTCACAGAACCTATACTCAAAGAGTTATTGGTTTCTTGTTCAAAGTAGTTCTTTTGAGAAAGAGCTCTGTTTATAAAATGATGAGGAGTTTGCAGAGAGATTTCAGACCTTATAGTGATGTTATCTTCTGTTCCTATGGTTATGGATCACTTGTAGTTTTCAGAACAAAAAGATGTTTGTGAATAATGAAGGCTGTCTTGTGAATCCTAACAACTAAAGTAATCTATTGTGCAAAGGATGACAATGTGAATATGAGATACAAGTGCAATGAGTTAATCTAAGAATAAACCTAAGATGCTACTAAACTAGAACAATGTTGAACTATAAGTCATCATCAAACTTGAAACAAAGTAACTGAACATGAATTAAATGCAAATGAAACTCCGGAGTTGTTCTAACTGTACTAACATGCATTAATCTACGAAGTTACACAATCTGTTTGTTCATAATTAGTGATATTTTGGAAGAGTTCCTTCTTTTGGAAGAGGTAGAACAATTCTGACTGTGTACTTGTATGCAATTGAAAGCAAATGAACTGAAAGCAAATGAAAAACTAAGTTATCACATCCATACCCTACTCGTCATTATGATGTCTTGGGCAATCGTTTAAGAGCAAGATCAGAGATGATACTTAGTACAAACACACAACTAAATCATTCATTATCATGGTCATGTCTTGAACTTCTTAAGAATGTCTTGGAAGAGTTTCTTCTTGTGGAAGAGTGATGAGAACAAGTGTAACTGTGATAGTGAATAGAAAAAACTATAACTAAATCCTACAGTACCATAGCTATTCTTCATTCATCATTATAATCTGTTGGAAGAGTGCCTTCTTGTGGAAGAGCTGGAATGAATATAACTACAGTAGCTAGTTAAAACAACTATAAATTCAACTCCTAATTCTACAATACCATAGTCATTCAACATTCATCATTTTAATATGTTGGAAGAGTGTCTTCTTGTGGAAGAGCTAGAATGAATACGACTACAGTAGCTAAAACAAAACAACTACTAATTCAGATGCAAAACGTAAAGGCAGCTAGGAAAACTTATCTAATTTACGCAAAGGAAATCCGTGCAAGAGGCAGGGGCCCTCTACCACTTGACGGCATTCGACTTCAAATTAAATCACGCCTTCAAAATAACTTTGTCTTCTCCATTAACGATGCAATAGTTTGAACATAACACTCTGTGTCTTCAAGGACGTAACACAGAGTTTTTAAACAAAATCTAGCAGCAAATCTAACATAAACTCTCTCTAACTAAGCTCTCGGTCTACTCAAGAGTTTATAAAGCAAATGCAAGTAACAATAATTACAACAATTTAGGAATAATGTCTTTCCTTATCCGAATCATATTAGGAGTCTTCAAGGTGGCTACGTGAAGGATAAAAGACATCTGGACTGAGACAGTCCTAGTAGGAGTCTTCCTTCATAAATGTGTTCCCACGTGCATAACCGTACCCAGAATCCATTTCTTCCTCCATGATGAGCAATGAACCATATAGACAGGACGTGGATCATGCCCATATGCGGTTTTCCTCAAGAGGCCACCTGGAACATACTCAAACATGAAGGTAGCTGCAGAATCGCCGGTTAGCTACGGAATGTCTGCATTCTGCAGCTAGTTCCGGTCAAAATGCTTAACAATGGAAAAAATCACAAAATTCCCCAAGTCAGTCATGTAAACCATTCTAGAAGTAATTTTAACTATATTTATTGATCAATTGGGCTTAAGATAGAAATGGACAAGGGAAAATGAGGTAAAATGAGGTGAAGGAAAGCCCAAATTTGAGGCTCAACATACCCCCATTGCTGTCTCTTTGCATGTCCTCATGCAAATTATCCTATGAATTCAGAGGCTTCTGCAAGGACATCTAATCCCCTTCTTCTCCTTTGTCTGAAAGCTAGAGGCCTTCTAGGTTTCCTGATCACAAGTTTGAACCTGAGGTTTGTGAGTGCCCTGATTAACTTTTTGTTCCTTGTCTTCAACTTCTCATTGGTCCTCTCCACTTTGTCTATATGCAGGGATAAGGTTGAGTTCATATCAGTCTTGAGCTTGATTTGATCTTTGAGAATTTCATTCTCATTTTTGATGTGTCTATTCAGCAATTCCAACTCATATCTATCCCTTCTTAATATATCAATTTCAGACAGTGGAGGACTAGGGGTTCTCTCTCTGCTTTCTGAAGCTGTCCTCTCTAAAGTTTCCACATAATCATAAATTTCCTGTTGAGCAGGATCAATTTCAGGGGTTCTTTCATAAAAATCCTCTTCATCATCCTCTTCAATGGGTGTTTCTTCATCTTCTATATTGATTACCCCTGTTTGTTTGATTGGTGTTTTCTTCAGTTTTCCCTTTAATCTGTGGCTTCTCCTAAGCTGAGAGGATCCCTCTCCTTTCTCTGTGGTAGATTCCTTGATTATATTTTCTTCCTTAAGTTGCCTCTTGATTCGAGTCAACTTCTCCAAAATGATTTCTTCACTGCTCTCTTGGACTGGTTTGTCGATTTCAACTTTTGAAGCCCTCCATTTCCTACTTCTCTTTGTAGGCTGTGGTTCAGGTGATGGTTCTTTTGCTTCTTCAAAATGATTTCTTATTAAGAAGTCATCCCATGTATCATTTGTTTTAGCTAGATGATGCTCAATCAAAATTTTGACCAAACCATGATGATACAAGGTTGTCTCTAAAAATTGAACTCTTCTCTGAACACAGGAAGCCATCTTCTTCAGACTTTGAAGCAAGAAATATGGTAGGTTTAAATCTTCTCCCAGAAAATGCATCATTAGTCTAATGTGGTAGACATAAAATGTCCCATATCTACCCTCACATGTAACAAATTTTTGTAAAAGAAGTAGTATGTTTCTCCATTTTCTTTTCAATGCAGTACTGGGAATTCCTTTCTTGAATACACTAACATCCATATTTGGTGATTTTAAAATTTGTTTCCAGGAGTCATTGTGGAATTCCCTATTTTTAAACCATCTCTCCCCAATTCTGGACAATCCTGTAGCCTCTGCTATAAAAACTTCAGTGACAGTAAACTTGACATCCCCTATTTCAAATTCGGTTCCTTGAAATGATCTGGCAAATGTTTTAGTGACTTCCTTATGGAAGCCATTAAATTTTTCCAAAAATTGAAGCCATCCTATTTGTTGTAACATTTCCTTGCATTGTGGGTAACCTTCTAAATATTTTGAACCCACAGGTTCAGTCCTTACAATTAAACCCATGATTTTTCAATATCAAATTAATACTCTTCTACCAAAAAAAACAATGAATTTCACTTTCGAACTGGAATGGCTTCAAGCTCTAAATGAAAATGGCTTCAATTTTGGAATGAAATACCTCTAATTGATAATAACAAATGCCTTTAAAACCTCGAACTGATATGCTTCTGTTGACAATTGAATGTCGGAGTGCTATGCCTTTGTTTGATGATGAAAGCAGTTTCAAATTTCGAGTTGAAATGTCTTTGATTGAAAATGGCAGATAGCTTCAAATTTCTTTTCGTGCAATACCTCTGGCTCTTAGTAGCAAAAGACTTCAAATTCAACGCTGCAACATCTCTGTCTCTGGTAACAACAGACTTCAAACTCAACACTGCAACGTCTCTGTCTCTGGTAGCAAAAATCTTCAAACTCAATCACTATAACACCTCTGTCTCTGGTAGCAAAAGACTTCAATTTTAACACCTCTGTCTTTTGATAACAACAGACTTCTAACTCACACTGCTACAATTCTGAGTTTATAGTGAAAATGCTTCAAATTCCGTCCACAGTGATATGCTATCTGCCCACGGTATTAAGTGGCTTTGAGTCCTCACACTATTATACTTCCAAATTTACCTCTTCTGTTCTGCTCTGCGTTTACAATGCTCAATGCTGTTCAAACTGATATCCTTTAGCTCTGCTCCCGGTGATAATAATATCTCTGTCTTCGGAATGGAATACCGGCTACGGAATGAAGTTATGGCAAATGGTCACGGAATAGAGTAGTGGAGTGAGGTGGAGGGCTTGTATTAATGATTGAGGAGACGGCGGAGGATTTTACGACGGCAGAGGGAATCATCATCATTAAATGCTTTGGTTAAGAGACGTGGAAAATTCAAATGCTTTGGCCATTTCACCGCTTAAATGCTATCGGATATGAAATTTGAAATGGAAGATTTTAATACAAAGTCTATAGAGGGTTTGTTGGTGTTTGATCAATAAAAACAATTAAAACAACCTTTCGAATAATCCACAACTAAACTATGCTAAACTTTTATGAAATGCCATCGTAATTTAAATTTGTTACCTCTGCCCTTTATTTGATTTTTTTGTAGCCTTTGTCTTCTCTGCTCATCTCTGGAGGAGTCTTTATAATTTTCTTGATGCTTTTGACTCATGAATACACTAGGTCACTTTGTTGTAATTCTGATGTCTGCTGGTTGATGCCTTCAGGGTTTATAGCTGCGGAAAGACTGTCGTGCTGCAGAAAGGCTGATCAGCTGCAGAATGTTCCTGTAGAACACTTTAATCATGAAAATGGCATGTTTTTGGAGTATGGATGAAATGTTATGTGGTATGAATGAAAATGGATGATGGATTATGATATGTATGAAGTGGATAATGGAATGGAATGGATTCAGTTCATGAAATGGAATGAAGGAACATAAGGGTTGTACTGCAGTTCATGACATATTTTATTCACTTACAGCAAGATATCAAATTCTGTGTTTTGACATGAAAATGAGATGAATGGAAGATGGAGTGAGATGAATGAGATGTGGAATGGAGTGAAATATGAATGATGGATGAGATGAAGTATGGATGAATAAGTGAATGGAGTGAGATGAAATGAATCATAAGCACTATGGAACTGTACTTATGATTTTTTATAACAGCTGCTTATAAAAACAAAAATGGGAAAAGTTAGAGTGTCAGAGAGACTCTGATTTTCACCCTATCTTTTCTGTATAAACATGCCAATCAATGATTGGTTTTCATGTTTATACCTTTATTTTTATTTTTTTTTATTTTTTTATTTTTTTATAGAATAGAAATGCTTCAGAAAATTTAATCAAGCTGATGAAGAAGAGAGACTCTTCTTCATTAACTTCACATCATTGTCTTCTTGGAACTTCTTGATAAACTCTTCTCTTGAGAGTGGCTTGTGGTATAACTTCAGTCTATGACCATTCACAAGAAAAGTGACCTCCTCTTCATCTATAGTTCTGATTTTTACTGCCCCATTATCAAAAATTCGAACAATTTCATATGGCCCAAGCCAATGTGTCTGAAATTTCCCTTGAAAATCCTTGAATTTTGAATCAAACAAAAGAGCCCAGTCACCCTCTTTAAATTTCTTCTCCTTGATGTACTTGTCATGCCATCTAGCCCTTTGTTGTTGGACTAGACTTGTTTTCTGAACTGCATCTTGTCTGATCTCATCCAATTCATTAATTTGCTCCAGTCTATGCTTTTGTGCCTCCATTAAATCAAGTCCTAGCTGAACTGCCATTTTGAAAGTTTGAATCTGGAACTCTATGGGAAACAAAACTTGCTTTTCATAAACAAGCTCATAAGGAGTATGGCCTGTTGTGTTTCTCCATGTAGTTCTATAGGCCCACAAGGCTTCAGGAAGCCTATCTACCCAATCTCTTCTATGTAGATGAACAGTCTTTGTTAGGATTCCTTCAATGACTTTATTAGTGGATTCCACTTGGCCATTTGCTTGTGGATGATAAGGAGTAGATGTTCTATGTCTGATTTTGTAATTCTCCATCATTTGCTCCACTAGCCTTGATGTAAATTGAGCTCCTTGATCTGTAACAATTTCCCTTGGGACACCAAAACGAGTGAAAATATCCTCAAAAAGAAAAGTAACTACAGATGATTCATTAGCAACAAGTAATGGTTTAGCTTCTACCCATTTAGTAACATAATCGGTGCAAACTAATATATATTTCTTTTGTCTTGATGGAGGACTAATAGGTCCTACAAAATCCAAAGCCCATTTTTCAAAAGGTTCAATGTGTACCTGAGGTTGTAATGGCATCTCACCTGAAGGAGAATGTTTCCCTACCCTTTGGCAACTGTCACACCTTTTGACATACTCCTTTGCATCTTTAAACAAAGATGGCCAATAATATCCTAAATTAAGGATCTTATAGGCTGTCCTCTTATCTGCAAAGTGTCCGCCACAAGGTTCATCATGACATGCCTTGAGAATTTCAAGCATCTCATCTTCACGAACACACCTTCTAATGATCAAATCTGAACCTGTCTTGTACAACTCATTAGCGACCCATGAATATCTTGCACTATCATTAATGATTTTTCTTTTATCCCTTGCATTCATAATTGAAGGAAACTTTCCTGAAACTAAATAATTAGCAATATCGGAAAACCATGGAGTTTGAGTAGAAACTGCAAAAAGATATTCATCAGGAAATTGATCTTCAACCGGAGTGTCATCTTTGATATTTTGAATTCTAGACAGGAAGTCAGCCACAGTGTTTTGTTTTCCAGGCCTATCTAGAATAGTAATGTTGAATTCTTGCAATAATAAAAACCATCTTATAACTCTACCATTAGTGATTGATTTATTCATTAAATATCTAATGGCAGAATGATCAGTGTGAATAAAAGTTTCATAGCCTGTTATATAGTGTCTAAATTTGTTAATGGCATGAACAACGGCTAAAAACTCTTTTTCAGTTACAGTATAGTTTAACTCTGCAGGAGTCAAATTTTTACTGATATAATAGATGGCATAGGGAATTAAATCTTTCTGTCCCAATACTGCTCCTAAAGCTGTATCGGAAGCATCTGTCGAGATATGAAAAGGTAACTTCCAGTTAGGCCCCCTTAATATAGGTGCTTCAGAAATTTTGGTTTTCAGGGTTTCAAAAGCTAACTGGCAATCAGAAGTCCACTTAAATTCACAATCTTTGGTGAGTAATTTGAAGAGAGGAGATGCTATTTTGGTGAAGTTTTCTATAAATCTCCGATAGTACCCCGTAAATCCTAGAAAACTTCTTACATCTATTTGACAACTTGGAATGGATAGGTTAGAAATAACTTCAACTTTCGCTTCATCAACTCTAATCCCATCCCCTGAAATGTGGTGCCCTAAAACAATACCTTCAGTGAACATCATAAAACATTTTTCATGACTAAGAGAAAGGTTTGCTTATAGCATCCCCCAAGACTTTATCCAATTTTCTAAGCCTCTTCAAATGTGTCCCCATAAACTCTGAAATCATCCATGCACACCTCTACACAGTCATGTATTAGATCCGAAAAAATTCCTAATACTGCCCTTTGGAATGTTGCAGGTGCATTGCATAATCCAAATGGCAATACTCGGTAGGCATAGGTACCCCAAGGACAAGTAAATGTGGTTTTATCTTGGTCTTGAAGTGCTACTTGGATTTGATTGTAACCACTAAACCCATCTAGGAATGAAAAGTACTTTTTACCTGCTAATGTATCTAATACTTGATCTATGAAAGGTAAGGGAAAATGGTCTTTAAGAGTAGCTTTATTCAGTTCTCGGTAGTCAACACACACCCTCCATTTTCCATTTTTTTTTGGCACAATTACCAAAGGAGAAACCCACTGACTATCTGAAATAGGATAGATGAAATTAACATTTAACAATTTTTGCAATTCCTCTTTAACAATTTCCCTAAGATTTGGATTCATCTGTCTTTGAGGCTGTCTGATTGGTTTGCAATTTGCCTCTATATAGATGTGATGAGTACAAGTCTTGGGACTTATCCCTTTCATGTCGGTGTATTCCCATGCATATGCAGAAGAATGTCTCTGTAATACTTTGACTAACTCTTCTTGTTGAGATTTTTCTAGGTTTTTGTTTATGTTCAAGGTTTTGCCTGGAAAAATTTCACTTGTAGAACTGCCAAATTTGTCCATAGAATGAAGAGACATCTGCCTAGATGACAAGAATTCAATATTGGATCCCTCTTGAAATGATTCTTGTTTGTGTTCTGGAGAAGATTCAAAGTTTTCTAGAGTATTCAGAATTTGATTATCTTCACTAATTTCTGAGATTGTGAAGAGTGGTTGTAAATATTCTTCATCCTCTATCCATTGAGTGTCATCTAGATCTGTAATTGTCCTAGATGGAGGATATAAAGTGAATTTATTTGTTGAACTACCATCAGAAATATACATATCACCGGACCTACAACTAATAAAAGCATCAGCTGTAGCCAACCAAGGTCTTCCTAGTATAACAGGATGGCCTCCTAGGTTATTCTTGGGTGTTAGGATCATGAAATCCACAGGGTACTCCCAAGAGTCTAGGGACACTGGAATGTCTTCTATTACCCCATCTGGTCTGATCACAGATCTATCTGCTAATTGTAATAGTGTGGGTGTAAAGAGAAGATTAGGAAGTTTCAGTTTGTACATGATTTGTCTACTCATGATATTTATTGCTGCTCCTAAGTCAATGAGTGTGTTTTGAATTTCAATTCCATTGATGTGAATTTTGACAACTGGATTTCCTGGGTCAAGATACTTTGGAATAGTAATCTTACCCATCATAATGTCTGCTATTTGTCCTACCAATTGAATTTTCTTGGTTTCTCTTATTCTTTTTCTTGTTGTCTTCATACTCAACTCCTTTATTGTTTTGGCTAAAATTGGAATTTCTTTGATGGCTTGCAATAATGGAATTTTAATGAAAACATTTCTCAATTCATCTAAGAAATCATAGTTAGGCACCATTATTTGTTTTTCTACACCTTTATCAATTTGCAGTCTTTCCGGAAAGGGAGGTATAGAAGTAGATGTGGATGGTTGCTCTAATACTGGAGTTGGATTTATTGAATCTTTTTGTTTCAGTTTTTCAATGTTTTGGTCTTGAAAGGATGTATCTTCTTCAAGACTTTTATTAACCCGTAGGGAGTCTTCCTCAGAATTATCTTGTTCTTGTATGATCACAGAAGGTTTCCTCTTCTCAAGTATCCTTCCAGACCTAAGTTGAACATCACTAGGGTCTAGAGGAGTAATTAAATAAGTTGGAAATTGTTGTCCTTCTATCATGTATGTATTCTGAGGGTTCTTATTATTGGGGTTTGGTATGGGCTGAGCTGGCAATTGATTGGATTTTTGAGGGAATGGTAATGGAAGTGGTTGATTTTGATGTGGTTGGTTCTGATGATGTTGTTGAGGATTTTGTTGAAAAATTTGTTGAAGATTTTGAGGAAAATTTTGTTGAGGATTTTGAGGATAAAAATGTGGATATGGTGGATAGGATGGTGGATACTGGTAATATGGAGAGTATCTTCCATAGGGACTTTGTGATCCTTGTGCCCAAGCTGGAGATTGGTTTTGAAATTGGGGCCAAGGTTGCTGCCAAGAATTCCAAGGTGGAGGTTGATTATACATTTGATCATGGAATCCTTGTGTTTGAGGTCCCTGCCAAGGTCTTCTAAGACTAAGTTAAAGAGAATACGTAGGATACGTAGGGAGTTTCTTCTTCGACGACCTTGAAACCCGGGGAAGAGAAGGACAATTCTTGGTCTCATGTTTTTCAGAAAAAATGACACAGGTTTCTACAACTTTTACATCCAAAGGACACTCTCTCAAGGTATGTTTCTTTCTACATTTGGGACAAAAGATTGCCAAGGCATCAGATTCAGCCTTTTGCTTGTTTTGTATCTTGAGGGTGTCTATTTGTTCACTAAGACTCCCTAAGATGTCGGATTTAAAATCATCAAGCATGTGTCCTATTTCTGATCTACTTACTGTCCCAGAAGCAGATTTACTTGCTCTTGCAAGAGCAGGATCTCTTGGACCTTTGACAGTTTTGGATTTCCCTCTGGAAAGGTTGATACACAACTCAGATATTTCAGGTAATGTGAGTTGTGATATATCCCCTTTTCCCATCATGTTAAGGATATCCAACCATTCATCCCTAATGGTTTTCAACAAAAGAGCTTTTAAAGTGTCTTGATCTAGGTTTTCCATTTGTGCCCTTTTTATGTTGTATTTAAATCTTTCCAACAAATCTTATAAGTTTTCATCTTCTTTTTGTAACATCTTGAACACTTCTTCCTTATGATTAACCGGCATACAATAATCCAAGTATCTCTCTAGAAATGCTTGTCTCATGTCTTCCCATGTTCTAATAGAACTACTGTTTAAACTCATAAACCACTTCAATGCTGTTCCCTTCAAAGTTGAGGGAAATAATTTTAGTTTTTGAGCATCTTGTAAGTAGTCATAAGTCCTACACAGCACTTCAAATTTGAATAAGAAAGTTTCAGGATCTTCAGTTTTAAGTCCATAGAAGTTCGGAAGGACAGAAGGTGAAATGTTTTTCATGGTTGTATTGGTTTCTTCATCAAGTATAGGGAATCCAAAAGAGCTTCCTATTCTACCTCTTCCTCCTTCTACACCTCTACCTCCTTCTCCTCTTCCTCCTTCTCCTCTACCTCTACCTCTACCTCCTCCAAACAATGTGTGTTCTCCATTAACAACTCCTCCTCCTCCTTCTTCTGCCATGGTTGACTCTCCTGTAGAAGTAGAAAGATTTGTGTCCCTAACAGGAGTCTTTAGATCTTCTTCTATGGCAGGTTCAGTGGATGAAGTGGAAGGTTTCTTTGATGGAATAGGTGACCTTAGATCTTCTAGAAGTCTAGGATCAGTAAAGGATGGAAGATGGGTTTGAGTTGAAGGTGTACTAGCTTTGGATCTAGATGAAACAAGTGGTGTTCTAGATATCAAACTTTTGCCTCTGCTGCTTATAAATCTTCCCCTTGACTCTCTCTCCCTACGCATAAAATTGTTTTTGGATGCTAAGAAACAAGTTACCTAGTTTTGCTTTACATTGGCAGCTTAAATGTTGAATTCTCAATCTAGTCTCTATTTGAAGCTCATTTCAAAAATTGTCAGCAGGATTTGTGAAAATGAGTGAAGTGTAGGAAATAACTTTAGGTTGCTTGTTTTCCTAGTTTGCGTTGTGTGTAGAGTGTTGTGATGTTTTTGGTCTTTTGGTGTTTTATGTTCTCAATGAAACTGCCTAGAAAACTAATGGAAAGAAGTTGGTGATCAAAACAGAGTTAAGCCTAATGTATGGAATGGCAAATGCAGTTGGATACAAAATCTGAACTATGACTAAATAGAAACAAAAGCTTGATAATGACTTCTTAGGCAAATGACACAAACTAAACTTGATAAATGATCACTAAATATGCAAGTTCTCTAACTAGACAGTTAAACACTAATTTTATCATGGTGCAACATTCTGTTCTAAGCTCATCTATTCCATGACTAATTCCTAGTTCTATTCTGCAATTTAATTGAATGTCACAGAACCTATACTCAAAAAGTTATTGGTTTCTTGTTCAAAGTAGTTCTTTTGAGGAAGAGCTCTGTTTATAAAATGATGAGAAATTTGCAGAGATACTTCAGACCTTGTAGTGATGTTATCTTCTGTTCCTATAGTTATGGATCACTTGTAGTTTTCAGAACAAAAAGATGTTTGTGAATAATGAAGGCTGTCTTGTGAATCCTAACAACTAAAGCAATCTATTGTGCAAAGGATGACAGTGTGAATATGAATCATTAGGTACCAATAAGTTAATGAAATAAACTAAGATGCTACTAAGTCAACTAAGTAGAACAATGTTGAACTATAAGTCATGTCAAACTTGAAACAAAGTAAGCGAACATGAATTATATAAAAATGAAACTGGAACTTTCTAGCAATCATGCATTATTCTATGAAGTTACACAATCTATTGGTTCATCTTAAGCAATGGAAAGAGTTCACTTCTTTTGGAAGAGGTAGAACAATTAAGTGACTGTGTACTTGTATGCAATTGAAAGAAAACTGACCAAAAGCAAATGAAAAACTAAGTCAAAGAATCCATACCCTACTAATCATAATAATGTCTTGGGCAAGCGTTTGAAACAAGATAAGGAGATGATACCTAGTACAAACAGAAAACACTAACCTTCAATCATGCATATTCATTATCATGGTCATATCTTGAACTTCTTAAAATGTCTTGAAGGATTCTTCTTGTGGAAGAGTGATTAGAACAAGTGTAACTGTGATAGTGAATAGCAAAAACTATAACTAAATCCTACAGTACCATAGCTAGTCTTCATTCATCATTATAATCTGTTGGAAGAGTGCCTTCTTGTGGAAGAGCTGGAATGAATATAACTACAGTAGCTAGTTAAAACAACTATAAATTCAACTTCTAATTCTACAATACCATAGTCATTCAACATTCATCATTTTAATCTGTTGGAAGAGTGTCTTCTTGTGGAAGAGCTAGAATGAATACGACTACAGTAGCTAAAACAAAACAACTACCAATTCAAATGCAAAACGTAAAGGCAACTAGGAAAACTTATCTAATTTACGCAAAAGAAATCCGTGCAAGAGGCAGGGGCCCTCTACCACTTGACGGCATTCAACTTCAAATTAAATCACGCCTTCAAAATAAATTTGTCTGCTCCATTAACGATGCAATAGTTTGAACATAACACTCTGTGTCTTCAAGGACGTAACACAAAGTTTTTAAACAAAATCTAGCAGCAAATCTAACATAAAATCTCTAACTAAGCTCTCGGTCTACTCAAGAGTTTATAAAGCAAATGCAAGTAACAATAATTACAACAATTTAGGAATAATGTCTTTCCTTATCCGAATCATATTAGGAGTCTTTGAGGTGGCTACGTGAAGGAGAAAAGACATCTGGACTAAGACAGTCCTAGTAGGAGTCTTCCTTCATAAATGTGTTCCCACGTGCATAACCGTACCCAGAATCCATTTCTTCCTCCATGATGAGCAACAAACCATGTAGACAGGACGTGGATCATTCCCATGTGCGGATTTCCTCAAGAGGCCACCTGGAACATACTCAAACATGAAGGTAGCTGCAGAATCGTCGGTTAGCTACGGAATGTCTGCATTCTGCAGCTAGTTCCGGTCAAAATGCTTAACAATGGCAAAAATCACAAAATTCAACAAGTCAGTCATGTAAACCATTCTAGAAGTAATTTTAACTATATTTATTGATCAATTGGGCTTAAGATGGAAATGGACAAGGGAAAATGAGGTAAAATGAGGTGAAGAAACTTCTGATTTGAGGCTCAACGAGGAGTATATCCCTTTGAAGGAGGATTCTATCCCTACAAAGGTGGAATCCTAACCTCCTCATCTGCTCTATAAAAGGAGGCATTGGGTAGCCTCAAAGGGTTAAGTAAGCTTTTGGAGATTGAGAATTGGAGTTCAAGCTTTATGTGTGATTGAGCTAAAGTGCTGTTGAGATTTAGACTTCTTTCTGTCGAGATTTTGAGAGGAAAGATCACATACCTCTTTGTGCTCCTAGAGGAAGAGTGCAAGACTTATCAAAGTAGAGGAGATTCCTGCTTCGGACCCCGGGAAGGCCTTTCGAACATCAAGGCTAAGGTTGTAAGGTTCTTTTGTTATTTTAAGATTAATACAATCAAGTTTTGTTTTTCTCAATAAATTTCCGTTCGATTGTTTATTTCAATAAGTTGTCGTTTGATCGTTTATTTCATAGATTCCTTGATCACTATGATAGGTATGTTTTATGATTATTTGTTATACAGGTGCTATTTAATATTTGCTTGTTTGTGATTATGATTAAGTAGAAAGATGACACTTTCTTAATGACAGAAAAGACATATTTGTTGTGTCGAAGGATTATTGTTGCGTAAAATGAATCTTGTTGTGACGGAAGGATTATTGATGTGACGGAAGCACTACGACCAAAAATAAGCATTTGGATCTAAGGTAGGATCGACACCTTCATAGAATTTATTTGTAAAATGAATATATCTAGATAAAGACAAACTTAGTTGTTCGTTTGTTGCTAGATTGTCTTCCGCCACTAGGGAGATCGATCTTGTCCATGAACGTTCTCGGCTTAGCAGAGTCTTTTACGCCGCGTAAACCATGCGCGGCTATTTGCGACCTGTGACCTCGCGACCTCGCGACCTCGGTCGCTAGGTCACATATATGTAAAAGTTCAGAGTGATGAGACTTTGCGACTTAGGGACCTTGCGACTCGGTCGCGAGTCGCTAAGTAGCTAGGTCACACTTCCATGAAGATCTAAACCAACGCGACTCAGCGACCTAGTTGCAAGTCGCCAAGTTGCTAGGTCACTTTTTTGTGAAAGTTTAAACCAACGCGACCTAGAGACCGAGGGACCTAGTCACAAGGTCGCCTGGTCGCAGTTTCACTCATTTTATTGAAAATAGTTTGAGTAGAGGTAGAAGCAGCCCAAATATTTATAAATATGACATCTATCTTATCGTGGGATTGTTTTATGAACATGCCAGAGAACCTCAAAGCTGAGCTAGATTGTGTATCCATCTCATCAGCCTCAAGTGATATGGGGCCTCTGGCAGTACAAAAAAGGAACAAAGCCCTGAGATAGAAATCTCGGAGGAGGAAATACCTATTTCTCTTCCCCTTATCTATGGAGATAGAACCTGCACTTTTGGCAAATGGGACAGTATGAATTGCTATCAGCTGTACCAAGAATTTACAAAGCCTGAATTTCCAGAAGACCTCCCAGACTGGCAGGCGTATGTGCAGGTTAATATATCCAAGCTCCATTACGCAGGTGCCCATCCGCCTATATTCCCATGTGCTGAGCTCATCGAGTGGATCCTGGAAAAGGTTGACCCCAAGATCTAGGTTATTCGGGATCACGCCAAAAAGACATTCGCAAGCCTGAAGGGACAAGATGTAGAATTCTATTATGCTCTTCCCACCCGAGAATAGATCTTCAATGATGAGTGGGCCACCACCCATGTATTCCCCATTCCCGAGACCTTAAGAGGGTGGTGGGAAGACCCAAAAAAGTTCCAGCTCAAGAAGGACCGGGAATATCAGACGACGGGTCTCAAAAAGGTCTACAAGCTTGTAGCTGCAATGTTATGTAGGATGTATGGCCGTCTTGGCAACCACTTTCAACGGCGCTTGGGTTTATCTGATGTATGTTGTTACTATGTATGGCACCCGCTTCAACTAGGCCAACTTGATAGTGGTAGCCCTCAAATCAAACATATCTACGGCACTAGCACCTGATGAAGGGTATGCATCAAAATTTTACATGGCGTCTTACCTTTTGGATGTGGTATGCGCAAGGTGCAATTTTTAGGGGTGGGCACACAACTAGGATTCGGAACACGACGGTCCAATTAAAAATATTTAATGGTGTTCTGGGATTCCAGATATAAGCAAGACATGGAGTCAATTGTGCGCAGCTTCATCCCCGCTCTCTACGGGAAGTTATTTAGAAAAGACACCCCATGCATGTCCAGGTGAGCCATGGAGACAATAACTCGAGTAGCCCACTGGTTCCTTGACACGGATGGTACTTTCATCTGATTTTTCAGGTCACTTAATGCTCCTCATGCACTGCCCTAGTTCGTAACCGACAAACTCCTCCTCCAAGAAACATGTTACCAGATGTCAGGGGGTTTTTTAAAAGTTCTCACTAAGGACAAGAAGAAGCCATGACCCACTCTGCCACTCACTATAGGTGTGTACACAGTGAAGGGTTTCAAGGAAGTAGAGGCAGAGGTCGAGCGAGTCAGAGGATTTTCTCTACCTCCCTTGGCACAGTGGATGTATGATCCTGAGAGAATCATCCCCGCCCACTGCAAGCGGGACAAATTCAAATGGATTTACCAGCATACTGATTGCCCAGATGAAGATAGAGTCATGAACTGGTACAAAAAAGATAGAGAGGCCGCTCCAGAGGAATCAACTAATCAGGAAGATCAGGACATCTAGACTTTAGAAGAAATAATCCATACACTAGGAGGAGCATCATCCTTCAAAGCCAAGAAGCCAAGGACCAGTATAGGCCATAACTCTTCTGCCCAACAAAGTGAAAAAGAGGTTAAAGCTCAAAAAGAAGTCGAGTAAAAGGAAAAGGAAGAGGAGGACAAATGAAAGAAGCAACTAAAAGAAGAACAAAGAAAGAAGTGGGCGGAGGAAAACTGCAAGAAAAGGGAAGAGGAACAACGAAAGAAAGAAGACGAAGAAAAGGAAGAAGATGAGCACCAGCTAAAGATAAAACATGATAAGGCAGAAGCTGAGTGTCGGCTAAAAGAATATCAAGATAGAGCAGAAGTTGAGCGCCAACTAAAGGAAGAACAGGAAAAAGCAGAAGCAAAGCGGCAGCTGAAAGAAGAACAAGATAGAGCAGAAATAGAGCAAAAGAGGAGAGAGGAAGAAATTCAGAAGTCAAAGGAAGATTCCTCCAAAGGAACCAAAGGAAGTAAGAAACCTCCTCTAGAGACAAAGAAACAAACGGAGTTGCCACACATCGAGGTACCCCAAATAAATCCTGCAACCAGTGTGCGCTTTGCCCTCTCGGAATTGGGTACCTCCGAGGATCTAGATGAGGGAGTGCTTGATCTCACAAGACTTACCTATGATCAATTCACACATAAGATCAAGTAGGAAAAGAGAAGAGCTTTAGCATGAGACCCTGTTGTGCCCCTTATAGTCACTATAGAGAAGGATATAGTCTTGGACACTAGGACCAATCTGGTTATGATCGCATCAGCCGGTACTGCTTTTGCAGCAGCTATCGAGGAGAACGTAAGAAAAATGAGTAGAGAAATCCTATCCCTATAGAATAGACTACAGGCCTCCGAACTAAAGACAGCTAAATTAGAGCAGGAAAAGAAGGCGCTACAAGAAGAGGTCCAACAGCTTAAGGCTAGGAATACCCCTAATAATGAAATATCACTCACTGTTCAGGGAGAGTTGATCACTTTGGAGGCCACCATGAAACAGGTATACGAAGAACTGTTCACGATAAAACAAACCATCGCGCCACTACAGAAATAACTTGAAGAAACCAAGAGGAGGAACACACAGCTAAGGGAAGCCTCTACTGCCTTGGAAAAAATACTGGAGTGGTCTAACATGTATCCACAAGCTCCGACCACCTTGCCTAGAAAAGATTGGATTTCCACCTAGAATGAAAAGGTTCAAATCTACATAAAGGTACAATAGAAGGAGAAACTCATCAAGGATTTGGAGAAAGTAATGTCCGCATATGAACATTTGATTAGTGGCATTGACTCAATGGCCGAAGTACACCACATTTTGTCTCTAGGTGCACTAGGTGAAGAGAAAACGTGGGAAGAAGTCTCCAAAGAAATCCAAGCATTTCTACAACCCATAAGGAAATCAACCACCTCTCAAGACCTGCCGGAATCATAAGAAAACCTGGTTCAATTCATTGTGACACCGGTCCGGATCTACACCAAACTGGCCTCCTTGGAAAATCAGATCACGTTCAAGAGGGAAAATTTAATTCCAAATGCTCTCGAGTGTCTTCACAGGTTGAGAGAGGATATGCTTCAGGTCTCCCCAGTGGCTGCAGATTATCGAGCATGGTAGAGTTACCTCAAGGAACAGCAGCAGGTAGATGTCCCTGAACTCGCAATCACCCAACTGCTCACATGACCAAGTCACATATTGCAGCAAACAGAAGAGGTCGCAGGTAGCAATAGCCAAGTGGTCACAGGTCACAGTTATAGCCAAGGTCGCAAGTCGTGGATTCCATCAAGTCGCAGAGCATCTCAACTGTCAGGAAGGCAAAAAGCCAGGGATACCCAAGGGTCAATTTCGTCCTATAAATACCCCCTCGGAGAATTGTAAAAGATCTTTTTTTGGGACTCCAAAGGAGAAAAGATAATTGTATAGCATTGAATGCACTTTTCTATGAATGAATACAAGCACTTGTTTTGATTCCACTCTTGGATTCGATGAGGATTAATTTTTTAACACTGTGAATATTTTGTCTTATGTATCTGATATCTTTCTGATTAAGTAATCCACATTTTCTGCTGATATCATTTATACATTTCACCTTACTAAATGTCTTAATGATGTTAGGTTGTTTATTTAGAATATGTTATCAACTTCGTTACTATCATTTATCTCATCTCTTCAGACCGCTTAAGGAAGTGAAGGGTGCTCTAACCATAGAGAACTGTTTCTTCCGTGGTTTGAATAGCTTTTACAAGCGTGACCCTAACGATGTGCTGCTAACAACATTTCCTCTGACTGCATGCTTTAAATCATCTTGTTATTCATATTGTTTTATGTTCATTAAGACTCATCAACCATTTGTTTTGTACCATCCGATAATCATGTGTTCATAGGCCTGCAGGGCTCGTTTGTGTCCGAGAAAAAGGACTATTCAGTGGTAGTCGGACCCACACCCCGGACGAGATCCCTATTACAAATAGTTTAGAGTCTAATTAGGACTTTCTACCGGGGATATCCCTTACTGTTGGCCGGACATATTTTCCCATCAACATATTTGGCACTCGAAGCAGGGCCTGAATGGTAGGCTCCCAGCACACAGGCAACATTCCATTGCAAACCCTGCAGGGGGAAATCATGTATGAAAACATTGGTCCACCACTCCCTAAACATTCTCTTGAAGAAGAACCCCCATTATACAAGGTATCCTCTAACCAAATAAGGGCCTTGTGCCTAATCGCCCATGATATCATCAGAGGCTTGCAAAACGTCTCAGCCACCGGCTCCCTAGTCAACCCTCGAACTCTCGCGGCCAACCACACTCGTCAGGGAGCCTTGGTCAATTCCCTGCCTCAGCTGGTAGGTATCATGATGGAATATTATGTTGATGCTATGGAACGTCGTTCTGTAGAGCCCCCTGATAGTCCTCGAGGGAATGAAGGAGGCAGCCCGAAAATCACCGAAAACCAGCCTGAAAAACCTATGAATGATGACACTCAAGAGAATAACCAGCCTGAGGGCGCTGCCATGAGGGACCGAGGAAACAAGTGACGTGGTTATAGAGGTTGTGGGCAAGGCCAAAATATGGGACACCCTCCCCATAACCGAAAACATAACATATTCCCTTTCCTTTGTAATTGGTGAAACATCAGGAATGTAGGGAACCGTTGGAGAAATCAGGACATGTAGTCCCATCATGAGGGCAAAGCATCTGGGTCAGGCATAGGGAGTGAATCTGAAAGTGAAATAGGGCATGTTTACATACCGTGCCACCAGCAGGCTAGGCATGTGAAGTGGTTGGCTTGGATGGCACAATCTCCTTTAGCTCTCCATGGACCCCTCCATGACATGCCTCGACATCCTGAGAAGCACCTCCCTAAGTTTGACCCCGAAAAGGGTACACTGGTCGAAGATCACATAAGAAAATTTTACTTGGCCTCACAAATGATGAGGGTGCAGTCTGAAGATGTAGCATGCCGTCTTTTTACTCATACTTCAGAGAATAAAGCTGCTAGTTGGTACCAGGCCCTCCCTGTTGCTTCCATTTCTTCCTAGGAGAAATTTCGCGATACTTTCCTTCAAAAATTTTCGGAAGACAAAACTCCTTCTATGCTTCTCACAGAGCTTAGTACTTTGAAATGCCAGAAGAAGGAGAAAGTTAGATATTTAAATCAATGCTTCACTACTATATTGAACAAATTCCCACCGAATATGGCCTTAGATGATTCTATCACTATTGACTACTACACGCGGGCTCTCCCTTGGGATATTTCCGTATTCGTGAAATGTGAAGCTACAACTACCCTAGTAGAAAATTACACCACTGCCCTCACTGTCGAAAGGGATATGCTATCCATAGGATCCATCGACCATGATGGCCGGGATGATCAAAAGCCGACCACGAAGAGAGTCCAATCCTCTAACCATAAATCTGAAGACAAAGACAAGGACCCTTTCGACTTCGAAAGTATCACGAATTCCCTCAAGCTACTCACCAACGAAGTCTCCGATCTTAAGAGGAAGAACAATTACTCTGTCTTAGGTGCTAAAACGTAGAAACCTTTCTTCAGAAATAATAACCCTGCTGTGAACCGGCCTCCGTCAAACTCAAGTGTTGGCCTCAACGTTGAAGAAATCAACAAGGATAATTTTTTTTCTTTCCATCAAGTCTGCCATTCAGAGAAAAATTTCCCCCAGTGGATCAATAGCGTGATCATCGTGGTTAATCAACTTCTAGAAGACTAAACCCCTGGGATTTAGAGGAGGAGGATACTTTAGACAACAAGGAGGCCTCCCCCCCGGATGAAGATATGGGTTCCATTGTCCTCATTTTTGAGGTCATCCGTGGGGAAATCCCCCCTTCCACAATTGGAATAAACTTGGTTGACGACCCTAAGTCCAAAACTCCGCGGAACTATGGCTTGAGGAGCAAAGGCCCAGCCCTTGAGCAGTCCTTCGAAGAAAAAAGAAAATATTTCTTAAGGAAAATCCTGCCACCAAACACAGAAAACCAAACCAAGACTCCTGAGAAATTTAGCCCAACTAATCCCCGAGAAGGCCCCAAGGCTAAATCTTCAACATTTTTTCCGAAAATCACCACTAAACTTATCTCACACATAGAATCTGGGTATAACATTATCGAGGATATGAAGAAGACTCAGGCCAATATTTCTCTCTACGAACTCGCTCGCATTGCTAACCAGTGAGATCTTATCCTCAAAGCATTTGCCAATCCACTGACGATCAAACCCGTGAGCACCACATCTGTCCAAGCTGCTGCTAGTCCCCAATCTATCATGAATGCCATGAATGCCAACTCTAGGGGATCCACACCACCTTTCCTTCTATCCTTCGAGATCTTCAACTTCAATGTACATAATTGCCTCGTTGATTCTGGTGCATCCACGAATGTTATGCCCTTGTCTGTATGCAAGAATTTAAACATCTGCCCTAAGAAAATAGATGCCATGTTCATTCAACTCGATAGATCTCAGGTTCCTGCAGTAGGTGAATTAAATAATGTCATTATTCGCCTATCCTTCGATTCTAGGGTGCATTAGTGCATTGACATAGTAATCATGGATATTCCCGAGGCCTATGGCCTTATTTTGAGCAGAGATTGGTCTAGCAAGCTGCAAGGATACTTTGCCACTGATTGGTCCCACCTGTGGCTCCCTTACAAGGGTATGAACAATCAAATCCGGGTCGAAAGTGAGCCTTACATGAAACACATGGTGACCGACCTAGACGCAACTAATGAGACAGTTAGTTTCATGCAAGAAGTGCTCAGTATGTGTTTCTTAGAATCCATTTTTGGGTTCTACCAAACTCCCCAATCTTCGATCACTCAAGATGTCCAGTCTGAGCTTTTGTTGGTCACTGACAACCACTCTGCCTCAATGAAAGACCTGTTAGAAACCGCTGCCCCGAGTGCATCTCCTATGTGCTCAGATAGCCTTGTCAAATCAGAAGATGAAATGTGGACCTTGTACTATGAAGGTTCCAAAACCCATGATGGGGCTGGCGCAGGCTGTATCTTGATGGACCCTCAGAAGAACAAGTTTCTAATTTCCTTCCGGCTAGAGTTCCAGTGCACGAATAATATAGATGAGTATAAAGCATTGCTGCTCGAGCTCAAAAAAGCCATAGATCTCAAAGTTTTTTGTTTAAAGGTAATTGGAGACTCTGAGATTATCACTCGTCAGGTACGTAAAACCATCCATTACTTGTCTCCACATCTGAAAGGCTACTAGCAAGAGGTATGGAATTTAATTTCTACTTTTGACACTTTGGGTATTAAATTCGTACTTAGAATGCACAATGCAGTAGCTGATACACTTGCCAATGCTGCTGCTAGATTCACCCCACTTAGAGATGGATTTTCTATTGAAATTATTTACAAGCCATCCGTACTAGATAATGTCACTAATTTACACGTTTTCAATGATGACCAATAGGTACTGGATTTCATGCTCAATACAAACGTGTTAAAAGGCGCAGTTATAGAAGAAGAGTACCATGATCAGGCCTTGCAAAAGGAACAAGGGGATCGTAAAGAAAATCCCACACCCAAAGGGATCATGTCACTCGAAAAGTTATTTGACTTACAAAACCATTTTTGAGGGCCTCCCAACATGAAGGTGCAAAGTTCCACATTAGTGCACTGACCAATAAACCTCGGGATGGACAACGAGCCCAAGTTCGTCAATCTCGGTAATGAATGCACCCCTCAGGAGAGGCAATATTTCACTGAGTTATTTAAGAAATACCAAGATGTGTTTGCTTGGACGTATGATGAGCTACGAACCTATGACACGCGGATCATCCATCACGTGATACCCATGAAGGAAGGAGTGAAACCATTCTAGTAGAAACTAAGAAAATTACACCCCACCTTAGAGCCGATGATCCAAAAGGAACTAAAGAAACTCTTGGATGTGCATATAATTTTCAAAGTCTAACATTCAACCTGGGTGTCAAACTTGGTCCCAGTTCATAAGAACTATGGCGAAATCCATTTGTGCACAGACTTCCGGAATTTGAACAGAGCTTCGGACAAGGAAAACTACCCAGTGCCCCCTATGGAGAAAATCCTTCAAGCTATATCAGGATCAGAGAGGTTCTCTTTGTTATATGGGTTTTCAGGTTATAATCAAGTATTAGTGGCTGAACCCGACTAGCTGAAAACCACATTCAGAACTAAATGGGGAACTTTCGCATTCAGACACATGCCCTTTGGCTTGATTAATGTCGGCACGACCTTCCAAAAAGCTATGGACATCGCCTTCAGAGGCCTCATTGGGAAAAACATGGTAGTATACCTTGATGACGTCTCCGTGTTTTTAAAACATAGGTTTGACCACCTACATCACCTCAAGAATATTTTTGATAGGTGTCGAAAATATGAGATCTCACTAAACCCGAAAAAAAGAATTTTCACCATCTCCGAAGGAAACCTATTGGGGCACATAATAACTCAGGATGGCATAGTAGTGGATCCAGAACATGTGAAAGTCATCGCTCAGATACCACCCCCAAGTGGTAAGAAGGCCCTGCAGTATTTCCTCTGCAAAATCAACTTCGTGCGAAAATTTATATTAGATTTTGCCCAAATTGTGAAACCATTGCAAGGTATGATCAAGAAGAACACTAAATTCAAATGGAATCCTCCTGAGAAGGAAGCATTCAATAACATCAAGTGGACCATTGTGGAAGTGCCTGCTCTTCATATTCTAGATTTCAACAAAGGCTTTATCTTGTACACCTTGGCCTTAGATTCATCTTTGGCTGTTGTCCTCACTCAGAATGATGACAACAACGATGAGTGACCCATATCATTCATGAGCGCTGGGTTGCAAGGTGTCGAGATGAATTATCCAGATATTGATAAGAAATATTATGTAGTGTACAAGGAGGTTAAGCACTTGATGCCATATATTTTGAAGAGTCATGTCACAGTATTCGTGCCTCACCCAGCTGTTCCATCACTTTTTGTACAACAAGAGCTATGTGAGAGACGAGGCAACTGGATGACGTGCCTTCAAGAATATGACCTGGAATTTAAGCCAACACACACTATAAAAGGCCAAGGACTATGCCGGATGGCCGCGGAAGCAGCAGACTCGTGAAGCAGTGAAGAAAAGAGTTGGGAACACAAAATCGACATGTATCAAACTGATAGCATATCCTGAAAGAATACCTCCTCATGGTACGTTGATCTCCAGCAATATTCGAGACACAGTACCATGGGCCCCACTTTGACCACTCAGCAGAAACATGCATTAAGACAGAAAGATATATCCTACCAACTAGTGTAGGGTAATTTGTTCCGCAAACACCACAACGGTGTCCTACTACGCTGTTTGGAGTATGATGAGGCACAAAAAGTTTTGATGGAGCTCCATGATGGTCCAGCGGGTGGGCACTATGCGGGAGATACCACTGCTCACAAGATCATGTGTGCCAGTTTCTATTGGCCTACTCTATTAAAATATGCGCACGCTTATGTCTGGAAATTCCCACAATGCTAAAAGTTCGCCAATAGGGAAATACGGCCTTCCACCCCGTTGTAGTCCATCGCGGTGGAAGAACCTTTTCAGCAGTGGGGGCTTGACATGATTGGGGAAATCTTGCCACACTCTTCCAAGCAACATAGATACATCCTCACAGCCACGGACTACTTCACAAGGTGGGTTGAAGCAATACCGTTTTGTCAAGTCAATGATCAAGAGGTAATAGCCTTCATCAACCAACACATCATGGTCAGGTTTGGCATTCCAACCTCCGTTTTTTTTTAGAACGCAACATATTTTTCATCTTTTAAATTATATGAGTTTACTCTAGAAAACGGTATAGTGCTGAAACACCCTGCCAATTATTACCCCCAAGGAAATGGGTTAGCTGAGTCAACTAATAAGAACCTCATCCGCATCATCAAAAATAATTTGATGTCCCAACAACAAAATTGGCATAACGCACTCCATAATGCCCTATGGGTTGATCGGGTCACACCCAAGTCATCTTTGGGCACCTCCCCATTTTTTCTTGTGTACAGAAAAGAGGCTATTCTTCCTCCCAACTTGTCTCTCCCAACCCTTCAATTATCTCAAGAAACTCATGGCACCCCTTACCTTGCCTTACAAGCCCGAAGAGACACATTGTTGAAGCTGGAGGAGGAAAGGATGAAAACCTGAGAAAAATTCGCCATCCATCAAAGTCGAATAAAACGATGGTTTGACAAGAAGTCTACCAGAAACAAATTTTTTGAAGTAGGTGACCTTGTCTTCAAATGGGACAAATCTCATGAGGATAAAGGAAAACACTCCAAATTCCAAGCCCTGTGGATAGGTCCCTTCCAAATTAAAGAAAATGTCAACTCCCACAATTACAGGCTACATACCCTTGAAGGGAGAATTGAGGTCCTCTTGGTAAATGGGCACAACCTTAAACACTATTTTACCTGACAGCCCCAAGGGGGCCATCACCATACCCTATACCATATTTTTGTTTTTGTTTTCAATAAATCGCTTGTTCCAAGCAGGCTCTTATTGGCCCTTTCCCTTTGGCATCCCAAGTTGAAGGAGAGATGTAGAAGTTACTCAATTGGCATGCTGTGCTAGAATCTATGCTGGTGAAGAATCGTCCCTGAAACACAAAAGTAGCACGAGCTTGCCTATGATATACACTCAATGGGGAAACACAGCCGAGTCCTAGGAACCAAGCGCAGGTAGCCTACCTAGTATGCTGGCCCAGGGGACTACTGTAAAAAAGAAAGTCTCGGTGTAATCGGTCACTAGATGGAAAGGGGACATAGTTGACCTCAGGAGAAAAAAGGATATCCGGGAAAACCCAAAAGTCCTCATATAGACCAGGAGCAACCTCTCTTGTAAGCAAAATAAGTCGGGATCCCTCATCCGCCCAGGCAATAAATGCCATAGTTAAATAAGTGCCTTGAGCATAGTCAAATAAGTGCCCCGAGCACATTCAAAATAAGTGCAAAATTAGCACGTGAATAAGGGTAAAGGATTGAGAAAGGCTTCCTGTGCAGAGAGGAGATGCGACATCTCTGCCGAGTATTGACCAGGCTCGCTGGCAGTGGAACAACGTTCGTGACTCCTAGGCAGTGACTCTGCCGGGACCACCAGGTTCGCTAGCAGCGGAGCAAAACGATGAGGACAAAATAACTATACCGGATCCTGGAAATCCTTGAGGTTACTCCAACCTTTTCGTCCAGTCTCCAGGAATGAAAATGTGGTGGACCAGCACCCTAGGACATGCAAATAGGTGGAGCAAAAACGCAAGGGCCGAGGATGAAAGTAGTGGGACCCATCAAGTGAAAGGATCAGCAGGCCAAGCCTGCCCACCCCCGACAAGATGAAGCACCGGCTGAGATCCTAGGTCCTACCAGTGAATCGCCATTTGTTGTAGCTGCTACAACACCCTTCAAAATTTTTCCCCTTTTAAATTTTTGAGCCCCTAACCTTTTTGAAAAATGGAGTTAAGCATAAATTCACTCTTTCAAAATCTCAAGTCGCTAAGTCGCAGAATTTGTTAACTCACTTAATTTGCGACCCTGCGACCTTGCGACTCCTTAGGTCACAAAGTCGCGAGGTCGCACATCATCCCGAAACCAAACAATTGTGACCTTGCGACCCCCCAGGTCGCAAGGTCGCAGAGTCGCGAGGTCACACATCGCATCAACTCAACTCATTTGCGACCTTGCGACCCTAATTTATTGCCCACACGTGCGACCCATTTATATATAGAAGGGTCACATAGGTCACATTCGACCTGCACGATGGAGAAATAAAACGCCTTTGACAAGCCAGCTGGAGCGCATTTTTCCCGGGTAAGTTGCCTAATCCTCCTACTCTTTCCTTTTTTACTGATTGTTGCCTCCTTTTCCCTCACCTTAGCCCTTTTTAAAGCCTCAACCTAGCTTCTGTTGTCTTCCATGAATTTTGTTGTTGTAACTTGCCACTCCCCATAACTTAATGTCCCTGTGTACCTCCTCTAGAAGCCTCCCTTGCATCAACCTATTCAAGTTCCCCTTCAAGTCCTCTTAATAAGGAACTTAATGCTTGCTTCCAACTTGATGTGTCACCCTACCTCCCTTTTGATTAAAAAAAAGGATGAAGGTTTTTGCCACCGCGTAAATCGTCTCCCGAGCCCTAGTGCAACCCACGACTCCGCGACCTCGTGACCTGGCGACCTCGGTCGCTAGGTTGCATATACGTAAAAGTTCAAAGTGACAAGACTTCATGACTCAGCGACCTTGTGACCCGGTCGCGAGTCGCTAAGTCACCAGGTCGCACTTCCGTGAAGATTTAAACCAATGTGACTCAGCAACTCAGCGACCTCGTGACCTAGTTACAAGTCACCAAGTCGCTAGGTCGTTTTTTTCTGAAAGTTTAAACCAATGCGACCTAGTGACCCAGTCAGAAGGTCGCTAGGTCACAGGTTCACTCATTTCCTTGAGAATTGTTGGAGCAGAGGTAGGAGAAGCCCAAATATTTATAAATATGACATCTGTCTTATCATGGGATTATTTTATGAACATGCTAGGGAACCTCGAAGCTGAGCTAGAGTGCATATCCATTTTGTTAGCCTCAAGTGATATGGGGCCTCCGGAAGTTCACAAAAGGAACAATCCCTGAGATAGAAATATCAGAGGAGGAAATACCTATTTCTCTTCCCCCTATCTATGGAGACACAACCTGCACTTTCGACAAAGGGGACAATATGACTTGGTATCAAGTGTACCAAGAATTTACAAAGCCTGAATTTCCAGAAGACCTCCCAGACCGGTAGGTGTATGTGCAGGTTAAAAGATACAAGCTCCATTACGCAGGTGCCCATCCGTCTATATTCCCATGTGCAGAGTTGATTGAGTGGATCCTACAAAAGGTTGACCGCAAGATTTGGGTTATTCAGGATCATGCCGGAAAGACATTCACAAACCTACAGGGATAAGATGCAAAATTCTATTATGCTCTTCCCGCCCGAGAACATACCTTCAACGATGAGTGGGCCACCACCCATGTAGTCCCCATTCCCGAGACCATAAGAGGGTGGTGGGAAGACCCATAAAAGTTCCGGCTCAAGAAGGACCAAGAATATCAGACAACAGGTCTCAAAAAGGTCTACAAGCTTGTAGCTGCAATGCTATGTAGGATGTATGTTCGTCCAGATGCAACCACTTTCAACGACGCTTGGGTTACTCTGATGTATGCTGTTACTATGTATGACACCCACTTCAACTGGGCCAACTTGATAGTGGCGGCCCTTAAATCAAACATATCTATGGCACTAGCACCTGATGAGGGGTATGCATCAGAATTTTACATGGCATCTTACCTTTTGGATGCAGTATGTGCAAGGTGCCATTTTGAGGGGTGGGCACACAACTGGGATCCAGAACATGGCGGTCCAATTCACAAATATTTAATGGTGTTCTAGGATTCCAGATATAAGTAGGACATGGAGTAAATTGCGCATAGCTTCATCCCGGCTCTCTTTGAGAAGCTATTTGGAAAAGACACCCCGTGCATGTCCAGGCGAGCCATGGAGACGATAACCCGAGGAGCCCGCTGGTTCCCTGACACGGATGGTACTTTCATTCGAGTATTCGGGTCGCTCAAGGCTCCTCACACACTGCCCTAGTTCGTAACCGACTAACTCCTCCTCCAAGAAACATGTTACCAAATTTCAAGGGGTTTTTCAAAAGTTCTCACTAAGGGCAAGAAGAAGCCATGGCCTAGTCTGCCACTCACTATCGTCGCGTACACAGTGAAGGATTTCAGGGAAGTAGAGGCAGAGGCCGAGCAAGTCAGAGGATTTTGTCTACCTCCCTTGGCACACCAAACACATGATCCTGAGAGAATCATCCCCGCCCACTGCAAGCGGTCCAAATTCAAATGGATTTACCAGCATATTGATTGCCCAGCTGAAGATAGAGTCAGGAACATGTAAAAAAAGACAAAGAGGCCACTTTAGAGGAATCAACTAATCAGGAATATCAAGATAACCAGAATTTAGAAGAAAGAATCCATATGCTGGGAGGAGCATCATCCTCCAAATCCAAGAAGCCAAGGACTGGTGCAAGCCATAACTCTTCTGCCCAGCAAAGAGAAAAAGCGGGTAAATCTCAACAAGAAGCTAAGGAAAAGGAAAAGGAAGAGGAGTACAAATGAAAGAAGCAACTGAAAGAAGAACAAAGAAAGAAGCGGGAGGAGGAAAACTGCAAGAAAAGGGAAGAGGAACAACGGAAGAAAGAAGAGGAAGAAAAGACAGAAGCTGAGCACGAGCTAAAGATAAAATAGGATAAGGTAGAAGATGAGTGGCAGCTAGATCAACCTAGAGAAGAAGCTGAGCGCCAGCTAAAGGAAGAATAGGACAAAGCAAAAGCATAGCGCAAAGTGAAACAAGAATAAGTTAGAGTAGAAACAAAGCAAAAGAGGAGAGAGGAAGAAAGTCAGAAGTCAAAGGAATATTCCTCCAAAGGAACTGAAGGAAGTAAGACACCTCCTCCAGAGACAGAGAAACAAATGGAGTTGCCACACATTGAGGTACCCCAAACAACTCCTGCAACCAATGTGCGCTTTTCCCTCTCGGAATTGGGTACCTCTGAGGATCTAGATGAGGGAGTGCTTGATCTCACAAGACTTACCTATGTTCAATTCACACACAAGATCAAGCAGGAAAAGAGAAGATGTTTGCCACAAGACCCTACTGCGCCTATTACAGTCACTATAGAGAAGGATATAGTCTTGGACACCAGGACCAATCCGGTTATGATCACATCAGTCGGTATCGATTTTGCAGTAGCTATCGAGGAGAACGTAAGCAGAATGAGTAGAGAAATTATGTCCCTACAGAATATACTACAGGCCTCTGAACTAAAGACATCTAAATCAGATCAGGAAAATAAGGCGCTACAAGAAGAAGTCTAACAACTTCAGGTTAGGAATACCCCTACTAATGAAATATCACTCACTGTTCAAGGAGAGTTGTTCACTTTGGAGGCCACCATGAAACAAGTATATGAAGAGTTGTTCACGATAAAACAAACCGTCGTGCCACTACTGAAAGCACAGGCAGAAACCAAGAGGAGGAACACACAGCTAAGGAAGCCTCTACTGCCTTGGACAAAATACTTGAGTGGTCTAACAGGTATCCACAAGCTCCAACCACCTTGCCTAGAAAATATTGGATTGCCACCCAGAATGACAAGGTTCAAATACGGATAAGGTACAATCCAAGGAAAAACTCATCAAGGATTTGGAGAAAGTAATATCCACATATGAACATTTGATTAGCGACATTGACTCAATGGCCGAAGTACACCACATTCCGTCTCTAGGTTCATTGGGTGAAGAGAAAACGTGGGAAGAAGTCTCCAAATATATCCAAGCATTTCTACAACCCATAAGGCAAGCAACCGCCTCTCAATACCTGATGGCATCACAAGAAAACCTGGTTCAGTTCATCGTGACACTAGTCCGGATCTACACCAAATTGGCCTCCCTGGCAAATCAAATCACGATCAAGAGGGAAAATTTGATTCCAAATGCTCTCGAGTGTCTTCACAGGTTGAGAGAGGATACGCCTCAGGTCTCCCTAGTGGCTGTAGATTATCAGGCATGACAGAGTTCCCTCAAGGAACAACTGCAGGTAGATGTCCCTGACCTCGCAATCACCCAACTGCTGCCATGACTAAGTCACATATTGCAGCAAAGAGAAGAGGTCGCAGGTAGCAACAGCCAAGGGGTCGCAGGTTGCAGTTATAGCCAAGGTTGCAAGTCGCGGATTCCATCAAGTTGCAGAGCATCTCAACAGTCAGGAAGGCGAAAATTCATGGATACACAAGGGTCAATTTCGTCCTATAAATACCCCCTTCGGGGAATTGTAAAAGATCTTTTGTTGGGACTCCAAAGGAGCAAAGAGAATTGTATAACATTGAATGCACTTTTCTATGAATGAATACAAGCACTTGTTTTGATTCCACTCTTGGATCCGATGAGGATTAATGTGTTAACACTGTGAGTATTTTGTCTTATGTATCTGATATCTTTATGATTAAGTAATCTGCGTTTTCCACTGATATCATTTATACATTTCAACTCATTAAATGTGTTAATGATGTTAGGTTGTTTATTTAGAAGATGTTAGCAACTCTGTTACTAACATTTATCTCATCTCTTGAGACCACTTAAGGAAGTGAAGGTTGCTCTAATCATAAAGAATTGTTTCTTCCATGGTTTGAACAACTTTTACAAGCGTGACCCTAATGATGTGCTGCTAACATCATTTCCTCTGGTTGCATGCTTTAACTCATCTTGCTATTCATAGTGTTTGATGTTCATTAAGACTCATCAACCATTTGTCTTGTACCATCCGATAATCATGTGTTCATAGGTCTACAGGGCTCGTTTGTGTTCGAGAAAAAGGAGTATTCAGTGGTATCCGGACTGACACCTCGAACGGGATCCCTATTACAAACGATTTAGAGTCTAATCGAGACTTTCTACTGGGGAGATCCCTTACTGTTGGCCGGGCATCTTTTCCCATCAAAAGAATGATAGAATCTATCATATTTGTGATTCTAAGCATGTGGAGGATGAAAAACACTCCCTTTTAGACTTCCCCATTCTTATTCACATTCGTTCTCAATTCCCTACCATCTGCCACACTTCCAATCTTCTTGACCTATTAAGGCAACCCTCCTATAGCGATCTTGGAGCACTTATTTCCCTTCTCTTCGACCATAAAAACAAGATTTTGAAGAATCAAACTTAGATTCTTTCTCATCTCTTAATGTCCGATAGACCACCACCACCACCACCACCACCACCACCACCACCACCACCACCAATATGATTATGAATCATTATTATTTAAGTTTATTTTAATATGATATATAGAATATGATTGTTATTAGAAAAAAAATATTTATAATTTATTTTATAAAAATAAATTTACAATAAAATAGAATAAAATAGATTGAATGATTAAATTGAATATATTTATTTTTATTATTATTTTTATCAAGTAAATATATATTTTTTAAATTATTATTTGATTTAACATTTAAGAGACATTATAACATATCTCCCACATTAAACTTACATTTGGAACATCTTTAGTAATAAATTATAAAACAATAATTTAATATTTTAAAAATAAAAACAATATTTAAATATTTTTAAAGTATTTAAAAATTTAAATTTTTTTAATATGTTACATGATAAAATAACACCTGAAAGTTTTCAAAGTCCAAAGACTTATTTCACTCATCGTCATGATCATATTTATAAGTGATAAGGCATGATTTACGTTTTGTTAGTGATGTATCATTATTTACGGTATTCAAATTTGTTAAACGACCATTGAGATGGTCCTAGTCATTCACTCCAGTAACCTTAGCCTTAACTCCCTTAGTTCGAGATCAATCACATGGGCGGTTTTATCCCTTTGATTCTGAACTTTTTCAGCGGTCAAACTGTAGTTCAGGGTGATGCAAAGGAGTAGTCTTTTCTCAAGAAATTTCTTAACAATGCACTGAGTTAGTATCAATTCAAAGTCTCGTGGACCCTCTAATGTTTACTTAATCTAAAAGGCCTCATCTTTTAAAGACCTCAATTTTTAAAGTTTACCTGTTTTTCTTAAAATTAATTTAATAAAAAAAGTTATTAATAATATACAATTGGGTTTTCAAGTCATCACTAAAATAAAAACAAAAACTTTGAAAACATATTTTAGGCCAAAAATACTTTTTCACATTTTCTGAATTTGTCTTCCTTTGCAATGTTACATGCCCAACACTTTTTGCCATTTCTATCCCCACAACATTGTACGTTACCCAAAATTTATTTCATGGCTATAATTTTTCTTTTCATCCTTTTCATCCAATGACAATTATCTTTCTTTATAATAAAGAGAGATTATACTAGAAATTGCTCAAAAGGTGCAAAGATACATCGAAGGAGTACAATGTTTAATAATAATTTAAAAACATAAAATTACATTTGACTAAATAATAGAATTTGTTTGCAAAATAAATTTATTTATAATTAAAAATATATTTTAAACAACATTAAATCACAATTTAGAGATAAATTCCATAAGTGTATTTGGATAAAGAGTTAGGGAGAAAGAAAAAATACTATATTGAAGAGTTTAATCCTACTCATAATCATTAACAAAAAGGATATATAAGGGCCAATAATTGTTGGAGAGCCATGCCAAAATAATTGTGGGAGGAAATAGTATGTATTTTTTGCTCTTCCAAAAAAGTGGAAAGAGAAAAAATATTTCATTTTAATACAAAACTCACTTATAAGTGTATTTTTTTATAAACTTACTGTTTTCAACCACGGTTGTTTTTTAATATGAAATTTCTATAATGTAAATTTAGAAATTATTGTTTTTTTTTCTTTTTTTCAAAAATGTCCACAGTTGTTTTTTAATATGAAATTTCTATAATGTAAATTTAAAAATTATTGTTTTTTTCCCTTTTTCAAAAATGTCCATGGTTGTTTTTTTTTAATATTAATTTTTTTTAATATAAATTTAGATATTATTGTTTTTTTTTTCAAAATTGTTTTAATGCAATTTTATTATTATTATTATTATTATTATTTTAATATAAATTTTTTCTATTTAAAAATTACTAATTTTTAAAATTAGAGCGTACTTGTCGAGCCCAAATTAAAATTAGAGCATAAATTTTGGTAAATTAATACACAATAGATTTATAGTGAAGGATTAGATCATTTTCATACAATTTCCACTATGTGCTTATCTGCATGCATGATAAAAACTAGCAGACTGCCTATTATGACAGATATCAGCAGAGTTGTAGCAAAGATCCAGAATAACCGTGCCCTTTTCTTATTCTATCACCACAACACAATCTCTTTATTAGCATTTTTGTTTCAGAAACTGCATAAATCTATCAAATTTGAATAAGAATATATATGAAATAGTATTTTTCACAAATTTTTATCAATATAAAATATCTCTTTTCATTTTTCATCATAAATGGTACTCTTGATATTTAAAGCAGGCTCTACCGACGATATAATGGGCGGTCAAAAGTAAAATCAGAAAGAATACTCCAAGCACGATGGTTTCCCATCTGCACTGCACACAGATAGTTTTCCAACATCAGCAAGCCTGATCAGTGGCAACTTTATGAGAAAGAAATTGAAGCAAATAAATTTATTGATCCAAGGAAACCTTGTCAGCTTGTTTTGAAACTGAGTGAACGATAGAAACTATGTCTGTCTTAGCAGTAAAATGCTTAAGTCCAAAGATGCCTTTGAGCTGCTGAAGGGACACAACAATGGCCACGCCCCATGAATCCCACTATAGTTGCGTGAGAAAGTAGGTCTATGATGAATCCTAACCTGTTTCATAGAATATCAAATCAGAAAATAGCAATTGAAAAAATTCAGGAGCATAGTTTTATTGAATAATGGGCTTCTCTTTTTTATGTCAATGACAGATTTTGAAAATATTGTGGAATATGAAAATATCTTCTAAATCTCAAATTTTAAAATATTCAGGAAATCTGCAATGCCAAAGGCTTCGCAATTGGTTTTGAAATAAGAGTATATAAATGTATTAGCTTATACGTGAAAATTCCCAAGGATGCTTGGAAGACACTAGCAAAGAAAGTGACAATCATGGCTAAACATACATAGAGCTCGGGGTTATGAATGGGCGAGACCTCATGGTTGAGCATTGAACCAAGAAGAATTGACACATAGGCGATCATACCTACTGCAAGATCCTTTGAGCTCCCCAATATTGCATATATTAGTGGAGGAACCGAATTGTATTGGAAAATTTCCAAATTGATTTGATACAGCTGAACTTAGTAACTATGGTGAAAAAAGAAAAAATGGGAAATTTCCAAATTGATTTGATACAACCGAACTTAGTAACTATGGTGAAAAAAGAAAAAATAGACCGTGACCTCTCGTGTAATGACAGTTGTTTGCTCGAACTAATGGAGGAAAACAAAAGGGTTGACGATGGTCCTGGTGAAATGTTTCGGTGTAAATATATCATACCTAGTATTTAAAAAATATTTATTATTATTATGATTAATTTTGAAAATCTGCATGCTAAAATTCAATTATTTTTGAATAGATCTCTCTTAAAAAAATAAAATAGTTCCTAAAAATTAAAACCATGAAAATATAATTTACTTTTTTCAAATAAAAACATAATTCATATATATATATATATATATATAGTTAGTGATAGACCCTTTACATCACAATATAGAGGATATGCTGTATTGGTTGTAAATGAGTTTAAACATTTAAATGTTAGCCAAATAAAAAAATATTTATATGTAACATATATAAAATGTAAATTAATTTAAAATAAAAACATAAAATGAACAAATCAACCAATAATTAGAAAATTAAGAAATAGATCACTGAGAAAAATAACTAATAGTTCTATGAGAAAAAACAATTTCAAGTAATGTTTGGACTCATTATAAATAATATTCTTTCTTTTGCAATTATAATGGCACTTCTAAAAGAGTACTACCTTCTTATGTAATATTACCTCATGTGATCAATCCATTTTGTTACCATTAATAAGAGGTCGGAAATTTGTGAAGTCTATAGAAATGTAGTATCTAATATATTTTTGCATTTACAATATAAATACATTGTAATAATACACATATTTCTCAATTATAAAGTAATATTGTAATTTTGTTTTTATTAATAAAATTCATTTAAAAAATCATAATATGAATATTGCATTAAAATAATTTAAATAATAATAATTAACTAAGATATTTCAGAACATATAATAAATAAAAACATAAAATTTAATGAATTTAATTAATAAACATATATTATAAATACAGGTATATGAAATATATATTAGTTATAAATTAACATCTATTTTACCATATAAATTAAAATAATGATACATATTCGTCCATGGGGTCTTGGATAGATGGTGATTGGGTGTCTTGTTAAGACACTCCATGTGAATTTACCAGTTCAATTCCCTGCCATAATATAGCTGATATATGGGACTTAATGATGATGCATCCCTACCAGGCTTACAAAAAAAAATAAAAATGATGATTCATATTTGTAACTATTATATTTCATATGTAAATTTTTTATTTTTAAATGAAAAGTCTAAGAAATTGTTTTTTATTTGTTAATATTCTTGAAAATATGTTAAAGACTATCATGTGATATTAGACTCCTAACTTCCAGAAAAAGAGTTGGAATTAGTTATTCCCAAGAAGGGAAAGAAACAAAAGAATAAAAATATTCCTTTTTTCCATTCAGTTGAACTGTTTGCAATGACAGAGCATCAAGAAAAATACATGACTAGAGATAAATGTGAGAGACAAATGTTGAGATTCAACAAGATAATGAGCTTAGTGAAAAGAGTCGCCTTCACTAAGTGGGCCCACATGCTATTTTTGGCGCAAGTCTATTTTTAGACTGTCTATTTTTAGACATGGTGATCATATTTCAGAAGTTGAAGGATGCTATTTGTGGATGGCTGATCAAGTTGGAAAAATAGATGAAATTCTATTTTTAGAATATTGGGCGAAGTCTATTTATAGATCGTCAATCTAAAAATAGAAGCGTCTTTTATTATTAGCTCTTAATAATAATCCGACAATAAACATCAACTTATTCTCTTGGAGCACTTAGTTTCAGTGCACATATTTGGAAAATCAGTGGGCTGAAGGAATTACACAATTCCTAGTGTTTACTGGTGGTTCATGCATGGAGGACTCAGTTAGAACTGAAGTGGCAAAGTTATGACAGAGTTAGAAGAGTAGTTCATGGAGTTTTATTCAGTTTAACTCAGTTAGACTCAGTTGAGATAGTTGTATCTAGTCTAACTGAATGATACACTAGTGAGAGTGGAGTGAATTAATTAGTTAATTAATTCACAAATAATAACTCATTAATCAACTGAACAATACAACAGTTAACTACAGTGCATGGCAGTTTCAGTGGAGACCTAGTGGAGAGATAGGTGAAAGGACAAGAATGGACTATCTGTTGTGACTATAGTGATGCATTGATTGCACCACACACACATTGGAGTTGCCAATGAGGATTGCGCAGTAAAGGCAAGGGTAATTCGAACTCATTCAGAGCTATTCTTCAGTAGGGATTGCGTAGTGGAGGCAGGCTAGCAGGTGGCAAGAAATCAGTGCATGGATTTGCAGATTTCTTCTGATTAATGTGTGACGATTGATTGTACTGAGAGCTTGATGCACTAAGATTTGTATGAGATTGTTACATGATCTCCATGATACATAATAGATGATAGTTGGGGTTTTCAGCTTTAGGATTTCTCGTTAAACAACTGTGTTATGTGCGATTGTTTTTATTTATGCTTCACATGTGTTTGTAATTAATTTAAAGCAAAATATTAACAGTGGAATGATTCTGTATTTTGCAAGAAGTTAAATATTGTGAGATCAGGGGAATATGGATGTATGCATGCTTAGTGTATACTAATTTCTACATGTTATTGAAGCAGTGTTAATTCTTGAAGGTTGCAATTGTGAAGAGTTGTTGATTTTGTGCTGGTGGACAATTTGAATTTGCTACAGAAAATTCTTGGTGCAGAATTTGAGTATACATTGAAATGTATTTCAATGGGTTACGATTGGAGTATGCCCTTGATGGGAGCTCAAATTAAATAGCCTGGAAGGATAGGATGGAGATGGTACTGCAGGATAATGGACTGAAGGAGTTCATCGATAGTGATGTTCCTAAGCTGGGATCTAGCGATACTGCATTACTCGATGCATGGCAAAAGAAGATAGAAAAGATAAGAAGAATTCTGTTGGAAGGTGTGAAGGACCATATTGTGTCTAGCCTTCATGGAAAGCCACTCCATTCTTAATGTGAAAGGCTTTGATAGATTTTTTCCAAAGAAGAAGCGACCAGAGGAAGTTGGCGCTGAAAGACAAGCTTAGAAAAATAAAAATGGAGAAGGGCGACAATATTTCAAAATATCTCAAAAAGTTTGTCCACTTTAGGGATGAACTGGGAAGTGTGGGGATTACTGTTGGTGATGAAGACTTGGTGAGCTTGGCTCTCCTTGGGCTTTCGAAGATTTGGCATAGCTACGAAGACTCTGTCAATGGACAGGGGAAACTGTCGGAATGGGAGCGACTTTGGTCGGATCTTGTGCAGGAGGAAATAAGGTAGGGTACTAGGGATGGCTCTTCATCAAAGAATGAAGATGAAGAGAATTGCGCTTTGGCTTCCAAAGAAAGGAAATGGAAGGGGAAGAAATTTCCTTCAAAATCCGATGTTAAAGGAAAGAAGAAGGATTTTTCCAAAGAGAAGTGTTTTCACTGTCATGAACATGGACATTTCGCCACTAACTACCCACAGAAGAAGAAGAACAAGAAGGTTGTTGGAGCCGTAGCTGGAGAGGTCTTAGCCTTGCAATTTAAACTTTATTTCTCTTTGATCGCATGCTTGGTTTCAAGATATATGGGATCGGTGTGGTATCTTGATAGTGGTGCATCTTTCTATATGACAGGAGACAAGGAGTTGTTTAGTGACTTGGAGGAGAAGGACCTTCAAATGCATATAGAGATGGGCGATGATGGTCGATATAGTGCGACCGAAATTGGGACCATTACCTTTGAGAGGGAGTTTGGTAATCCATTCTTTTTGAAAGATGTTATGCATGTTCCAAGTCTGAAGAAGAACTTGGTCTTAGTCGCAATGTTGGAAGACAAAGGTTATGATGTTGTTTTTAGTGAGGGAAAAGCCTTCCTTCGATGTAAAACAATGGGTAAAACCAAGAAGATAGGCATTCTAGATAAGAATCTATACAATTTGGAGGTAGATGGTTGCGTTGCAATGGTGGGAAAAGCAGAAGAAATGGTGAGCCGCGATGAGGGCGAATTATGGCATAGGAGATTGGGCCATCTTCACCATGGCGCTTTGAAGATTTTGCAATAGATTTCGACTGGACTTCCTAAGGGTACTCTTACGCAATCAGATCAGTGCAAGGGATGTACTATGGGTAATTTTGTGAAGAACACATTTCATGAGAAGGAGAACCGTGCTTCGGTGATCCCAGAGAGAATTCACATAGATGTGTGTGGACCTTTCTCGATTGCTTCAAAAAAAAAACACAGGTATTATGTTATATTTTTTGATGACTATTCTCGTAGATGCTAGATATTCTTCATACAGAAGAAGAGTGAAACATCCTAAAAGTTTTGTGAGTTTAAAGCATTGGTGGAGAAGGAGTCGGGGAAGCAAGTGAAAGCTCTATGGAGCGATAATGGTGGTGAATACATCTCAAGTGAATTCAAAGACTCCTGTAGCAAAGAAGGAATTTTAAGAGAACTCATAGCGCCTCATAACCCACAACAGAATGGGGTCACAGAGAGGAAGAACAGAACGATCATGGGTGCTGCACGAGCTATGCTTGAGAGGGAGCTACACTTGCATGCAAAGGAGGAACTTCTTATTCTCAAAGATGACCCTCTAGATGTGGATCAACCACAAGAGAAGATTCATGGAGTGGAGGAGGCCACTCATGCAGAACCAAACATCAGACAAGGCATAAAGCGTACCACAGAAGCTGAGAGACTGAAGCTTGATGCGGCACAAAATGTAGGAGTCCCTACATCACAGCGCAGACAGAGATAGTCACTTGACCAATTTACTGGATACATGGCTTTTATGAGAAAGTGTATCGTGACAGAGCCATCTTCTTTTGAAGAAGCAGTGTAGGAGCCCACATGGGTAGATGCCATGGTGGAGAAGTATGACTCCATGGTTAGAAACAATGCTTGGGAGATTTTTCCAAGGCCGGTGGGTAAATCAGTTGTAGGATCAAGATGGATCTACAAGGTAAAGCAAGCTGCTGATGGGAGCGTCGAGAAGTATAAGGCAAGATTTTTTTCCTGGGGCTTCTCATAGATCGAGGGGATTACTTATGAAGAAACCTTTGCACCTGTCACACTATATTCTTCCATAAGGACCATCCTTTCTCTCTCAGCACAAATGGGTTGGCACATTCATCAGATGGATGTGAATACTGCGTTCCTTAATGGGATCATTGAGGAAGAGGTGTACATTGAGTAGCCTGAAGGTTTTGAGATCTTCAGCAGCGAGTCACATGTGTGTAGAATCAAAAGAGCGCTCTATGGGCTGAAGCAAGCACCACGTGCTTGGTACACACAGATTGAAAACTTTTTCACTGGACTTGGCTTCACCAAGAGTGAGGTGGATGAAAACCTGTACCGAATTGTGGTGGAGGGTAAGATTTTTGATCATTGTTCTTTATGTTGATGATTTAATACTAATGGGTGATGAGCAGTTGATGCACTCATGAAAGGCAGATTTTGCAACGGATTTTGAGATGAAGGATTTGGGCCTCCTTCATTATTTCCTTGGATTGGAAATATGGCAGCGAGAAGGTGAACTATTTGTGTCTCAAGGAAAGTATGCTCGGGAGATACTTGGTAAGTTTCACATGGAGGACTGCAAGCCCATGGATACTCCTCTTCCATTAAATTGGAGAAAAGGGGATGCTACATTGGCAGAGGTAGTGGATGCCACTGTTTATCAACAGTTGGTGGGTTCTCTCATGTATTTAGTTAATACAAGACCGAACATATGCTATGTGGTGAACCAACTTTCACAAGCGATGGTTGGGCCTACCAAGCTCTTTTGGAAGGTAGGAAAGCATGTCCTAAGGTATCTCAAGGGCACATCTGAGTATGGCTTATGGTACAGAGAGATGGATGAGGTGAAGTTGCATGGCTTTACGGATGCAGATTAGTGAGCATCCCCATGGTGGAAGATCACATCAGGAGGGATTTTTAGTATCGAATCTACAATAGTTTCTTGGTACAAAAGGAAACAAAGATCCGTGACACTTAGTTCAGCAGAAGTAGAATACATGACAGCAAGTCAAGCTGCATGTGAGGCTATATGGATGAGGAAGATCCTGGTCGATTTGTTCGGTTCACATTTAGATCCTACAATGATACATTGTGATAATAAGAGTTGCATTAAACTCTCGATTAATCTTGTGTTTCATGATAGATATAAACATATTGATATCCGATATCATCATATCAGAGATTGTGTGCAGCAGAAGATCATGTTGCTTTAGTACATTCCTACGGAAGATCAAGATGCAGATATTCTGACAAAGGCACTCACCAGGAGCAAATTTGAATACCACAGGGGCAGGATCAGGGTGAAGGATAATCCATATCTTGTTGAAAGGGAGTGTTGAGATTCAACAAGATGATGGAGCTTAGTGAAAATGGGTCGCCTTCACTAAGTGGGCCCGTAGGCTATTTTTAGGTGCAAGTCTATTTGTAGACTATGTCTATTTTAGACATGGTGATCATATTTCAGAAGTTGCGGGATGCTATTTGTGGATGGTTGATCAAGTTGGAAAAATAAATGAAATTCTATTTTAGAATATTGGGGGCGAAGTCTACTTATAGATTGTGATCTAAAAATAGAAGTGTCGGTGTGTGGCCTGTATATGTATCCAGGCAATAAACACAACAGCCTTATTCTCTTGGAGCACTTAGTTTAGAATTTTGATTTGGAAAATCGGTGTTTGAAAATTCACCTTAATTCCTATGGTTTAATGGTGGTTCATGCATGGAGGACTGATTCCAGAGCCCAGTGGCAAAGTTATAGCGAGTTGGAAGAGTAGTTTCATGGAGTTGTATTCAGTTTAACTCAGTTAGACTCAGTTGAGCTAGTTGTATCTAGTCTAACTGAATGATACAATAGTGAGAGTGGAGTGAATTAATTAGTTAATTAATTCAAAAATAATAACTCATTAATCAACTAAACAATACAACAATTAAATACAGTGCATGTTAGTTCCAGTGGAGACCCAATGGAGGGATAGGTGAAAGGACAATATGGACTATCTGTTGTGACTATAGTGATGCATTGATTGCACCACACACACATTGGAGTTTCCAATGAGGATTTCACAATCAAGGAAAGGGTAATTCAAATTCATTCAGAGCTATTCTTCAGCAGGGATTGCGCAGTGGAGGCAGGCTAGTAGGTGGCAAGAAATCGGTGCATGGATTTGCAGATTTCTTATGATTAATGTGTGACGATTGATTGTACTAAGAGCTTGATGTATTAAGCTTTGTATGAGATTGTTACATGATCTCCATGATACATAATATATGATAGTTGGGGTTTCCAGCTTCAGGATTTCTCGTTAAACAATTGTGTTATGTGTGATTGTTTTTATTTATGCTTCACATGTGTTTGTAATTAATTTTCTGCAAAATATTAATAGTGGAATGATTCTGTATTTTGCAAGAAGTTAAATATTGTGAGATCATGGGAATATGGATGTATGCATGCTTATTGTATACCGATTTATATGACAAAGCACAAAGAAAAATTAATGACTATAGATAAATATCATGAGCTAGACCTATACAAAGAGAACTGCAGGTGATAAAGAAAGTTACTTTTCAAAAGAAAACCAATGGGAGAGAAAGAATGATTTTAAACCTATATAATTAGTACAATACTTCAGGGAGGTGAATTTGAAAATGATTTATTTGTTGTTTTGTTGGGAGGGAAGAGTGGAGCCCATGGGGAACTAACTGAGAAATCTAGTTAATGGTTGCAATAATTGTGGAAGCCTTCAATTTATTTTCAAGAATCCTTATGATAAGTATACATGACTACTTGAAAATGAATATATGATAACTATGATTTATTTTTCAGTTCTGAGTATGAATAAATTAGATAGAAAAGTTTTTTATAACTCCTTGTGTTTCTTATATGTATTTGAGTAAGAGAATGAGTAGGTCTTGTTAACCTTTTTGAAAAGGAATGGTTGTATATATATGGACCAAACTATTGCAGGAAAACAAGAGGAACCAGAATTGAGTACATCCTTTAGGAGTTTTTTTACACAACCATATCACAAAATAAAAGAAAAGATAGATCAAGGACTTGAAAATTAGCCTCTTCGAGGGAGAAACCTCCTTTACATCACATAAATGATTAACTATTGGATGATACAAATGAGAATACCTCCTTGCTATATATAGGATTCTAAGGGGTAACAATATAATTAGACCCTGCATAACAATAATAATGTAAGGGAACAACAATAACAATAATGGAGTTATATGGGGTACAACAATAACAATATGCAGGCTACATGGGCACAAAATTAACAATAAAGGGGCTACACTAGTATTATAGGAACCTAACATGCCCCTCTCCTTCAAAAAAGTGTTGTCCTCAACACTTGAGTAGTCCTAGATGCTTCTGTATAAAATTTTAATCCTCCCATGTGGAATCTCTAGTGGGTAAGTTCTTCCACTTAATGGGATATTGTGAAATTGATCGATTTCATAGTTGTTGGGCTCTTGTTTCCATGATTGCTTTAGACTACAATATGATTTTTCATTTTTCATCAAGTTCTGGAAATAATATTTGAAATGAGATCTTGTCACCAATAAAATTATTTAAGCATGAAACATGTAAAACTAGGTGTACTTGAGAAGATGCAGGCAACTCCAATTTGTATGCCATAGTACCAATATTTTGCAACACTTTGTAAGGACAATAATACTTGGGTGATAATTTATTATAAGTCTTATATTTCTTGAGGGACATTTGTTTGTATGGTTGTAGCCTTAAAAATACCCCATCACATATATAAAAAAATCATTGCGATATTGATCTGCATGTTGTTTATGATGAGCCTCAACATTGCAACAAGAATGTTTCAACTCCCAAAGCTACCAACTTTAATTATTAACCCGGGGTTCATACAAACTTAAGAGGTATCAACATTATATGTGAAGCATACAATGTGTCATTATTTTGTTGATATGATGTAATGGAGTGGATTTCATGAAATAAAAACCTAAACTAATTGTAGAAATGGAATTTTTTATTTTAAAATAAATTAATCCTATGCAAGAACAACAATTTGTAATTGAAATCCTAAGAGCATGAATTCAAATAAATATGCCTAATATAATTTGTAAAAATGCAAGTCCTAAGTGGATTTTATTCTTCCTAAATCATGGATTTATATCCTAGGGGTCATTATTCAATCCAAAGGGACAAAAACCAAGCTTTGGGAGCAAATCTAGCCGAGTTCACATGTGCTACAAGAAGTTTTGTTTTTGATACATGAAGTCCTTTTTTGGAGATAAATCACAGAATGACTAACTAAATAAAATGAAAATGGGATGGGAAATTTTTTGTTGTTAATTATCATGTATTAGGTCTCCATTCCAAGTGAAGTCAATCCAAAATACCCCTGCTCCCACATGCTAAAAAAATGATAGAAAATTACTACTCTAAAATTTGAAAATTCAAGAACTAGTGAGCTAGTTAATCTATCAAATGGATAACCTAATAAAGTGAAAATGAAATGGGGTGAATTTTTTTATTAATTTTAATATTATTATGACCTAATACAACTAGAATCAAGTTAAATGAATCTCATTAACCCATTCTACAAAATAAAATAAATTTACTACTATTTGGCTATAAGGCATTTCCAGAAATAGTATATTTGTGAACTAGTAACCAAATCCAAGTAGCTTAATGATTAAGATGACCTTCCAAAGTTTTTTTAAGGATGAATAATTATTTTGAATATGTAAAAAACCAGAAAATAACTCACTTCAATAATTTAACTCAATCCTACAACAAGAAAATAAACTATACAAAATACATAAATATGAAAAACATAAATGAGAGATGCATGTGAATAGAAAGTGAAAAGAACATAAATAAATTGTGCAAGAAGGATCTGAGGCTCCTAGGATGGCCAAGCCCAAGGAGGAATCAGATTCCTATGGAAGAAACCAAGCCTTAGAAGCTAAAAATGGCAGCAAACTTCATTATTGAATCAGTCCAAGTACATCCCTACAAGAAAAGAAAGTGGGGCTGCTAAACAACACATTTTATCCACAATAAGACTAATAAATACATGCCCCTAGAGGCCAATTTGAATTAGTACTTATCCAAAATGATGAGGAAGCATTATCCTTGAAAGGAGGAAGGTTTCACCTCCAAAATCCCTCAAATAGTGGATATGGTTCTCAAGACTAGGAATTTGCGTTAAATGACATGAAACACATTCCTAGATTTTTTCAATCATTGGAGTTCTAGAATTACTCAAGAATTTCTCAATAATTCCATGCTATTTTGTTAATTTATTCTCCAATATTGATCCTCCAGTAGTAGGGAGCAAATACCTAAATTATGTACTCCAAATCATCATAGTCTTCTCAATATTCTCCTAATATTCTTCAAAAATAAATAATATTAGGCGCAAATATGCAATTATGTCTAAACATTTCTAAGAAAATATTAAAAATTAAAAAAACATTATTAAGTGTAGAAGGAGGGATTTAATTTATCTTTTATATGCCTAAGAAAGGTTAGATGAGCCTTAATTTATGTCAAATTTAGAGGCCCATCATACCCCCTTAATAAAATTGTTGCTCATCCAATGAGAAACTTAGTGACTTAACGATGCCTCCTTCATGGCCCTGTTGGCCTCTGTTTTATACATTCCTCAGTAATTTCTTTTAAGAAGCTTGGTTGTAGGTTCTAAAGGGACAAACAAAAAAAATTATTTGTTCTTTCCATGATTTTTTAACAGCCTTTCAAGCACAAGAACCAAACTTTCCTCTTTGAAAGTGAACTCAGTTGGCTTGTAGGTCTATTGCATTCACATTCCATCTTCACTTATTTTTTCAAATATGTTTTTGTATAGAAAAATCAAAGTGTTTCTAGAGACCATTAACCTTCCCTTTTTCCCCTTTTGCAATATGGGTTCTTGAATATTTTTCAGTTTGGAAAGGTCTTGCACATCCTTTTCCGACCTTCTACTACATATTTCCATCATTTGGACACCTATGAAACCCTCAAAACGACCTCAGATGCGATCATGTAGAAACTTATTGCACCCTGTAACAAATCTTCTTTTCCTGTAGCAACTCTGTTTTTCCTGTAGCAAATCTGTTTTTCCTATAGCAACTTCCTGTAGCAACGTTTGTGCCTGTAGCAACTCTATTTCGCCTGTAGCAGCTAATATTTGCATGTCTATAGGTGGTGGTTCCACCCCTTTTTTATTTAATTTTTTCAAATATATATCTATATCTATATCTATATATATATATATATATATATATATATATATATATTGCATGCAAAATAAACTCAAAGTTTGTTTTCTGTTAACTGATTTTTCCATCAGTTGCCCTTCGACGCTCCTTGTCTTTCATCACAACTAACAACTTACTACCCATTTTCTGATTTTCCTCTTCAATGTTTTCTTGTTCCTCTCCCACATATGTGTGTTTCTTGGTGGAAAAGTGAAGAACTTCTAGATAAAGCCAAGGTTTCTCTGCTATTGATTTTGGCTATAAAACAAACCTTTCCTTCTCACACTTTTAATGTTTTCTTAAGCTATAATAGATTCGAAGGGTGAGGTTAGGGAGTTGCACACCTAAGCCTTACCTATTGGTTGAGTTGTTGCAGGATGATGCATGCTAGAGCTAGAGCTAGAGTCGAAGTTCCACCACTATGTTTGTATTGTTGCTTGATTCTTTGTTGTGTCTTCTTTCTTTTTGAGGTGTTTTAACTTGACTTGTTTGTTGTGTGTGTGAAGGTACCTTGCTTAGTCTTCACGTGTATGTTTGCTGGTGGAGGATTCGGCTTCTAGTTCCATTAATGTCTTCATATTCATCTCACAAGTATTATTGGTCTCCATGATTGGTCAAAACCATATTTAGGTATTTTTTGGTACTTACACATGGATTTCTATATGAATTTACTTTCTATTGTAGTAGCCTCTTTCTCTGCTTTTTTTAGGCTTCTAGCTCTGTATGAGTGATGAGGAGAGTGTGATGTGGTATTAGGGTGATGATAGGATGATTATAGAATGATGAGGAAGTGGTGTGGCCTTGGAAAAATGGAGTTAAGGAACTATGTTGATTTTTTTAGAAAACGTTATGTTACAGAGGTGACAAAGTGTAGGGTTTGAGTGGAAAATCCCTGTGATTGAGATGGAGGAGTGATGAGAGGGTGGTAGGAAATGGTGGAAATAATGTTACCATGGAATTTTTGACACCACGGGTCCCTTGGTGACTATTATCTATATTCGGTCCACCCCCTTGTAGGTCGTTGTAATTTCCTATAACAATTACATGACTTCTTGTAACAGTTCAAGACAACCCCTTGTAGCATAATTATTCTATTCGTAACTCTCAAACGGTAGAGTGGATTGACCTGAAATTTTTTGAGCATGTTACCATCATATTTATGGACCTCCTCATAAAACATCTTGGCCATTGTATGTACATATCTCGAGAAACATTAAACATGGATGTAGGTGATGGAGGTCTATTTCTCACAACCCATGCACTGGAATGTGTTGAAATTGCTTGAGAGTGTTACCATCATCTATATGAATCTACCTATGAAACATGTCAAAAAATGGATGTATGGTTTTATATATATAATACAAATAATTTTATGCTAAAAACCAGGACTTCCTATAGAAAAAATAGGATTTCCTGTAGCATTTTAGGACAACGAGGAAATTGAATCAGAAAATCTTGGAAATGATGGGTGGATGTTGGAAATGGATGAGGGTGATGGATTGGAATGACCTAGGTGATTTTGGAGCATCTAAGAAAAGGAGGAGAAAGTCCATGTTTGATAGCCTTTGACTATATTTTTAACCAACTTTTTCTTTTGGTGCCAACTTGTTTTTTTGCTACTAGCAAAGGTTGGAGAGCAGTTGCATCCATTAGAGAGAGACACATGGAGAAAAAAAATTCTTTTCATTTTTTCACTTTTTTTCTTTTTTCTTTAGGCCTACTAGCTGCCTCAATGAGGTTTTGAACTAGTAGGTCGACCTAGGCACCTCAAAGGAGGTTTCACCTAGGATATTTTATTTTTCTCTTATTTTTTTTTCCAACCCATTTATGACCTCATGGAGGTTTTCAATGAGTGAGTCAATCTCAGGCGCCTCAAAATAGGTTTTCACCTAAGATTTTATTCTTTTTTTTCTATTTTTCTATTTATGTAATTTTTTTCTATCCTACTCTACTTGAAAAAAGAAAAATCTCTCTCAAGTATAGAAATACTTCCAAGGGAGCCATGTGCACATCAATATGACAGATAAAATCATGTGTCCACTTGAAATACATGCTTTGACATGTACCTGAATATGAGAGATGAATTGCTTTGACTGATATTGTATCAAGTATTGTTGAAGAAGAGTTTGTTGATGCAACTTAATGATTGTATGGAACCATCTTTCAATATAGCCTTGACGCCTTTGGTTTTCTTTCTCATCGGGATCATTCTTCATGTATTATTCTACCATGAAATTCAAATCTTCCTCTTTTTGCTGATTATTCTCTTGAACACATGGAGGATATGATGGTAAACATGAGGGAACTTTCTCAATATCTGATTATGACGTCTACTCTTCTTCAAGTGCAACCCATTATTATTTTCTCTTCTCATTTGAATCTTCTTTGTATGAATGTTGTCCTTCAATGATATCAATAGAATCAATTTGTTGAAATACTCTTCCTGAGCCAAGATGGATACCATTTAAATCAAGAGGATATGTTTGAAAGTGTTGTACTTTAGCATTGTAATTGGGTTGAGTTACTTCTATGTATGGGTTTGGAAATGGTGGTACATGTAGTTGATTGGGAGTGGATCTATGAGATGGATGTGGTTGAGGTTGTGGTTGTGGTGGAGGTGGATGGTAGGGATAGCATGGAGTTGGGTATGGAGGATATTGAGGAAAATATTGAGGATATTGTGGATTTTTCCCATAAGGTTCTTGCCAACATTGTTTCCAAGATTGGTTTTGGGGTTGTGATGGCCAAGGTTGCCCAAGGAAGGAGTGTGTTCCAATTACTTTGAGATGGATGTGAATAAGCTTGAAATTTTGGTGTGTGTCCTTGCTTCATATCGAGTTGTGTAGGTTGCCATGGTCTTCTTGGAGATGCATAACATATCTTCTTTGGTGATTGACTTGCTCCATTGTCCTCTTGAAAAATTTCCTTGAACCTTGGTAATGATGGAAAATATTTAGTAGCATATGATTATGCATGGATAACACAAATGTCAACATTTTCTTTTTTCTCATTTTTCATTGTTAACATTTCTAATTGTTCACTTAGATTGCGAAGAATTTATGTTTTAAAGTTATCAAGAAAATTTCCATGTTCTACTTGACTTACCAATGTTGATTTCAATTTACTTACTCTTACCCTTCCTCTTGATATGTGCTTGCATGTTTCACAAATTTATTCAAATGATAATTGGTATATATCTCCTTTAATTATGAGATAAAGGAGATCAATCCACTCATCCCTAATTATTCTAAGTAAGAGGGTTTTTAGTGTGTCAAATCATAAATGATGTAATTTTTCCCTCTTAACATTATACATGAACCTCTCTATTAGATCTTCAAGACTCTGATCTTGTTTTTGATTCATTCTAAATATTTCTTCTTTAAGATAACGACCTTTATATTTTTCTAGAAATATATTTTGCATATCATTCCATGATATCATTGAATTAGTACCTAAACTCATGAACCATTTAAGAGCTATATCCTTCAATGTTGCAGGAAACAATCTCAATTTTTGAGTGTGTGATAAGTAGCCATAAGATCTACAAAGTATTTCAAATTCAAAGAGAAATGTTTCGGATCCTCTAACCTCATACCATAGAATTTGGGAAGGAAACATGGAGGGATGCTCTTCATATGCACACTAACATCAATATCTTGAATGAGAAATCCAAGAGGATCTTCTTCATTATTATCATCTCCGTCCATTTCTTATACCTTTTTCTGCCACCTCTTCTTATTCTACTTAAAAAAGTGTATGGTGACGTGGTTCTTACTACACCACATGATCAAATGGGAGGGTTGGTGTTAGAGAATTTTTTTTTTTTTTTTTTTTTTTTTGAATAAGAATGCTAATGCAATGAAATTTTATGTTTTGAAATGAAATATTGCTAATGAAAATTTGTTGTTTTTTGTAGAAAGAAAAGAAATGAGTCAATTAGGGAAGAAAACACTGCATAATTTGACACCTCCCTAGCAACGGTGCCAAAAAGTGATGAGCCTCAGTATTGCAACAAGAATGTTGCAACTTCCAAGGCTACCAACTTTAATTATCAACCTGGGGTTCATACAAACTTAAGAGGTATCAAAACTATATGTGCATCATACATTGTGTCCTTCTTTTGTTGATATGATGTAATGGAGTGAATGTCATAAAATTAAAACCTAAACTAATTGTAGAAATTTAAGTGTTGCTTTGAAAAGAAATTAACCCTATGCAAGAATAACAATTTGTAATTGAAATCCTAAGAGCATGAATTCAAATAAATAGGGCTAATCTACTATGTAAAAATGCATGTCCTAAGTGGAACTCATTCTTCCTTAATCATGGATTTAGATCTTAGGGGTCATTATTCAATCCTAAGAGACAAAAACCAAACTTTGGGAGAAAATATGATCGAGTTCACATGTGCTACAAGAGTGCTACAGTAAGTTATGTTTTTGCTACAAGAAGTTATGTTTTGGAGATAACTCACTGAATGAATAACTAAATCAAATAAAATTGGAAGGGACAATTTTTTTTATTAATTATGATGTCTTAGGTCTCCATTCCAAGTGGAATCACTCCAAAATACCCCTATTCACATGTGCTAAAAAATAACAGAAAATTACTACTCTAAAATATGGAAATTCAAGAACTAGTGAGCTAGGTAATCTATCAAATGGGTAATATAATAAAGTAAAAATGCGAAGGGGTGAATTTTGTTATTAAATTTAACATTATTATAGCCTAATCCAAGTGGGATCAAGTCAAATGAAGCTCATTAACCCATTCTAAAAGATAGCATAAATTTACTACTATTTCGATACAAGGCATTTCCAAAAATCTTATATTCATGAACTAGTAACCAAATCCAAGTAGCTTAATGATTAAGATGACCTTCCAAATTTATTCTAAGGATGAATAATGCTTTTGAATCTATAAAAAACCTGCAAAAGATATCACTTCAATAATTTAATTCAATCCTATAGCTAGAAAATAAACCATACTAAATACATAAATATGTAAAACAGAGATGAGAGATGAATGTGAATAATAAGTGAAAAGAACATAAATAAATTGTGCAATAGGGATCTAAGGCTCTTGGGATGGCCAAGCTCAAGGAGGACTCAAAATCCTATGGAAGAAATGAAGCCTTAGAATCTAAAAATGGCACCAAATTTCATTATTGAATTAGTCCAGGTACATCCATGCAAGAAAATAAAGTGGAGCTCCTAAACAACAAGTTTTCTCCATAATACGACAAAGAAATACATTCCCCTAGAGGAAAACTTGAATTTGTACTTACAAAAAAAGACGAGGAAGCATTATCCTTGAAAGGAGGAAGTTGCTCCCTCCAAAATCCCTTAAATAGTGGATCTGGTTCTCAACACTAGGAATCTGCATTAAATGACAAGGAACACATTCCTAGATTTTCTCAATCATTGGAGTTCCAGAATTACTCCATAATTTCTTAATAATTTCATAATATTTCTTCATTTATTGGGCCAATATTGATCCTCTAGTAGTAGGGAGAAAGGCTCTAAAGTATCTCCTTCTCCAAATCTTCATAATCTGCCTCAATATTCTCACAATATTCTTCAAAAATAAATAATATTAGGCACAAATATGAAATTCTCTCTAAAACTTCCTAAGACCATATTAAAGCTAAACAAAATTATTAAGTGTAGAAGGAGAGATTTAATATATCTTTTATGTGCCTAAGAAAGGCTAAATTGGCCTTAATTTATGTCTAGTTTAGAGGCCCATCAATTTCATTCAATTTTGCACTAGAGTGAGGTTATCCTTAAAGAGTTGGAGAATTTTTGTTGATGCTCGATGTGATATTCCACTTATTGAAGCTTAGAATTTTCTCTTAAACATGATGTGACAGATAACGGATGATATCCATAAATTTCCATAAATGGAGCCATTTTTTTTGCGATTTGGAAGGAAGTGTTATATCACCATACTGAATAGTATGGAAGGAAGGATGATATAATGCACATAAGTATGCATACAAGGTAACTCTATCAACTACCACCATGATGACACTCTTCCCTTCGGACTTAGGTAAACATATGATAAAATACATTGAGAAATCCTACCAACACTGACTTGGAATGACTAAATGTTGTAACATACCTCGGGTATTAATTATCTCACTTTATTTTGTTGGAAAACTAAACATTATGCCAAAAACTTATAAATATCGGATTTAAGGGCATCCAAAAAAAATTGCTTCTGACCCTATGGTAAGCTTTTAAAAATCCTGACTTCCCTCATAAGGGAGAGGTGTGCAATTCCAAACAAATATATTATTTTAGTTTAGAATTATTACAGAGATATAAGCGATCTTTGTACCATCATGAATCATTTTTCTAGATAAATGTTAGGACCCTATAATACTAGGGTATTCCCTTATTGTTATTGTTAGTGTAGCCTCATTATTTTTATTGTTAGTGTAGCTACCATATGTTATGTTAGTGTAGCCCACTTATTTTTATTTTTTTTCCTATGTAGTCCTGATATTGCTATTATTATGCCCCATAGAAGCCCAATATTGTTATTGTTGTTCCCTTACATTATTATTATTATTATGTCAGCTCTGATTATATTGTGACCCCGTAGACTCCTATATATAGAAAGGAGGTTTTGTCATTTGAATCATCCAAGAATTGTTCATTTATGTAATTTAAAGGAGGTTTCCCCCTCGAAGATGATATTTATTAAGTTGTTTATCTATTATTTCTATTGTTTTGTGAGTTTTTTGCATAAATTTTGGTATCAGAGCTTTGGATTCTATGGTTTCGCTTCCTTAAAGAGGTCATCACAGAATTTTCTCTATAAATTTTTTATACTAGGTTTTAGAAGCTAAAATTACAACCACATGGAGCCAAAATCGAGATGAAATTCGTGTAAAAAATTTAGATCTTGGTTTGTTATATTTTCAGAGATATGATTTGGGGAAGTTATGGTTTTTGTAGGGTCCAAAATTCAGTCTCAAACATGTGACCTAGGGAAGATCATCATAACTTTCATTTCAGGAATCGGATTTGAATTCTGTAAAATATGGATGAAAGTGCACAAACTTTAGTTTTTTTGTGTAGAAATTTCAGGGCCGAAGGTAGAAATAGTGATACGTGCCACTCCATACAAGTTATATCTACTAAACTAGTCTATAATCTATCAGACATAACTATTTGTTGAAGACTCCAATCTAGGTCTGAATTATGGGATTGGAAATTATACTTAGAGGGATACAAGAAGACCATATTTCAGACCTTGAAGATCCTAAATTACAAAGTTACAACCATTTCAATATCGAGCTCGTAAAAGAAAGAAAAAAGTGTGTATTTTTTAAAAAATTCATAAGTTTTGATTGAAAAAATCTGCTGAAGTAATTCCAAAGGAAAATTGAAGCATATATAAAAATATTAGGTTATAAAATGTCTCTCAAAAAAAATAATTTGACACCCATTAAGCCCTCAGAAATCTCTACTATGACGCATGAAGAGGAAGAATTGCAACATGATATCTCGAATTATGTGACCAAGTGCAAAAAGTTCTCTCTAATAAAGAACAACCAAATATGAGCTGAAATGGGAAATGGATGGTTTAAAATATGACATAAATAGTTGAAAATTAGACATGGAAGGTTTGAATGAAGGTTTGAAAAAGTTGATACAAGAAAATCTTCCTAATGGCGAAAAGGTAGTAGAGGAAAATCGCGATGAGAAAAAAAGAAATTTTAATCATGATTTCATAGACTCTAATGTTTGATTTAAGACCCACCATATTCCAAAGATGGATATGAGGAATTTTGATGGCAAAGATCCCATAACATGGATACCATGTATGGAACAATATTTTGATTTCCATGATGTGAAAAACACACAAAATGTACCCATTAAAAATTTATATTTAGAACCCAATAATTTTGTATGGTATCGATGACTTTTCTCTCATAAATAAATTTTCACTTGGTCAATTTTTATGGAGGAAATTATAGCACATTGTGAGGATACAAAAAGAAACACCTTCTTTAGCCAATTGATAAATCTCAAACAAAAGGGTTCAATGGCGGACCACATTGAGGACTTCCAAAAATTGAATATAATGGTAAATGATATTCTAGAGGAGCATAGGATTGATCTATTCATAGGGAATTTAAATGATAACATGCAACATGAGGTTCGCGTTTGGGAACCTGATTCATTGGAGAAGGCATTCAGGTTGGCAAGAAAAATTCAAAGCAAAATTATGGAGACAAGGAAGCCTACCACTCACAACTATAAATATGGAAGTGTTGCTACTCCTTGCCTTCCACAACCTACAAGGTTGACACAAGAAAAATTATAATAAAAAATAGCAGAAGAGCTTTATTACAATTGTGATAGAAAATACGCTAAAGGTCCTAAGTCTATTGAGAAGAAATTATTTTATATAGATTGTGAAGAAGAGGAAGAAAAGAAACAAGAAACTTGAAGATAAGAGGATATACACTAGGAACAAATGTTAGATAAAGAAGAAATGAATCCGACCATATATTATAATGCAATGGAAGGAATTTCCACTCCTCAAACTCTCAAGCTAGAAGGACATATCAAGAAGAAAAAGGTAATAGTGTTGATTGATTCAGGTAGTACCTGTAATTTTATTCATTGTAAGATAGCCAAGGAATTGAATTTCTTCCTATATCCAACACCAAAGTGTCAAGTGATGGTTGCAAATGGAGGAAATATAAATTTCTCTAGAAATTTCTATAATATCAAGCTAACCATGGGGGATTATGTATTGAATATTATAATGCTTTCCATTCCAATGGGCGGTCTTAACGCTATACTATGAGTGTAATTGTCACAATCTTTGGGTACGATAGATTTTAATTTTCAAGAAATTTTCTTGAATTTATTTTGGGAAGGAAAGGAAGTTTAATTAAGGGGAATCACATGGAAACTAGGAAAGATAATCAACTCTAATGGAAAGAAAATCTTCTAAAGAAATAACAACAGGGAAAAATTGAAAAATTATGCTCACTAGAGGTTCAAACATCGAAATCATCTATTTCTCCATATCTTGAAAAAATCTTATACAATCATTCCAAGGTATGTCAGAATCCCAAAGGCCTCCCACCTATTTGTGATCATGATCATGCTATTAATTTGATTCCAAGAAGTGTTCCTCCAAAAATCAGGCCTTACAGATATCCCTATGCCCAAAAGAGTGAAATTGAACTTATGGTTGCAAAAATGCTAGAGGTCGGTATAATTCAACCTAGTCAAAGTTCTTTCTCTTCTCCAGTATTATTTTTGCACAAGAATGATGGATTATGGTGCATGTGTCTGGATTATAGGGAGCTCAATAAGATCACTATTAAAGGTACATTTTCCATTCTTTTCATTGATGCACTATTGGATGAATTACATGCAGAAATTTACTTCACCAAGTTGGATCTTCATTTAGGATATAATAAAATTATAATTAAGATTGAAAACATTACAAAAAAAGCTTTAGAACTCATGAGGGTCATTATGAATTTTTGGTCATGCCTTTTGGCCATACTAATGCACCTTCTACATTTCAAAGTTTGATGAATTCCATTTTCAAAATCTTCCTTAGAAAATTTATGTTAGTATGTTTTGATGATATAATAATCTACAAAAAGTATTGGAAGGATCATGTTCAACATGTTGACAAGGTGCTCAAACTATTGGAGGAGAAACAATTATATTTAAAAACCTCCAAATGTTTCTTTAGAGTACTACATGAAGTGGAATATTTGGGTCATATTGTATCTCATAAGGGTGTTAAGGTAAACCCTAACAAAATTAAAACCATTAAGGAATGGAAAATCTTGACAACCATAAATCATTTGCGAGGATTTATCAAGCTGAGAGGGTATTATCACAAGTTTGTTAAGAATTATGGGAGAATAAGAACACCTCTAACACCATTACTTAAGAAAGATGCATTTTCTTGGACTCTAGAATAAACTAAGGCATTTGAACATCTTAAAGAAGCAATGTGTCAAGCATGAGTCTTAGCTATGCTAGACTTCACAAAGACCTTTATTGTGGAATGTGGTGCATCAGGAAATGGAATTAGTGTCGTTTTAATATAAGAATGAAGACCCATTGCTTTTGAAATTCATCTAATCAAAGGAATGTACTTGCACAAACCTATTTATGAGAAGGAAATGTTGGAAATACTAAATGCACTAAAGCAATGACCACCTTACCTAATGGGAAGACTCTTCAAGGTAAAAACAAATATTGATAGTCTTAAATACTTTTTGGACCAAAGATTATCTTCAGAAAAGAAAAAAAAAAAATGGGTCACCAAGATGTTGGGTTATGAATTTGAAATCGTCAACAAAAAAGGGAAGCAAAATGTTGTTGCAGATGCACTCTCAAGAAAGAATGAGGATTTGGAAGAATTTCTTTGTTCTGTTTTTATTATCCAATCGGATTGGATAATCATAGCAAGGGATGAATGGAAGAATGATGAAGAAGTGTGCACCCTCATTCAAAATTTGTAGCAAGATCTCAGTACATCTGATACATATAGCTGGAAAATGATTCAATATGGTACAAAGACTGCTTATATATTTGTAATAATTAGAAACTCAAATGAAATTTTATTTTGGAATTGAACACAAATCCCTTTGGAGGGCACTCGGGATTTTTAAAAACTTACCACAGGGTCAAGAAGGATTTTTTTTGTGATGGCCTTAAATCTGATAATCAAAATTTTGTGGTAGAATGTTTGGTTTGCCAAAAAAATAAAGTTGAGACAATTAAGATCCCTGGTCTCTTACAACCTTTTTCCATTGTAAGTCAACATTGGGAGGAGGCTTCAATGGATTTCTTCATAAGTTTACCCAAGTCTGAAGGAAAAAATGTCATCATGGTGATAGTGGATAGAGTTACCAATTATGCACACTTTTGTGCATTATCTCATCCATTTAAAGCCAACACATTTGCTATTGCATTTAAGAAAAAAATTAAAAAGATACATGGAAATATGAAGATTATTGTAAATGAAAGAGATCCCATTTTTACTCGCATTTTTTGGATGAAATTATTTACTTGTTTGGGCACTCAATTAGCTCATAGCTCATCTTATCATCCTCAATATGATGGGAAACTAATATAGTGAATAAATGATTGGAAAGATATCTTCGTTGCTTTGTATCTCATAAACAAACAAAATGGGTCAAGTTCTTACCTCTAGCTAAATGGTGATATAGCAATTCCTTCCATACTACACCGAAAATGACCCCATTTATGGAACTTTATGGATACCATCCACCTTCCATCACATAATATTTAAGAGAAAATTCTAAGGTTCAAGAAGTGGAAGTTCACATCGAGCATCAAAAAAAATTTCTCCAACTCTTAAAGAATATCCTCACTTTGGCGCAAAATTGAATGAAACAACAAGAAGATCAACAACACAGCAAAATAAATTTTGATGTAGACCACTATGTATTTTTACGGCTATGACGATACAAAAAAATGTCCCTCAAGCAAGATAAGAAGGATAATTTTAGGTCCCTATAATAATAGTAAATCCCCTTAATGTAATTGTTACTATAGCCCCCATATTTCTATTGTTGTGCCCATGTCGTCCCCATATTGTTATTATTGTGTCCCATAGAATCCAACTATTGTTATTGTTGCACCCTTATATTCTTATCTTTATGTAGGCTAGGATTATATTACGACCCATTAGACTCCTACATATAGAAAGGAGGTTTTTTCATTTGTATCATCCAAGAATTTTTGATTTATGTAATGTAAATGAGGTTTCCACCTCAAAGAGGATGATTTATAAGTTTTTGATCTCTCTTTTATTCTATTTTGTGAGCTGGTTTCATAACATTTAGTATCATAGCTTTGGATTCTAGGGTTTCGCTGCTGCAAACAGGTCATATGGGAATTTTCATTATAAATTCTTTTATGCAAAGGTTGAGAAGCTGAAAATAAAACCCATTTGAGCCTAAATCATAAGGAAATTCATGTAAAAATTTTAGATCTTGGTTCATTATATTTTTGCAGATATGATTTGAGGAAGTTAAGATTTTTGCAGGCTCCAAAATTTCATCTCAAACAAGTGGTCGAGGGAAAATCGTCATAAATTTTGTTTCAGACATTGGATTAGAATTCTGCAAAAATAACCAAAATTTCACGGAATTTAGTTTCTTTTGTATTGATTTTAGAGCTGAACGTCAAAGTAATGACACGTGGCACGCCATAGAGGTTTTCTCTGCTGAACCAGCCCATAATTAGGTAATTGTGGGAGATTAATCATAACTTTATCCTGAAGAATCCAAATTAGGTCTGACCTATGGCATTGGAAAGAAGACTCAGAGAACTATGATAAGACCAAATTTTAGATATTAGAGATTTGAAATTAGAGAGTTACACCCATTTCAAGGTAGAGATCCTAAAAGAAAGAAAAAGGTGTGTATTTTTAAAAACAAAATTGCAAAACTTTTGTTTGAAAAATTAGTTTGAAGTGATTCCAAGGGCATATTGAAGCATAGATATCAATATTGAGTTCTATAATGCCTCCTAAAAATAATTCCACACCCATTAAGACCTCAGAAAGCTCTACTATAATGCATGAAGAGGAAGAAATTCAACATGATATATCAAAATTATGAGACCAAGTGCAAGAAATTTCGCTCTTGAAAAAAGTAACCAAAAATGAAATGGAAGCTAAGACTCGATGGTTTGAATAAATGTGTGGAGGCTAAGATGGATGGTTTGAAGAATGGAATTGAAGCTAAGATGAATGGCATGGAAGCTAAGATCGATGGTATAGAAGAAAAACTGAAAGGCAATATGGAAGACATGTATAATGATATAAAAGAAGACATGGAAGGTGTGGCAAAGTTGCTACAATAAATTATTCCTAATGGCGAAAAGGTAGTAGAGGAAACTCATGATGAGAATAAAATAATTTTTAATCGTGATTTCATAAAATCTAATTTTGGATTGAAGACCCACCATATTCCAAATATCGATATGAGGACGTTTGATGGAAAGGATCCCGTAACATGGAAATTGCAGATGGAGCAGTACTTTGATCTCCATAATGTGCAAAACACACAAAATGTACGCAATGAAACTTTATATTTAGAACCCAATACATTTTTATGGTATTGATGTATTTTCTCTTGTAAACAAATTTCCATTTGATCAATTTTTATGGAGGAAATGATAGAACATTATGAGGATAAAAAGAGAAATGCATTCTTTAACAAATTTATAAATCTCAAACAAAAGGGTTCAATGGTGGAGCACATTGAGGACTTCCAAAAATTAAATATAATTGTAAAGGATATTCCAAAGGAGAACATGATTGATGTCTTCATAGGGAATTTAAAGAATAACATCCAACATAAGGTTCTCCTTTGGGAACCTGATTCATTGGAGAAGGCATTCAAGTTGGCAAGAAAAAGTTAAAGCAAAATTACGGTGACAAGGAAGACTACCACTCACAACTATAAATATGGATGTGTTGCTACTCCTAGAATTCCACAACCTACAAGGTTGATACCACAACAATTGGAATAAAAAAGAGTAAAAGGGATTTGTTATATTTTTGATAGCGAACACACTAAAGGTCATAAGTGTGTTGAGAAGAAATTATTTTACATAGATTGTGAAGAGGAGGAATAAAAGGAACAAGAAAATTCAAAAGAAGAGGATAGACACCAGGAAACAACCCTGGAGGAAGAAGAAATGAATCCAACCATATCCTATAATGCATTCGTAGGAATTACCACTCCTCAAACTCTCAAGATAGAAGGAAATATCAAGAATAAAAATTTAATAATTATGATTGATTCAGGTAGTACCCATAATTTTATTCATTGTAAGGTAGCGAAGGAATTGAATTTCTTCCTATACCTAGCACCAGAGTGTAAAGTGAAGGTTGCAAATATAGGAACGATAAATTTCTCTATAAAGTGCCATAATATCAAGTTAACCATGGGGGAATATGTATTGAATAGTCCAATGCTCTCCATGCCAATGGGTGGTGCTGATGTTGTACTAGGAGTATAATGTTTACAATCTTTGGGGATGGTAGCTTTTAATTTTCAAGAACTTTTCTTGAATTTTTTTCAGATGGAAAGGAAGTTTAATTATGGGGTATCACAGGGAAATCGGGAAATATAATCAGCTCTAATGTCATGAAAAATCTTATGAAGAAAGAACAACGAGGTGTAATTGCACAATTATGCTCACTAGAGGTTCAAACATCAAAATCATATATTTCTCCAGATCTCCAAAAAGTATTGGAAAATCATTCCAATGTGTTTTATAACTCCAAAGGACCTCCACCTATTTGTGATCACGATGATGCTATTCATTTGATTCCAGGAAGTGTTCCTCTAAACATCAGGCCTTACAAATATCTGTATGCTCAAAAGAGTGAGATTGAATGTATGGTTGCAGAAACGCTAGACACTAGTATAATCCAACCTAGTCAAAGTTATTTCTCTACTCCAGTAGTGTTGGCGCACAAGAAGGATGGATCATGGCGTATGTGTCCGGATTATAGGGTGATCAACAAGCTCAATATTACATATAAAATTCCCATCCCTATCATTGATGAATTATTGGATGAATTACATGGAGAAATTTACATCACCAAGTTGGATCTTCGTTATGGATATCATCAAATTAGGTTCAACATTCAGAACTCATTAGGTTCATTATGAATTTTTGGTCATGCATTTTGGCCTTACTAATGTACCTTCCACATTTCAAGGTTTGATGAATTCCATTTTCAAACCGTTCCATAGGATATTTGTGTTAGTATTTTCTGATGATATACTAATCTACAACAAGTCTTGGAAGGAGCATGTTCAACATGTTGACCGGGTGCTCAAACTATTGGAGGAAAAACAATTATATGAAAAAACCTCCAAATTTTTCTTTGGAGTACATGAGGTGGAATATTTGAGTCATAATGTATCTCACGAGGGTGTTAAGGTATTGTTGAGGGCTCAGAAATCTGTGGCAACAACAAGGGGGATAACCACCTGGTCTGTCCCTTAAGACAGTTCCTTTTCCATTTGGGATAGTGGCTCTGACTGGATATAATGGGAACAATTTCCAAGAGTTGGGTTTTTGTTTGATTGTTGGGTTTCTCTCAAGGGATTAACATGAAGAATTCCTAAAAACTAAAAAAAAATTATTCTAACATGCAAAACTTGAAATTGAAACTAATTTAATCTAACCGAGGATAATATTAATTCAATGTGATCTAAAATGATATTTATTCAATCTGTGATGATTAAGATCATCACAAATTTAATAGAATTATTACTTTGTAAGATAATTCTCTTGAAAAACAATTAATCAAAAGAAAATGAGAAACATATTGTATATATTTGATGATCATATACAAAAACAAATGAATTCCTATCTTTATATCGTACAGTAGTATAAATGATATTTTAGACAAAAACAATTGATTTCATATATCATTCATGAAAGCTGGATTCATCACTAATATTCAAAACAAAACTAGCATACATGATAATAGTACCAGTTGTGTACCATCCTATTAATCTGATCAATGATAGTAGGCCACATTAAAATCATACATCAGTAAGTTTTTTCAAAGCATACAGAAGTGCATCAATAGTGATCAACAAAATGATATATAACTGAAATGGCAATGTTCCATTATTTCATCAAGACATCCAAAAAATTACTTACGATTAAGCATTCTTTGCGAATGTTATCAATAAAATTCTGACCCCTTCTCTAAATGCATGAGAAGGGTTTAAATACTATGCTAATTACCTACAAAAAGATTATGAGGTGGTTTCAAACAACCTTCCTCATCTTTAGTATCTATTTGCTAAAAATTGAAAAACAAAAAAACTAATAATCATGTTGGATGATAAGTTACTGCCAGTTGCGCATTTTTTCTCACAAATGTTGGACATCAGTTGAACTTGTGGAGGTTTTCCAGATTCTATCTTCATTTGTGCAGCAAATATAGCGTCCAGTAAAAGCGGCTGTATTATCTTTATGGAGTTCAAAAAGCAGTTTAGTGTCATGATCTGACTGAGTGGTTTGACCAATAACTGCCAGTATGCTTCCCAATCAGTTTTCTTTAGCTGTAGAAGTGTTTCTTCCCCAAGTTGACCATATTATTTCCAACTTTGTTCTAAATCTTTGATATCAGGAAGAGATTTGAGATTTCCTTCTCTAATAAGCCCGGAAGTATGTAATATATGGTTAATCATTTTAACCATATTCTTTGATATACCTATTGCTGTGGCTATGGCTAATTCGCTTGTGTCACTCGTGCATCCCAGTCTGTTAAAATAATATCTTTGAAAGTTTCCTTGATCTTTGGGAGATCTGACTTCTTCCCTTCTTCTGTATCCTACCATTCAATATAATTAGAGATTTTTATACTAGGTTCATTGAAATCAATTCTTTGATCAATGACTGTGTTTGTTAATTGTTCACTGAGTTCTAGATGTGGAATCATGTTTGACATTTGTAAAACAAACATATTTTGTTGTTTTGAGAGTAAGGCACTTAATTCCGATGCTTCTTTTATGAATTAATCTGCGGTAGGAATTCCTTCATATTTGGTAAGATCTTCTCTTAACTGTTCAATCAATTTATTTTTTCTAGATAACTCATTTTCATGACTCATCTTAAGCATTTCTATCTCTTGTTGTATTCTGAGAAGTTGTTGTTCCACTTTCTGATTTGAACTCCTTATTTCTTCATCTAGCTGTTGTTGTAGTTCCATGATTTTGAAATCCTTTTCTTGGATCAAAATAGATACTTCTGCTTCCTTATCAATTGTCGCAGTGGCGTATGCACCAAAAAATTGAGATAGCCAAGTTAAATTTTCAATCGGATTTGATGGAGTATCTTTCCATACTACTTCCATAACTTCATTCCCTGTTGGTGTTTTAATTATCCTTCTTTTCCTCTGTTTTCTCACTACAGCCTTATGAAGAGGGCTATAGAATATATCTCGCGGGGGAATATCATCCACCTTGAGGATAATCTCATCATTCGGATCTATAGGAATGATTTCCGTTTCTTGGGAGATTACCTCAGGAGTTTCAATGATTTTCTTTGTTGAAACTATTTGTTGCTGAGGAGTCTGGAATTATGTATTCTTCTGAGATGATGATGCCTCTAGAGTATTTGTGAATGTATTGCTAAATGAAGTACATATTTTATCTATTTCACTTTGATTTTGTGAATTTAATTGTTCTGCTATGATTTCTTGAATAGCTTTAATCGTATGACTGGTAATCAAAACATCATGTGGAATCCGTCTGAGTCTCTATTCTCTGAATTCATTGAATCTCTATATTTCTTTTGGATTCAGGTTCAATCTCTGTTTGGTAAGCGATTTCTCTTGCCATCAACTTGTTTGAAACATATAATGGAAGAATATACGAGGCAACAGAGCTTCCAAAAACTCTAATATAGGAAAATGATTCTTCAATAAAACTCCTGCCTATCATTTGAAGGTCTGTAAGGGATTCCTTAGTGAACCTAGGGCTCACTGTGTCATACATAAATTTGTGTAATGGTAATACAACACCATAGCACAACCTATGAAAATTTGGTGCATAATTATGTTCCCATACCTCTTTATGACTCAAATGTATCGGGGTAGGGTCTTCAGAGGTCCATTTCCATCCCATAACTGGAAATTTGGTAGAAAAATAGATGGCATAAAAAATGTATGCACTCATATAAAATTGGGGAACAGATTTGGAGGAAGAAGTTCTAGTTTGGCGATATTCATTAATTGCCTTAACTAGATTATCTGAAAGGATATTCGCCCAATTCAATATGAGGGAGTTAATAGAGGAGTCAATTAGGGGAAGCCAATTTATGGAGAACTTGGTATTATCAGGTAAACCATATAATTTGGATAATGTTACTGCTGTAAAGTTGTAAGGGTTTTCTAATGATGCGATAGGATACATTCCAATTTTCTCATATTTGAACTTGTTGTCTAATTTCCTCCAACCTTGAATTTCCTTGAACGGGTCTTGGTTCTTCTCAGCAAACTTTGCAACAAACTGACTATTGTAGGTATCTTGTGGGTTGGGCAGCTTATACATGATCTTAAAATCTTCAAGTCTGAAAGAACCTAGAATCTCATCCTTGCAGGTTCTTAACTGTATGTCTTTGATCACTGATTCATCAAGCACCCATATAATCATGTCGGCATATGGAAGAAGAGTACCTCTCACTGCTATTCTATGGAGGAAATAACATGCAATATCTTTGAATTGCAAGTCTGAAGGTGTTGCATCATCGATAGTTGCCGTGACTTCCACTACTTTTGGCTCTTCGTCTTCAAGTATAGTGTAAATAACTTGCCATTTAGTAGCTCCCCCATCAATAGTGCAGACAGTATCAGAGACTATAGGTGCCATTCCTGTTTTTTCGTATTCTGCAATAATATGTTTGTCGTGTTTCTGAATAACTTTGCAGATGGACATATCTTTGAAAGGAAATCCCTATTAAATATAGATTAAATGATCAAATGATGGAATATCTATTGAAATGATCTATTTTGAAAGGAAAAATCCGTAAAACAGCTATATCATTAATTTATCATGACGCATCCATAACTGTTTACATTGGGATGATAAAACATAATTAATACTTTCTGACATGATTTATTTTGTGTAAAAAATTCTATTAAAACCTGTCAAATCAATCGCATTGTGCCCTTTGACCTTGTCTTAGTGATGTGTATTGTCTTTTGTTTATGCGATATGCGATTTCGTGAAATCGAAATATCGCAATATTGCAGTATCAGAGTTTCGTTAAGGATTGCTTAAATTTTGGCAGTGTAAATCTGCGATATGCGATTTATTATGTCGCTTGCGAAATTTCAAATTGGCGATCGCAAAATCAAGATTTCGCTAATTTATTGTTTTAACTTAAGAAAATATTTGTGTGAAATTGCGATTTGCGATAAAGATGTTTTTATTTAAAAATCTTTGATGTTTTTTTGGAGTTTGATTTTTATCAAAAGACAAAAATACTTTCATAAAAAGGGTCCCTATTTTTATTTATCAAAGGTCTAAATAATTAGTTAAAAATAAAAATTGGGGTGGGGGGGGGGGGAGTTGTTGTATAGCACAACAATTGGCGATTCACTTGGGAGAACCAGATATCTCTGATTAGTTTATTTTGACATTTCTAAACTTTCAAAACAAAGAAAAGATATAAGAATAAAAATAATATGATTCATGAATTAAATTTATTTATTTATTTATTTATTTTTCAGAATATAATCGATTTACCTATCTCATTTCTTCTAAATTAACTCATTTAGTGATAATATATAGGTATCTATATCAATCCGTACTTCGATTTAAAAAGATAATGTAGGTTTTCTCTAAAATTGGTCTCATAGATTTTTACTCATTTATCACAGATAGAGCCACTGTTTCTAGTAGGCGTTTATAGCCTTGACAGGGTTATCTTTTAACCAATAATGGTTCATGGTCCCATCCAAATTTGATTTCTTATTTTAAAAATATAATTATGAAATATCATTAACTTTCTTTTTCTTGATACATTTTCAAAATCATTGTCTAGGTTTGGTAGCTTGATAATGACAATGTCATTCACTGATATTAATTTAGACTGAACAAGCTGGCTCATGATGAGACCCCTTGTCTATTGATTTTTTATAATCATATAGCTATTACCCTGTTATAGTATGAAGTTTTGGTAATATCAATCTAGATTATTTCTCTAGGATCATGATAAACAAGCTCATGATGAGACTTATTTTCTTTTGAATTTGTTCGTTGTATATATTTATTTTTTATTTTTTATGTTTCTAAAGAAAAAATTTTATCAGATGGGATGAATCATTAGCTCGTTTAAGAGTTATGGATGATAATTGTAGAGTTGGTAGATACCTTTTTGTAGAGTATCCTTGCTAAGTTAAAAATTTCCTTTTCTGAGGGATCCATAATAACTATATTTTATGATATCTAGAGTCTTTTTCGAAAAGAAAATGCCTTTAGTAATTTCTATTTATCTAAAAAAATAAAGTTTATTCATTTCTCATAATTATAGTCATCTTTCTCTTTACTTATTTATAGAAGTGAAAGATCAAAATAATTTATCATAAATTTTGAAAATTTGAATGAACCAACGATGATGCTATTTACAACTTTTATTTTCCTAAAGCAAAAATAAAATTTAAAAGCTTGGTTTTCTAAGAGAAATATTTTTTGAGAATTTGACCATTTATAAGCAAGGAATCTTTTCTACCTAATAAGTCTTGTAGCAAAACGGTAGATAAGCCTATTTTTTCAATGATTTGAAATGGACCAAGCCATAATCTTTGGAATTTGGTATGCTTACCTTTTTCCTCATGTGCCTTATCCCATTTTAAAACAAGATCTCCTATTCAAAATTTTTTGAACTGGTGGATGATGTGTCAAATGAGGTTTTCACTATTTGTTGATGATGAGCATGTATAGCCTTAGATTTTTCTCTTTGTTCTTCCATTTTAAGAATTTGATCTTGTCTAAGTTGAAGGGAATATGAAGGATTTTCATCAATAAACTGCACTAAATTTAATGATGGTATTGTTACGTTTGTGGGTAGAACTGCTTCTTTCCCATAAACTGACATAAATGGAGAAGTACCTATTGATACTTTCTGGGTGATTCTATCTTCCCATAGAGAAAATAACAATGCTTTGTGCCAATTTTTATGATTTTGTTCTACAGTTAGTTAGATTATCCTTATGAGGTTTTTATTTGTAGATTCAGCTAATCCATTACCTTCTGGATAATAATTAGCTGAGTATTTTAATTTAAAACCTCTTTTCAAAGAAAATTCTATCATGGCATTTCCATAAAATTAAGATGCATTATCAAATATCAAAGCTGATGGGAGACCGAACCTGGTGATTATGAACTGATCAATAAAATATGTAATACTTTGCGTATTAACCACCTTTAATGGGATATCTTCTACCCATTTTTTGAAATAATCTGCCGCAGTTAGAATATACTTGTGTTGTTTTGAAGAGTTAGGAGTTATTTTACCTATAATATCTAACCCCCATTGTTCAAATGGTTGTTGGATATTTACTGGGTGTAATGGAAATGCTGCTTTTCTCTCTCTTCCTGCTACAGTTTGACACACTTTTCATTTTCTTGCATATTCATGTGCATCTTTAAATAGAGTTGGCCAATAATAGCCAGCATGAAATATTTTATGACCTATGGTGTCTCCTCTGAAATGACCTCCAGTTGGTCCATCATGTAATTCCTCGGACAATTGTATTTCATTTGATTGATCTTCTTCTGTTGATGCATGAGAAGCTTCAGTTAACATCCTGCAAAGACCTTGTCCTTTAACAATTTCAGCAGGGTGTATTTCTACATCATATTCTTAAAGTGCGGTAACCCAATTTGTTCTCTTCTCTTCTACTTCTCGTTGGATTAATAATTGCCTTACTGTTGAGTAAGGTACTATTATTTTAGTATGTGTCTTTAGGAGAAAGGGTCTAAAATGTTTCAAAGCTTTAAATACAGTATAAGCTTGTTTTTCCACAACTGAATAATTCAACTCAACACCTTGTAGATTGGAACTAAAAAATGCAATCGGTGCTTCAATTTTTTGATTATTTAACTATGTTAGAACTACTACGTATGATGTGTCGGAAGAAAATGTGTATGGTATAAATGATTTAAGAAAATCAGGAGTTGTTAAAGAGGGGAATTCTATGATGCCTTTCTTAATCAACTCAAAATAATTTCTCTCTTCTTTTCCCTATTTGAAGATTAAATTTTTCTTGATCATTGATTGCAGGGGTAAAATGATTTGGGAAAAATCGGGAACAAATATTTTTACAAAATTAATTTATCCTAAAAATGATTGCATTGTTTTTTTATTATGTGGTAAAGGGATTTTTTCAATTTCCTGAATTCTATCAGGGTCAATGTGGATTCCATTTTTGGAAACAATGAACCCTTATAATTTACCTTCTGATAAGGCGAAATAACATTTTTTTGGATTCAAGGAAATACCAAATTTTCTACATCTTTCAAAAATGTGTTTTAGGTGATTAACATGATTTATTTTATGCTTAGAGTAAACAGTGATGTCATCTAAGTATATAACAATTGAGCTACTGATTAGTCCTCTGAAAACTATATTCATAGGACGTTGAAATGTAGCACTAGCATTAATCAACCCAAAGTGCATTTTTTGATATGTGTATGTTCCCTATTTTGTCCTGAATGTTGTCTTTATTCTATCATCCGGATGTACCATAATCTGATTATATCCTGAAAATCCGTCGGGGAAAGACATCAATTCAAATCCTGCAACTACCTGTAATTTCTGTTCCATAGTAGGCAAGGGAAAATTATCTTTTTGGCAAGCTTTATTCAAATTTCTAAAATCTATGAAAATCCTAATGTATCCATTCTTTTTCCTAACTAGAACCATTTTGACACCCATTTCGAATGCCTAACAGGAAAAATGACTTTGGCTTTGAGCATTTTATTTAACTCAGATTTAATTTGACTTTCTAAATTTGGGTGAATTTTTCTAAGTTTTTGTTGCATAGGCTTATCATCTGAGGTCATAGATATGGTGTGCTGAATTATGGAAGTATCATATGTTTTAAGATCTAAATAATCCCATGCAAAGATATCTTTATATATTTTCAATATCCTAATGAATGAAATCCTTTCTTCAGGTTCTAATCCAAGACCTAAGTTGATATTCTGAGGTTTTTCTAATTTACCAAGATTAATCAATTCAAATTTTAGAGTAGAACTCTGTGTTTTTGAATTGGTAGTCTTCTTAAACCTATCTTTCAAATCATAGAGATCTTCCATTTTGACTACAGATTTAGGAATTGGATTTGAATTTTGTTTATCTTCAATCTGTGAATCATGTTCATGTTCATCTATAATTTGACCTCCATAAGCTCTGTCTGATGTAAGAAAGTCTAGTATATCTGCATCATTGTTAAATACTCTCCAGCTTGTTATATTGTCAGGAATGGAGGGCCTAAAAATTAACTCAATTGAGAATTTTTCTGGGCTAAATTCTTCAGATGGTATAAGTCTAGATGCTACATTAGTAGGTAAATCAGCACTTTCATTTTGTAATCTAGGAATTGTGGAGATATTAAATGCAGTAAAATGAGAAGTAAGATTCCGAGCTAAAGTTTGATAATGTTTTAAATGTCCAGAAATACAATGAATTGTATTTCTGACTTTTCTAACAATTATTTCAGAATCTCCATATACTTGTAAATATTTAACATTCAATCTAATATCTTTATATAGGCCTTGTATCAATGCTTCATATTCAGCGGTATTATTAGTGCATTGAAATTCAAGTCTACAATCTAGCATTGTTTTCTCTCCTTGTGGATCGATTAAAATGCAACCTGCTCCTGCACCATCTTCTAATTTTAAACCGTTAAAGTATAGAGCCCAAAATAAATATTGTTTTGGAATCTGATCGCTGAGATTAACACATCTAGAAGTATCTGTTTGAGAAAAAATTTCAATTTGAGAAATAGGAGTGTTTATTGGAAAAGGTGAAACCTGAGCATTGAATGATCCAAGAAATGATTCAGCTGAATAATTTCCTATAATGTTATTAGTGAAAGCTACAGGCTCGTCTTTCCCTTCTATTTCAGTAACTATATGTTTCATAAATTTCTCACGTTCAATTCTGATTTGATTTGGTTCACCATTATATGGTAACCACATGTGTGACCAATCAGTAGAAAAATATCCATGTAACTTTTCAGAAAAATCTCTCCTTAGAATAAGACCATAAAATTCAGGGATGTCTACAACCAAAATATCAATTACTTGTAGTACCTTTGGATTGGATGATAATCTAATGGACACTGACAAAATTTCTCCAATGAATTCTATTTTTGTTCTATCCAATTGAACTATATGTACAACAGATTTTTGAGGAGTGATGTTCAACTTTGTACATACTGTTCTTGGCATAATGTTTGAAGAAGCTCCTAAATCAATAAGACAATTATGAACATTTTTTTTAAAAATCTCATAAGTCAAAAGTAAAGGAGGAGTGTGTGAAATAGATATATCACCAATTAAAACTAAATCATTGGGACTTACCTTGTTTGCGGATGATGGAGGTTTCCATGTATCTTTAGAAGCTTGTGCTATAACTGGTGGTTGTATAGGTTCTACGGGGATTGCATTAAGATATCTAAGCCAAATTTTCTGATGTTTCTTGAGTTTGGTCATTTTGTGTAATGAAATATTTTCTTTGATCTTTTTCATATATTCGACTATATCTAAAACTATCAAAGTTTTATAATTTGTATTAGGATCTGGTGGAACAAAATTTGTCTGAACAGTTTTAGATTTTTTGACAGCTATTTTCTCCTTGGTGGGAAAAGTTTTCTATTTTTGATTTGATATAGTTGAATCAGAAGAAGTTTTACTTCTTGTAGATACATGCATATCTTCTCTTTCTTCTTCTGAAGGAAGAATGAAATCCCATAACCCATTCAGTTCAACTTCTTCCTTAGACTTGGATTCTCATTCAGATGGCGAGGGATCTTTAGTAGATAAAGCAAGTTCAGTTGCTACTACATTTATGGACACAATTCAAAAGCTACATGGAAATCCAAGGGTTATTGTGAGCGATAGAGATCCCATTTTTACTGGAAATTTTGGACGGAGTTATTTTCTTGTTTGGGTACTCAATTAGCTCATAGCTCATCTTATCATCCTCAATCCGATGGTCAAAGTGAGATAGTAAATAAATGTTTGGAAGGATATCTTTGTTTTTTTGTATCTGATGAAAAAACACAATGGGTCAAGTGGTTACCTCTCGCTGAATGGTGGTATAACAATTCCTTCCATACTGCAGCAAAAATGACCCCATTTATGGCACTTTATGGATATCATCCACCATCCATCACATCATCTTTAAGAGAAAATTCGAAGGTTCAAGCAGTGGAAGATCACATCGAGCATCAACAAGAAGTTCTCCAAATCTTAAAGGATAACCTGAATTTGGCACAAAATCGAATGAAACAACAGGCAGATCAACATCGCAGTGAGAGAAGTTTTGATGTAGGAGATTGGGTATTTTTACGGCTACAACCATACAAACAAATGTCCCTCAAGCAAGCTAAGAAGGATAATAAATTATCATCAAAGTACTATGGTCCTTACAAGGTGTTGCAAAAGATTGGTACTATGGCATACAAATTGGAGCTTCCTGCTTCTTCACAAGTGCATCCAGTTTTCCATGTTTCATGCTTAAAGAAGGTTATAGGTGAAAATATTCCAGTTCAAACTATTTCCAGAACTTGATGAGGAAGGAAAAATCATATTGGAACCTGAAGTGCTCATGCAAATAAGAACTCGACAGCTACAGAATCGATCAATTTCAGAGTATCTCATCAAGTGGAGGAACTTACCCACTAAATATTCTACATGGGAGGATGAGAATTTTATACAGAAGCACCCAGAGCTACTCAAGCGTTGAGGACAACACTTTTTTGAAGGAGAGGGGCATGTTAGGTACCTATATTACTAGTATAGTCCATAAGTGATCTTTGTACCATAAGGAATCATTTTTCCAACTAAATGTATTAGATGTACTAGGATCTTGCTACAACTTTTGAATGAGTGTCCACACTTCTTTGTCCTTCTTCCATTCATCCCTTGCTTTGGTTATCTGTTGGGAAAAATACTGAGAGGGGGGGGTGAATCAGTATTTACTGCATATTCAAAACTTTTTACTTTTTCACTCTCTAAAACCCATACGCTACTTTGCTGAAGACAACTAGTGTATACACGCGGATATCCTTCATAAAACTCGCGTATACATAGAGATATAATTATGCCATTAGTTCTTCACTTATATCATTCCATCATTCATTCATTAGATGTTCTATAAACAGTAAGCATGTGCAGTAAGAATAGAATAAACCATCACACATAAGCATCACACATGAACACCGAGTTGGTGAAGCAAGTCGGAGAAAACCACTTATTTATGAGTTGCTCGACCTTCAATATTTTATTATAGAGAAAACATCTTACAACATATGTGCTGGTGCGGACTCTACCGACAGCACGCGAGGCACCCACCTACGCTCATTTACCGGCCTCTCTGGAAGGAAGCTCAACCCCCTTTGAATCGTTTCGGCCTCTCCTGGAAGGAAACCCGACCGATCTCGTTTACCAGCTCACGGAAAGGCTCGACCCCCCCCAGGCGAAGGCTACAACCCTCAGCACCTCTATGGACCACGTTTCATCAATTTTCACACTGGATCCAAAGCTTCCTGTAGGACAACACTTGCAGACCACGTTTCATTATATTTTCAGACTGGACCCACTCCATGCATTTAAGCTCAATCATACATCAAACTGAAACTTATCAATTCAGACAACCCAGAACTGTAGAATACATCATTCACAGATAGCAGTAACACAGCAGAACAGATCAGACATTTCATACCCCTTGCTTCAACAAACCCTAGTTTGCATACGCGCTTTGCTTTCACTGATGCTGCGTATATACGCGCTTCCTCTGCGGTAAACAAGCGTATGGTTCTTCAGACATTTAGGTCATTGCAATTCTTCAGAACAGATACATCACACAGATTTTTACCCTTTACTTCAGACAGATGTTCGCCTCATCTCAGATCTAATCATTCCATAAACAGATCTAGCAAATACAAGTGCATTTCAGATCTAGATCCCCTTCATCATCACTCCTTCATCGGTGCATCATACATTCAGATATTTCATTCAAATGTAACCCTTTCCATTCAGATATACTTCAGAGAGAAGTATTCATTCAAGCTTAGACATCTTGCACCCTCACTCATGATTTGCACAATGAATTTCTTCTCCTTATATAGGTTTACCCTTTTTCAATACCATGAGCCAAAACCACATTACTTCCGATGGTATTCTTGGACGGGGTCATTTAGACGAATCATTACCCAATACAATGGGTCAATACCATGGTGGTTACCCCTGGTTTTGCACTTTTTGAGTGCTTTTGCCCATACGCGACTTGGCACGTTCTTTCCCGCGTGCATACGCGTCTTCCCTTAGGCAAATCCGCGTATGCCTAGAGACATACTCTTTTCATCATAGATTTAGTACATGCTGAATTCCTTTCTTCATTTCCTTCTGTACTCACTATAGATACATCAGATTTAGTTCATCAAGACATATTCTATCAAGCACAACTTCATTAAGAAAATTTCCATCATCTTCATCAAGTGGGTTTCCATTCAAGGACAACACTCATCATCATATTGCTAGCAAACATCATTTCATATCAGATTTACATCATTTACCAAGTCCATCAAGTCAATAATAACTTCATAAGGTGGTTTGCCATCAAGGACAACACAAGTCAACAATCTCATGTCTTCATCTTTATTCAGTGGGTTGCCATCAAGGACAACACTCTGCATCATATTGCCAACATTATCCAATCTGGTTGGATAATAGAAATGACATAAAGCAATGCTTCCACCTCTTCATTATTTCTTGAGAGTGCATCTGAAACAACATTTAGCTTCCCTTTTTTGTAGATTATTTCAAAGTCATAACCCAACATCTTTGTGACCCATTTTTGTTGCTCTTCTGAAGATAGTCTTTGTTTCAAAAAGTGTTTAAGACTATCATGATCAGTTTTTACCTTGAAGTGTCTTCCCATTAGGTAAGTTCGCCATTTCTTTAGTGCATGCAGTATTGCTAACATTTCCTTCTCATAAATAGGTTTCTGTAAATACTTTCCTTTGATTGGACGACTTTCAAAAGCAATGGATCTTCCTTCTTGCATTAAAACAACACCAATTCCATTTCCTGAGGCATCACATTCCACAATAAAGGTTTTTGTGAAGTCTGGCGTAGCTAAGACCGGTGCTAGGCACATTTCCTCTTTAAGATATTCAAAGGCCTTAGTTGCTTCAGGAGTCCATGAAAATGCATCTTTCTTCAATAATGTTGTTAGAGGTGCTGCTATTCTCCCATAATTCTTAACAAACTTGCGATAATACCCTATTAACCCGAGAAATCCTCGCAACTGCTTTATGCATGTGGGGACTTTACATTCTTTAATGGCTTTAATTTTGTTAGGGTCTACCTTAACACCCTCATGAGATACAATATGACCCAGATATTCCACCTCTTTTACTCCAAAGAAACATTTGGATGTTTTTGGATATAATTGTTTCTCTTGAAATAGTTTGAGCACCCTTTCAACATGTTGAACATGATCCTTCCAAGACCTGCTGTAGATTAGTATATCATCAAAAAATACTAGCACAAATTTTCTAAGTAAGGGTTTGAAAATGGAATTCATCAAGCCTTGAAATGTAGAAGGTGCATTGGTAAGGCCAAAAGGCATGACCAAAAATTCATAATGACCCTCATGAGTTCGAAATGCTGTTTTCGGAATATCTTCAGTCTTCATTCTAATTTGATGATATCCTAAACGAAGATCCAACTTGGTAAAATAATTTTCTCCATGTAATTCATCCAATAATTCATCAATCACAGGAATGGGAAATTTATCTTTAATGGTGAGCTTATTGAGCTCCCTATAATGTGGATACATGCGCCATGATCCATCCTTCTTATGTACCAATACTACAGGAGTAGAGAAAGAACTTTGACTAGGTTGAATTATACTAGCCCCTAACATTTCTACAATCATACGTTCAATTTCGCTCTTTTGGACATAAGGATATCTATAAGGCCTGATGTTTGGAGGAACAATTCTTGGAATCAAATTAATAGCATGATCATGATCATGAATAGGTGGGAGTCCTTTGGGAGTTTCAAAAACCTCAGAATGATTGTCCAATACTTTTTGGAGATCTGCAAAAATAGATGATTTTGATGTTGGAACTTCTAGTGAGCATAATTGTGCAATTACAAATTGTTATTCTTTCTTTAGAAGCTTTATCATGACATTAGAGATTATTATATTTCTCGGATTCCCTGCAATACCCCGTAATTCGACTTCCTTTCCTTCTGAAAAAATTTCAAGAAAAGTTCTTGAAAATTAAAAGCTACCGTCCCCAAAGATTGTAATCATTGTACTCCTAGTACAACATCAGCACCTCCCATAGGAATGGAAAGCATTGGACTATTCAATAGATATTCCCCCATGGTTAGCTTGACATTATGGCATTTTCCAGAGAAATTTATAGTTCCCACATTTTCAACCATCACTTGACATTCTGGTGCTAGGTATAGAAAACAATTCAATTCCTTGGCTACCTTACAATGAATAAAATTATGGGTACTACCTGAATCAATCAACACTATTACCTTTTTCTTATAGATATGTCCTTCTATCTTGAGAGTTTGAGGAGTGGTAATTCCTGCCAATGCATTACATGATATGGTCAGACTCATTTCTTCCTCTTCTAGGGTTAGTTCCTGGTGTATTTCCTTTTCTTGTTAATTTTCTTCTTCCTCTTCACAATCTATGTAAATTAATTTCTTCTCAACACACTTATGACCTTTAGTGTATTTTCTATCACAATAGTAGCAAAGCCCTTTTTCTCTTTTTTCTTCCAATTTTTGTGGTGTCAACCTTGTAGGTTGTGGAAATCTAGGAGTAGCAACACTTCCCTATTTATAGAAGTGAGTGGTAGGCTTCCTTGTCGCCATAATTTTACATTTAAATTTTCTTGCCAACCTAAATGCCTTCTCCAATTAATCAGGTTCCAAAATGCGAACTTCATGTTGGATGTTATCCTTTAAAGTACTTATGTAGAGATCAATCCTGTATTCCTCTAGAATATTAGTGACCCTTATATTCAATTTTTGGAAGTCCTCAATGTGCTCCCCTACTAAACCCTTTTGTTTGAGATTTATCAATTGGCTAAAGGAGGTTTTGCTCTTTGTATCCTCATAATGTGCTATCATTTCCTCTGTAAAATTGAACAAGTGACAATTTTTTTACGGGAGCATAGCCATCGATACCATACAAATGTATTTTGTTCTAAATGTAAAGTTGCAATGCGTACCTTTTGTGTGTTTTTAACATTATTGAGATCAAAATATTTCTCCATCTGTAGTATCCATGTTATAGGATCCTTTCCATCAAACTTCCTCATATCCATTTTTGGAATATGGTGGTTCTTCCCGCCAACATTAGAGTTTATGAAATCATTATTAACATTTATTTTGTTCTCATCATGAGTTTCCTCCACTATATTTTCACCATGAGGAAACATTTTTTGTATAATCTTTGTCAAACCTTCCATGTCTGCTTTGAGATCATTCTTCATGTTTTCCATTTTTTCATCGATCTTAGCTTCCATGTCATCCATCTTAGATTCCATGCCAGCTTCCATGCCATCTATATTAGCTTCCATGCCATTCTTCAAACCATCCATCTTAGATCCCAAGCCTTTCTTCAAATCATCCATCTTAGTTTCCACGCCTTTCTTCAAAACTTCCATGTCATTTTTTTTTGCTCTTTGAGAAAGAAAAATTTGTTGCACTTGCTCTTGTAAATTTGATATGTCATGTTTCCATTCTTCGTCTTCATGAGACATAGTAGATCCTTCTAAAGGCTTAATGGCTGTTCAATTATGTTTAGGAGCCATTTTAGAATCCAATACTGATATCTATTCTACAATATGCCCTTGGAATCAATTCAACTTGATTCTTCAAACAAGACTTATGCAATTTGGGAAAACAAAATACACACCTTTTACCTGCTTTTGAGGAGCTCAATATTGAAATTGAATTATCTCTATGATTGTATATCCTCAATATTTAAAATTTAGCTTTGTAGTATCCCTCTGAATCTTCTTTCAAATTTCATAGGTTTGACCTAATTTGGATTCTTCAAGACAATGTTATGTCCAATCTTCCATAATCACCCAATCATGGACTAGTTCAGTAGAGCAAACTTGTATGACTTGCCACATGTCACTGTTTCCTCCTTTGGCTCTGAAATTTATAGAAAGGATACTACAGTCCGTGTACTTGCAGCCACTTTTTACCACATTCCAATCCGATGCTCAGAGAGAGTTATGAAGATTTTCCCATGATAACCTCTTTGAGATGAAATTTGGGAGCCTGAAAAAGACCTAACTTCCACAGATCATATCTCTAAAACTATTGTGCACCAAGCTCTGAAATTTTGTGAAGTTGTTCCTTAGGATTTCAGCTTCGCTCTCTCAAAATTTTAGCTTCTGAATCTTTGTAGAAAAAAGTTATAGCGCAAATGCCATGATGACCTATTTAGGTTAAATTTAGGAGCCTGAAAAAAGCCCTACATTCCATAGACGATATCTCTGAAAATATTGCAAACCAAGCTCTACAATTTTGTGAAAATTTTCCTCAGGATTTTGGCTTCGCACTCTAAAAGTTTCAGCTTCTGAACCTTTGTAGAAAAAAAGTTATAACGAAAATTCCATGATGACCATTTTTGAGTAGCGAAAACCATAGAATCCAAACCTCTGATACCAAATGTTGTGAAACCAACTCCAAAAAGAGAAGAAAAGAGATATCAATGCCTTATAAATAAGCCACTTCGAGGGGGAAACCTCCAATACATTACATGAATGAAAAATTATTGGATGATTCAAATTACAAAACCTCCTTTATATATATAGGAGTCCATGGGGCCACAACGTAATCTTAGTGGGGCTGCAATGTAATCCTAGCCAACCTAAAAATAATAATTTAAGGGCACAATAATAACCATATGGGGGTTACAGGGGTACAATAATAAGAATAAGGGGGTTACACTAACAACAATAAGGTGTTGAGAATGCAGCAAGATGATGGAGCTTAGTGAAATGAAGTCGCCTTCACTAAGTGGGCCCGCAGGCAAATTCTGGCGCAAAGTCTATTTTTAGACTATGTCTATTTTTAGACATACGGAGCATAATTTGGGAATTCTACTTGGAGATTCTCGAGTGCGAGATCCATGGGTAGTAACAGATGAGACTGACATCGTTAGGACTGTGCTATTTTTGACCGATCTCCTAAAATATATAGAAGTCAAATATTATTTACCCTTAATAATATTTTGACTATAAACATCAGTTTACTCTCTTGGCGCACTTCAGTTTGAGTCATGGAGGTGACTCATGCAACTGACACAAGGAATCACGTTGTTCCTAGGGTTTGATGGCATCTTGCATGGTTGGCTTCAGTTAGACTTCAGTGGCAGGAGTTTTGGAGGAGTTAACGGGACAAGTAGTGGAGTTGTGTTCTGTTTGTTTTAGTTGAACTAGTTGGGATTAGTTAACTAACTAATCAACTAGATATGAGTGGAGTAAATTAAATAATACTAAATATTAACTCATTAGTCAACTCAAGAACACTTCAGTTCACTACAGTGCATGATCAGTTCAGTGGAGACCAGTGGAAGAGGTAGATGAAAGGGTGAGTAAAGCTATCAGTTGGTAGATTTGTTTTGCATGAGATTTGCATTACACTTGGAGGAATTGACCATGACAATTACGCAATCAAGGGAAGGGGATTCGAACCTTGAACCTCTTCATATACAGGCCATGATCATGGTCAGAGGGTGCAGGCAGTAATCATGGAGTTTTGAACTCGTACTTGTTCAAAATCGAGTCGGGGACAGAGGCACTCATGAGAGAGCACTTTAGCATTGTGAGGAGTATCGTACTTTATCAAGTTACTTGATTTCTCCATTAAAATATACGTATAGTTTGGGGTTTCTCGCCTTTAAGCTTCCCATGAAATACCGTGTTCACATGCCAAGAACTACCTGGGGAGCAGCGATGGTCGCAAGACTGTTGTGCGACGGGATATAAAATTTCAGGAGGAGAAAGCCATGCAGTGTTCGCTTGAGAGGGAGCTACACTCGCATGCAGATGAGGAGCTGTTAGTTCCTAAGGAGGAGCTTCCGGATGTGGATCAGCCACAAGAGGAGGTTCAGGAGGTGGAAGAAACCACCCAGGCAGCGCCAACCATCAGAGGGCGCATGCGCACTACAGAAGCTGAGCGACTGGCTCGGGATGCACAGAAGGTTGTAGGACCACCTACAGCACAGCGCAGACAGAGACAGTCACCGGATCGGTACACTGGATACATGGCTCTTATGAGTCAATGTGTTGTGACAGAGCCATCCTCTTTGGAGGAAGCTGTGGAGGAACCCGCATGGGTTGATGCCATGATCGAAGAATATGATTCGATCATCAGGAACAGTGCATGGGAGATTGTCCCAAGACCGGTTGGGAAATCAGTTGTAGGTTCGCGATGGATCTACAAGGTGAAGCAGGCAGCCGACGGGAGTGTGGAGAAGTACAAGGCGAGATTTGTCGCCCGTGGCTTCTCACAGATCGAGGGGATTGACTATGAGGAGACTTTTGCACCTGTCGCAAGGTACTCTTCCACACGGACGATCCTTGCTCTCTCAGCGCAGATGGGGTGGCACATTCATCAGATGGATGTGAAGACTGCGTTCCTCAATGGAGTTATTGAGGAAGAGGTGTACATAGAGCAGCCTGAAGGTTTTGAGATCTTCAGCAGTGAGTCGCATGTGTGCCGACTCAAAAGAGCACTGTATGGGCTGAAGCAAGCACCTCGTGCTTGGTACACTCGGATAGACAGCTACTTCACCGGGCTTGGATTCTCCAAGAGTGAGGCGGATCCAAACCTGTACCAGATTGTGGTGGAGGGGAAGCCGTTGATCATCGTACTGTATGTAGATGATCTGATTTTGACTGGCGACGAGCAGTTGATACTTTCATGCAAGGAGGATCTTGCACGAGAGTTTGAGATGAAGCACCTGGGCATCCTTCATTATTTCCTGGGATTGGAGATTTGGCAGCGCAGTGGAGGACTGTTTGTTTCTCAGGGCAAGTATGCCCGGGAGATTCTGGAGAGGTTCAACATGCAAGGCCGCAAGCCTGTTGATACCCCTCTTCCTGGAGGTTGGAGGAAGGGAGATGCTACTTCGGAGGAGGTAGTGGATGCCACTGTCTATCGACAGTTGGTGGGGTCGTTGATGTATCCGGTCAATACTCGACCCGATATATGCTATGCAGTTAACCAGCTTTCGCAAGCTATGGTTAAGCCTACCAAGCTCTTTTGGAAGGCGGGCAAGCATGTATTGCGCTATATCAGAGGCACATCAGGATATGGTTCATGGCATGCATGTGTGAGGATGAGCCGAGTGAAAAGAGCTCGTGCATCGTATCATCACACGTAGATTGTGTTCAGCGGAGAATCATGATGCTTTCATATGTTCCCACGGAGGATCAGGATGTCGACATCCTGACAAAGGCGCTCACCAGAGCAAGTTCGAATTCCACAGAGGCAGGATAGGGGTTGCAGATAATCCATATCTTGCTGAGAGGGAGTGTTGAAAATGCAGCAAGATGATGGAGCTTAGTGAAATGAAGTCGCCTTCACTAAGTGGGCCCGCAGGCAAATTCCGGCGCAAAGTCTATTTTTAGACTATGTCTATTTTTAGACATACGGAGCATAATTTGGGAATTCTACTTGGAGATTCTTGGAGTATGCGACATGTCGGTAAAAATAGATGAGACCCTAATTTTTAGGACCCAGGCTATTTTTAGACTGATCTCCTAAAAATATGAAAGTCAAATATTATTTACCCTTAATAATATTTTGACTATAAACAACAGTTTACTCTCTTGGCGCACTTCAGTTTGAGTCATGGAGGTGACTCATGCAACTGACACAAGGAATCACGTGTTTCCTAGGGTTTGATGGCATCTTGCATGGTTGGCTTCAGTTAGACTTCAGTGGCAGGAGTTTTGGAGGAGTTAACGGGACAGATAGTGGAGTTGTGTTCTGTTTGTTTTAGTTGAACTAGTTGGGATTAGTGAACTAACTAATCAACTAGATATGAGTGGAGTAAATTAAATAATATTTAATTTACTAAATATTAACTCATTAGTCAACTCAAGAACACTTCAGTTCACTACAGTGCATGATCAGTTCAGTGGAGACCAGAGGAAGAGGTAGATGAAAGGGTGAGTAAAGCTATCAGTTGGTAGATTTGTTTTGCATGAGTTTTGCATTACACTTGGAGGAATTGTCCATGACAATTACACAATCAAGGGAAGGGGATTCGAACCTTGAACCTCTTCATATACAGGCCATGATTGCGCAATAGAGGCAAGGCAATTGGCGAGGAGTTTTGAACCTCAGACTTGTTCAAAACTGAGTCAGATTGTGAGTAACTTCATGAGAGAGTACTGAGTACTTGTGAGGAGTATTGTACTTTATTGGTTACTTGATTTCTCCATTATAATATACACAATAGCTGCGGGGTTTTCAGCTATAGGCTTTCCCCATACATACTGAGTTAATGTGTGATCGAATTGATGTGAGATTGCTTCTGTTATTTCCGCATGTGACAATTAATTGTAGAAGAAGGTTATGTGTTATGTATGCAATTCGAAATTGATATATGACCAGGTTAATCTTCAGTGAATAAGTGATTTATTCAGCTAATTTCTACATAAGGGACTATACTAGTATATAGGGACCTAACAGGAAATATCCAAGTTTTTTGTTCGAGTGGATGAAGTTGTTAATAACATAAGAGGACTTGATGAAGAATTAAAAGTGTTATTTGTAGTTCAAAATGTGTTGAAATCACTTATTGAAAGATTCAATCCCAATGTATTATAGATAGAAGAAATGACAAATCAAAACGTTCTCACAATGTATCAATTGCATGGTACACTGAGTACCTAGGAAATGAGAATTTGAAAAGATATACAACACAAGAGGTATCCTTCAAAGAAAAAAAATCCCAAGGAATACCAAGATGCTTCATGTTGTGAATAAAATGAAGAAGAGGCCTAGTTTTTTAGAAACATGAAGAGGATAAGTGTAACCCTCCCCTCCCACATTTGCATGCTTTTACAAGCTCTCGATGGTAAATGTGAGGTGAGTGCTACTATGACATGACCCGACCTGCAATTTATAGTTATGGAATTGGGGCTACTATGACATGAACAAACCACTCAAAAGGTTTCAAAATACCCCATGTTGTCAATCCTTGATCTAGAACCCTTTTTCATTGACCTAGCACCCCAACCGCTTGCATAACAAGGAAACGTTGTAGTTATAGGCCTCCAACTACACACATATGCTTACTTCCATGCGATTATGACTTAAATTCCCCTGTTCTATGTCAACAATCACAAGATCTGAGCCACTTTTATAGGATAGCCTCCAGACCACTTCCCAGAACCTCCAGTAACTTTCCAGAATCATAATAACAATAATGGTAATGTTAAGAATTTAAACTTGAAACAAGAAATTGACCTAGAATGCCTAGAACACACTACAAATTTCCTCAAATATATGGTAAAAATGTGAGTTATAGGTTATGAATGGTATCTGCTCTTAAATATTTTAAATTCATATTAGAATCACCAAGAAGGTCTAATTCCATCTCAAGTAGCTGCAAGAACACTTGTTATGCCATGCATTCATCAACCACACAATTAATTATTAAATCATGAACAATAGCCACATCTAGAGCACATCATAGAACCAATCTTATAACCTGAATATTAACCAAAAAAAATCAGCTATAGAGTCCACATAATAACAAGTACAAGTGCTCATAGATCACAATAGGAAAATAACTCTTATTAACTTGTGAAAATACAAGCAAGTGTGGGAATTCCATGTACCACCTGACCATATATTGAGTTGAACCAAATTTTCATTCATTCAATCACCCTCATGCAATATTCCAAGAATTAATGTGGGATCTCATGGGATAAACTGAAACATAATGAACCAGGGACTCCAGAGGTTAAACCACATCCACCCTAAAACTACCGTGATCTCACCTAAATTAGTCCTCAGATCAAAAAACCAAACCAAGCTTTGATGCCTCAGAATTTCTTCAATATACCTTGAGAATTTTTCTTGGCTCCGTCCACCTATTGAGGGATTCCCAAAGAAAACTATCTCCACCCCCAACCCTTGGGAAATTTCCTTTGACCTCACCTAGTTCCAAAAGCTTTCGGAAATCCAAATCTCTACTCAGAATAAATCCCATCACACCATGGCTATCCAGGAAATGGAAAGGAAATGCTAAAACCATTTTAAAACCAAGAAAAAACCATATCAATGATAGAAAATTAACCAAATAAACACATTCATGAACCATGCATTCACACCTCAGCTGGGAAATCACACATGCAACATGTTACTAGGAAATCTCCATGTTGAAGTTGTTGATACAAACTTCTCCTTACTTTCCTTTACTCTCCTTTACTTTCCTTTTTCCTTCCTTTTCTTGATTTCTTACTCCTATTATAGATATATATCTCTCAAAATAATCCAAATCCAATAATAACAAAAACTATGTTCTAGATCTCTGATGCATTTTTATTATTGATGTCTAATTTTTCTTCATTTTCCTTCATTTTCACTCTAATTTCCTTAGCATGAAAATATGTGTCTCTTCACCTCCCTTTTCTTTTATTTTCCTTTTTCTCATAAATAAATACCAATTATTACCACTTTTCCTTTGTCAATGAATTTTCCAATTTCCTTAGCCATGAATAAACCAAAAGTGATTCCCACTATAGTGCTTGCCCAACATTGAACTTGGAATACGTGTGCTATGTCCTTCATCTTATTTATCCTTTATTATCCTTTATTAAATGAAATTTAACCTGAGTTTGTTACAAACCCCTTCACGTTGGGGGAACACCATCCTCTATTTTCAATGACACCTATGACCAAAAAACTGTTGAAAACAAAATATACTACCTCTAGAGCTTTATAACAGAATTCATTACCATATTTATAATGAATATTGTTGAAAGAAGAACAAATGTATCACTTATTGGAGTTTTATAACCCAAATATTCATATTATTTACAACCATATACATATATACCTATACCAAAAATCATTTTCTTGAATCAAAAAATAATGACAGATACAAATATGAATCTAAGTATCCATCTCCCATGTAGCTTCATCAACCCCAAAGTTCTTCCACTACACTTTAACTTGCTCTATTGCTCGATTCCAGAGCATGAGTTGTTTCCACTGCAATATGAATTTTGGTTTTTGTTGGCACTATCCCTATGGTTCATCCTACAATATAGACCAATCGATCACATGATTAGCATCCTATACATATCTCTTAAGTAATGAAACATGGAAAACATCATGGAATTTCACTATCAGCGGTAGTGCAAGCCAGTAGGCCATTGGTCCAATCCTCTCAAGGATCTCAAAAGTCTCACAATACTAAGGTTACAACTTAGAATATGACCCAATCCTCAAGGAGCTCCTCTTGGGTTTGATGTAGGTCCTCTCTTGAAACATCTATACAAACCCCAAACTCCTTATCAGGATTGGAAATATTCAAGACTGTAGCATTTGTAAGAAAATGCTTCAACTACTCAAAACTAATTTCACACTCCTCAGTCCATTCAAACTTATTCCCTTTCCTATGTAATGATTTAATAACATAGGAAATTTGTGATAATTTCTTGATGAATGGCATGTAATAACCTAATATTCCAATGAATTATCTAACCTCATCAACATTCCTAAGATCTAGCCACTCCATGATATCTCTAATCTTTTCCAAGCCCATTGTTATACTTTCCTTCAAAACAACATGTCCCAGGTAATGAACTTCAACCTGAAATAAACTACACCTTCTAAGCTTGGCATATACCTAATGCTCTCTCAACAATATTAATATTGCTACTAGGTGCTTTGCATATTCTTCCTCAGTCTTAGAATATATCAATATATCATCAATAAAAAATATCACAAACTTGTCCATATAAGGACACAACAAACTACTAATCAAACACATGAAAGTAGTTGGAGAATTAGTAACACCAAAACAAGCCACCACAAATTCATAATGCCCATTCCTCGTACAAAATTTATACTTGTAAATATATTCTTCTTTGATTTACGCCTAATGATATCCTGATATCAAGTCAATATTTGAGAACATTGTTTCTCCTTTCAAATGATCAAACAAGTCATCAAACCATGGAAAAGGGTACTATTCTTGATATTCACCTTTTTCAAATGCATGTAATAAATGCACAACCTAATAGTACCATCCTTATTCTTAACAAAAAACATTGGTGCACCCCAAGGCGACAAACTTGGCCTTATGTATCCATTATCAAGAATTTCCTTAAGCTACAACTTCAATTCCACCAACTCTAGAGTGCTCATCTTGTAGGATATCTTTGATGCTAATGTTGCTATTGGTAGAAATTCTGTAGAGAAATACACTTCCTAATGAGGTGGTAACTCTAAAATATCTCCTGGAAATACATTATAATTGTTGTAGAATAGGATACCTCTTTATGAATTCATCTTCCTCAACATCCTTCCCCTTGTCACTAGAAACATGCACTACGAATAATACACACCCTTTCCTACAATTATGCTTAGCTTTAATAGATGTAACCATTATTACTGATGAATGATTATCCTTTCCCTAAAATATTCCTATCTCTCCTTCATCATTCAATAACTCAATAGAATTCTCATAACAATCTACCTTAGTCCTATGAATGAACAACTAATCCACACCCAAAAGAATATTGCATGATACCAATGGAAGAAAATTTAGATGTGTTGATGTAGGCATACCATTCATGTCAAATGCATAATCCCTCACCCAATGGTGAACTCTTTTATGGAGAATGAAGAAATCAAGAGGAAGATTCAAGAGCTGCTACAGAAAGGTCACATCTGACTAAGTTCATTTCCCTGTGGGAGCCTGATCGTGTTGGTGTAGAAGAACGATAGGACTTGGAGACTTTGTATTGAATATTGGGAACTAAAAAAAATCATTGTCTGGAATATATATTTGATCCCATGAATTGATGACATTCTGGACCAGCTCAAGGGAGCTAAATATTTCAGTAAATTGACTTGAAGTCCGGGTATCACAAGGTACTAATCAAACCCTACAATGTGTGGAAGACTTCCTTCAAAGCCAGGGAGGGAATTTTTGAATGGTTGTTCATTCCTTTCGGGTTGACGAATTCTCCCGCAAAATTCATGAGGCTGATGGACGACATCTTGTGACCATTCACTAACTCATTCATGGTGGTGTGTTTGGATGACAACCTGATGTTCAACCGCATATTGGAAGAGCACCTCCACCACATTCAACACGTACTCTAAACAATACAACAACACAATTTATGTGAAAATTTGGAGAAATTCACTTTTGGCATGACCCAGTTTCAATATTTGGGGTACATTATTGATGAGAGGGGGGTGCATGTGGACCCAGCCAAGATCCAGGTCATTCGGGATTGGCTAGCCCCAACCGCTCTAATAGAGCTCCTAAAATTTTTGGGTGTTGAGTCATAGAAAAGGTATGTTTTTATCCTCATATTAGCTTGATTAATCATTTACTTTTATGTATTTATCATCCTTTTTTGGAACAATCTAGAAGAAAAGATTGCGAAAGTTGAATAAAATCAATAATCAACAAATTGTATGATTTTAGCATAAAAAATAGCTTTTTCTTACCTTTATGTGCATAAATAAGAATTGGAAAATTATTGTTCGATCGATGGAACAATAGAAACCAAAGAAAGAAAGAAGACCACTACTTGATCCCACATGCTAGCGAAAGAAAAGGAGAATTGAGCTAATTGTATGTTGGAAATGCGATTATTAGTTGCAAAATCCTCAGGATCTCTTGATCCTGAGGATTCACTTTCATCTATTAGTTTACCATTAGGTTATATAAGGATGATAGGTGAAAAAAAAATGGTTTTTAATTATTGAGATTTAACTTTCATTTGGAAATTATTACAATTGTATTGAAGACAAAGTATTTTCACTACGGTGATGTTGTATCTTTACTACTGTGATTAATGAGAAAATTTCTTTTTTCTTCGTAATTGTGTTATGAGTATTCTCAGTAGTAACGTCTACAGGCTTTGGGCCCAGTCGCTAGGAGATTTGCTGCTTCTTTTGTGCCATAGTCATTTACTTCATTTATGTGATTATTATTTATTGTATCTTGTAGAATTGAGTCATTTTGATTGTTGTGTGATGTTAGAATTCATTTTCATATTTTACCTTTACCTTTTGGGATAAACTTAGATGTTGTTACTTTTACAATTGCATATTTTTCTTTAATGGATTTTTCATATTAGTCTAAGCATTACATTGAATTGCTGTTCTTTCTGAGTGATGCCATCATAGATATCGAGTGATTAATTATTGTCATTCTTAATTAAAGTATTGAATAGTTGATTGTTGTTCATTTACTATAATTTCTCTTTTCATTATATACATTGTTGTTAATATCATGCAGTAGTTCTTTAAGTGTGATTCCCTCAATTCATGCGTTTGGATTCTGTTTATTTATAAATCAGTTGACATTAGATCAAGATTTATGGTTTGGAAATGCTTTAATATTTTCTTTTGAATTATTCTAGATTGAACTTTGAGAATTAAAGATTAGTTACTACAATGATTTTCGAATCATTTTATTCCAAAATAGCCTTTGATATCACTTGAATAGATAGTTCCAACACTCTTGAAATAAACAGACGTATCCTTGGTTGATAATTAATGTAGGTATTAAGATTGATTTTCGTTGTCATCTTAGTGCACCAACACTAGGTTTTTCCAATTTCTACCACAATTTCGTGTTGGGGTTCTCTCACTTGGCCTTTGAGTCAAGTCACCAAGGGAGGAGCGGAGGAAAAATTATTTTGGTATGAATCTCAACAGAAGGTGTTCATAGAGTTGAAGAATTGCCTCTACTCTACACTACTGCTCACATTACTGGACTTGCAACAACCATTTGAGATCGATACTAATGCCTCTGACTATGTTACTGGGACAATACTTACTCAGCAGGGACATCCAATGGCATATCATAGAGTGACACTTTCAAACACAATCTGAAAGTATCCCACCTATGATAAAGTTATGTATTCCATTGGGAAGGCCTGTCGACAATGGAAGCATTACATTTTGGGGAAGGAAAAAGTCATCCACATAGATCATTGACCCTTGCAGATAATACAGACACAAAGGAAGTTTCAGAAACATCACCATCATAAATGGGCCATATACCTACAACAATTCCATTTGAACATAAAATATAAGAAGGGAAACACCAATAATGTTGTATACTGCCTTGGTCGACCACCAATCATGGCGTTAACCATTGTGCTCGACTCTTGTGGGCGTTACACCTTGGGTTGGCCGCATCTCTACAAAAGTAATCTAGAATTTGGAAACATATACCAGACACTCGTGGAAGGTAATAAATTTCCAAATTTTCACCTCCATGATGCATTGTTATGCCACTTGGGACACCTCTGTGTTCCTTCAAGCGAGTGTGCAAAGGTGATTTTGAAGGCACACTATAGTTGGGTCATTAGACATTTTGAGGTCGAGGAAACATTGTAAGTACTACAAAATTATTTCTATTAGTTGAACCTTCAACATGATTTAGGGAAGTAGATCATATCCTACACTACCTGCATCGTTTCCAAACTGACCATCAAGAAGAAAGGACTATATACACTGCTTCCTACCCCTAGTCAGCCGTGGGAGTCCATATCGATGGATTTCATGTCGGTTCTTTGTTCTACCAAGCATGGAAATGACTGCGTTCTATGGTCATCGACGTATTGTCTAAGATGACCATTATGGTTGTCTGCAAGAATAATATCACATCAGAAGCCACCACTAAACTCTTCTTTGAGAGAGTGTGGGAAAACTTTGGGATCCCACAGTCCATTGTATCATATCGAGACAATAGGTTCCTTAGTACATTTTTTCCAAGTCTTTGGTCGATGTTGGACACCAATCTCACTAAGTCCACAAATTTCCACCCCCAAATTGATGGCCAAATAGAGGTCATCAATAGGATGATCGTACACATTATACGCATGTAAAACTTGAAGCATCCACACACATGGGATAAATTATTCCCCTATTTCCAGCACAGCTATAACTAGGGTCTCCGCAAGTCAACTGGCCATAGCTCCTTTCAGGTGGTCTTGGGATTCCATCCACTCTGTCCCATTGATGTGGCCATACCATTTGCTACTACTTAGGCATAAATGGCTCATGTCGAGTTCAGAGCTGATAAGGCGAAAAACTACATTTAGTGCATCAACACATTCAACAACATGTCCATGACACATTTGACAGAGCCAATGCTAAGTACAAGCAATGACATGATCAACATCGAGTGCCACACAAGTTCAAGGTGGGTGACAAAGTTTGGCCACATTTGCAAAAGGAGTGACTCATTGGGCTCCACTGCAAGATTTTTCTACTCTGATATGGGCCATATACCATCACCAAGGTTGTAGGGTACAATGATTTCGAGCTCAGTATTCCACCAGTCCTTGGTCTACACCCAATGTTCAATGTGGACTGCCTTCGACCCTACTTTCAACCATTGTTGGAAACATCTAACATTGCAGAACAACTCACACCAACATAATTAAACCTAGACTACATGGAACATGCCACAACTAATTGGATCTTGGATACACAGATCAAGAACACTCTCTAGCAGAGGATCCAACCATATGGAGTTGTCAATGTATGCCAACTCCTTCACAAGGACAAGTGGTTCACTAGGGACCATATTCAACATAAATTTCCTCACCTCATGGATGCTCTACACGCAATGGGGAGCATTGCTTTCTAAGGGAGGAGGAATGATCCAAGTGGATATTGGTGGCCACCCACCTATTCCACGTATACCTCCAATCAATTTCATTAGTTTCCTTTTTTATAGCGACATTTATTTTATTTATTGGTTTTTTGGGTCCTAGCTTTTTTAGAGCAATTTTAATCCCTTAAACGATGTTTGTTTGAGGTCTGCAGCTATCCCGTTGCCATATGTATGGGCCTACGTCAAATATTGTGTTACTTAGAGAGATATTTATATGATATATAGTATGCGCCAAACGAATATAATATGACCAAGTTACGACCCCAAGAAGTTGGCTTCCCAACTAACCCCAACGGGGCCCATAAAATCTTGGTGTTCCATCTCCTGGGGTTATGGTTTTGGTTGTCTAGGGTTTTCCCACGTTGTTCAATAATAAAAATTTCCTTGAGCCTCATTGTAACATAGTTTAGAAACATGTAAATGCCACATCTCTTCTCATAAATAAGCTACCATCAATCGAGCTAGTTTATTTCCATTCTGTCTGTAAGCTTATTTCAGTCATTTGATATTAATGAAATGAAGTAAATTTTCTACTACATCTCTACGTTTATGTTTATTTATGTATTTTATTGTGTTCCTTTATAAATATAGATCAGATAACTACACCAACCAAGATTCTAGATGGAATTATTTATTCAATTCACACTTATCCATCGAGCCAAGACTAACATAGCTATAATTAGATCCGGGATCAGTCAAAAGGAACACAAATTGATCACAAAGCTTATATTCCATCTCAATAATGGCTTCTAGATGATCTTCCTGCTTGTTATCAAGTGTTACATAGATTCGAGTAGTGATATGACCAACATCCCCAACTGTATGTGCCTCCTGGTCACTGTAGATCTGAGGTATACCACACTAATACAATTGACAATCCTTCTTGTTATGAACCTTACCTCAAATCCAACACTACAACGGTTCCTTGCCACTACATTTATTCTGTTTCTCTCCAAGATGAGATCCATGTCCCTTCTTAGCTGCAATAAACTTCTTGTAAGGAGCCACATTTTCTTTCTCACCTACATCCTGAGGTCTTTCTCACTTCGGAGGCCATTTTTCTTTAGCCTTCTCATTCCCTTTCAAATAAAATTTAGATTCATACTTATGGTTTGAATCCTCATAACAATTCTTCAATTTACTGATGACTTCCTCCAATGAATACGACTCATCATACTCAATCCTATCCTTGAATGCTAATGGGAGTCCACTGATAAATATTTGAAGGTTCGTCTTCTCATTATTGAGGTAAGGCACATACCTAAATAGATTCAGAGATATAGTCATGTACTCTTCATCTGTCATAGATCCCATATTCAACTCATATAACTCCTTATCCTTTCCATCATAATATTTCTTTGACAAGTACTTGTTTTGGAAGAGTCTCTTGAACTCATGCCAATTCAACTCATCTGTCATGATGCCTCTGAAACACTTCACCTCTACCCAAAAGATATCTACCTTTCCCAGACTGAAAATAAATATCTTGGTTTTCATATTTTCTGTATAATATTTCAATTCAAAGCACTTCTTTTTCCCAAGTAGCCATGCTTATCCATCTTCCAGTTTTTTCAATTCTCCATAAAATGTAAAAGGCTTGGATCCTTGAAATCATATGGAAATTACCCACTCTAACTTCTCCTATGAGGATTATCGTGATGATTACCATGATGTATATCTAACTAGAAATAGAATTGAATTCATAAGCACTTCCTCTCCTCTCAGGTGTGTCCATCCATCTTCCACCTCTGACTGTGTCATCAATGTCCAACATGTATCCTGATCGATACATACTACCATATTGCCCATTATTCCTTTACTCTTGTCCATAATTGATCCATGGTCATCCCTATCTATGAAAATATGATAAAATTTGAAGAATCATTGTATTAAACTCAGCTTGATTTTCCTGAGCTCTGTTAATACTTTTCTACAGCTCAATTATCCCGTCGTTATTTTTCTTTCAAATTCTAATTTATGCCTTCAGACTTCTCAAGGTACTTGTTATTTTAGGAGAGTACTCTTCTCCTTGTTTCTCAGCTAATTAGTAAGGTGAGTCACATGAAATTTAATACCATTCTACTCATCATCCCTGATCTTCTTCTTCCTGTAAACATGCCATGTTATATAGCTAAATATAAACATAATTAAAATCATACCTTAGTGAAGTTTAGGGGAGGCTATCTTGTGTGAAAAAATTAGTCCATATTAGCATGATATACATGTATAAATAACATCATGACAATAACATATCAACCTACCGATATCATGCATGATAACTCAAGCTGTATAACCGACGATATACATGAAAACCATATCCACTACTATGCATGCATGCACAACTATCACATCCCACCCATCCAGTCCAAGAGTTTTAACCTATAAGCTCTAATACCAATCTGTAACCAACTCCCACATCTAATGATTTCTACAAGCTCCCATGGATAAATATGAGGTGAGTGCTACTATGACATGACCCGACCTCCAAGTTAAAGTAATGGAAGTGTGGTTAATAAAACGAAATATTTACTAACATCTCTCAGAGACCACATACCACTTAGAAGGTTGCAAACCACCCTAGGCGGTCAATCGCTAAGTCAAAATAATTTTCCATTGAACTAGCACCCTAATCGCACAAAAAACAAGGAAAGAGTGTAAGTATAGGCCTCCAACCATAGGGATATGATTTCTTGCATGTGTTTATGGCCTAAATTCCCCTCTTCTGTGCTAGCGATCCCGAGATATCAGCCACTTTTCCTATATAGCCTCTATACCATTACCCAAAACTTCTTGTCACTTTCCAAAATCATAATAATCATGATGCAAATCCTAAACATTCAAACTTGAAACCAAAACTTGACCTAGAATGCATATAACGCACTATATATTTCATCAAACATATGTTAAACATGTGAATTACAAGTCATGAATGCATATATGATCTTAAATCTCTGAACTTCATTTGAGAATCACCAAGAAGTTCTAATTCCCTTTCAAGTACCTGCAACAATAGTTTTTATCCAATTCATTCATCAACCATTTAATTACTCATTAAATCATTAACAAGATCTATAGTCAGAGTACATCATAGAACCATGCTTATAACCATCATATAACTAGAATATTAACCATAACAATTCAGCCATAACATACACATATTAACAAGTAAAAATTATCATAGATCACAATAGGAAAATAATTCTTATTAACTTGTGCAAAATCCAACCAAGGCAGGGACTTCCATGTACCACCCAACCATAGATTGAGTTGAACCAAATATTTGTTTCAGCTAGTCACCCATGTCCAATATTCCATGCATGAATGTTGGATCTCATGGGATAAACTGTTTTATGAACCCAACTCACAAAATAGAAGAAAACATATATCAACGACTTAGAAGTCAACCTCTTCGAGGGGGAAACCTCCTTTACATTACATGAATAAAAAATTCTTGGATGATTCAAATGAAAAAAATTCCTTTATTTTTATAGGAGTCAAAGGGGTCATAATATAATCCTAGCCGACATAGCAATAATAATGTAAGGTCACAAAAATAACAATAGTGGGCTTCTATGGGGCACAATAATAACAATATGGGGACTACATGGGCACAAAAATAAAAATAAGGGGGCTACACTAAAAATAATAAGGGGCTACACTAGTATTATGGGGACCTAACATTCCCCTCTCCTCCAAACAAGTGTTGTCCTCAATGCTTGAGTAGTTCTGGATGCTTCTGTAAAAAAATATCATCCTCCCATGTCGAATCTTCAACGGGTAAGTTCTTCCACTTGATGAGATATTTTTAAATTGTTCGATTTAGTAGCTATCTATTTCATGTTTCCATGAATTCTTCAGGTTCTAATATGAATTTTCCTTCCTTGTCAACTTCTGACAATATTGTTTGAACTAGGATCTTGTCACCTATAACTTTATTTAAGCATTAAACATGGAAAATTGAGTGCATTCGAGAAGATGCAGGAAGCCCCAATTTGTATTCCATAGTACCATTGTTTTGAAACACCTTGTAAGGACCATAATACTTTCATGATAATTTATTATCCTTCTTAGCTTGCTTGAGGGACTTTTGATTGCATGGTTGCAGCCGTAAAAATACATAGTCGCCTACATCAAAACTTCTTTCACTGCGATGTTGATATGCCCGTTGTTTCATTCGATTTTGTGCCAAAGTGAGGTTATCCTTTTAGAGTTGGAGAACTTGTTATTGATGTTGGATGTGATCTTCTATTGCTTGAACATTATAATTGTATCTTAAAGATAATATGATGGATGGTCGATGATGTCCATAAAGTTCCATAAATGTGTTCATTTTTGCTGTAGTATGGAAGGAAGTGTTATACCACCATTCAACTAGAGGTAACCACTTAACCTATTGCGTTTTTTTATTAGATACAAAGCAACGAATATATCCTTCCAAAAATTTGTTCACTATCTTAGTTTTCCCATCAGATTTATGATGATATGATGAGATATGAGCTAATTGAGTACCCAAACATAAAAATAATTCCGTCCAAAAATTTCCTGTAAAATTGGGATCTCTGTCGCTTACAATAATCTTTGGGTTTCCATGTAGCTTTTGAATTGTTTCCATAAATGCAACATCAACTGTATTGGCTTTAAATGGATGAGATAATGAACAAAAGTTTGCGTACTTGGTAAGTCTATCAACTACCACCATGATGACAGTATTTCCTTCAGACTTGGGTAAACATGTGATAAAATCCATTGAAATCTCCTCCCAATATTGACTTTGAATGGATAAAAGTTGTAAAAAAACCGAGATTTTAATTGTCTCAACTTTATTTTGTTGGCAAAGAAAACATTTTGCCACAAAATTTTGAATATCATATTTAAGGCCATCCCCTAAAAATCCTTCTTGACCCTATGGTAAGTTTTAAAAAATCCCGAGTGCCCTCCTAAGGGAAAGGTGTGCAGTTCCAAAAGAATCTTTTGTTTGAGTTGGGAATTATGACAAAGATATAAGCGATCTTTGTACCATATTGAATCAATTTTCCAGCGAAATGTTTCATATGTATTAGGATCTTGCTAAAATTTTTGAATGAGTGTCCACACCTCTAATCATTCTTCCTTTCATCCCTGGCTTTGATTATCTGCTTATGTTGGATAATAGAAATAACACAAAATAATTCTTCCACATCCTCATCATTTCTTGAGAGTGCATCTGCAACAACAATTTTCTTCCCTTTCTTGTAGATGATTTCAGAGTAATAACTCAACATATTTGCGACCCATTTTTTATACTCTTCTGAAGATAATCTTTGTTCCAAAAGGTATTTAATACTATCATGATTTTTTTTTACCTTGAAGTGTCTTCCCATTAGGTAGGTCTCGATTGCTTTAGTGCATGTAGTATTGCCAACATTTCCTTCTCATAAATAGGTTTTTGTAAATACGTCCCTTTGATTAGATGAATTTCAAAATTAATGGGTCTTCCTTCTTGCATTAAAACTACACCAATTCCATTTCCTGAGGCATCAAATTCCATAATAAAGGTTTTTGTGAAGTCTGGTGTAGCTAAGACCGATGCTTGGCACATTTCTTTTTTAAGATGTTCAAAGGCCTTAGTTGCTTCTGGAGTCCAATAAAATGCATCTTTCTTCAATAATGATGTTAGAGGTGCTGATATTCTCCCATAATTCTTAAAAAACTTGCGATAATACCCTGTTAACCCCAGAAATACTCGAAGATGCTTTATGGTTGTGGGGATTTTCCATTCCTTAATGGATTCATTTTTTTTTATGGTCTACCTTATCACCCTCTTCAGATACAATATGACCCAAATATTCCACCTCCTGTACTCCAAATAAAAATTTGGAACTTTTTTCATATAATTGTTTCTCCTCCAAAAGATTCAGAACCATGTCAACATGTTGAACATGATCCCTCCAAGACTTCTTGTAGATTAGTATATCATCAAAAAGACTAACAAAATTTTTCTAAGGAAGGGTTTGAAAATGGAATTCATAACACCTTGAAATGTGGAAGGTGCATTAGTAAGGGCAAAAGGCATGACCAAAAATTTATAATGAACCTCATGAGCTCTTAATTTTTTTTTTGAAATGTCTTCAATATTCCTTCTAATTTAATGATATCCAGAACCAAGATCCAACTTGGTGAAGTAAATTTCTCGATGAAATTCATCCAATAATTCACCAATGATGGGGATGGGAAAATTATCTTTAATAGTGAGCTTGTTGATCTCCCTATAATCTAGACACATAGGCCATGATCCATCCTTCTTGTGCACCAATATTATTGGAACAGAGAAAGAAATTTGACTAGATTGAATTATTCCAACCTCCAGCATTTCTGCAACATATGTTCAATCTCACTCTTTTGAGCATAAGGATATTTGTAAGGCTTGATGTTTGGAAGAATAACCTTGGAATAAAATGAACAACATGATGATGATCACAAATAGGTGGGAGCCCTTGGAATGGCGGTCTAATTTTTTTTGGATATCTGGAGAAATAGATGATTTCAATGTTTGAACCTCTACTGAGAATGATTGTGAAATTACGCCTCATTGTTCTTTCTTCAGAAGTTTTTTCATGATATTAGATCTCATTATCTTTCCTGTATTTCATGCGATACCCCGTAATTCAAATTCATTTCCTTACAAAAAAAAAAATCAAAAAACATTATTGAAAAATTAAAAGCTACAATCCCCAAAGATTGTAACCATTGTACTCCTAGTACAACATCAACACCAGCCATTGGAATGGAGAGAATTATACTATTCAATACATATTCCCCCAGGGTTAGCTTGATATTATGGCACTTTCCAGAGAATTTTATAGTTCATCCATTTGCAATAATCTCTTAACACTCTGGTGTTGGGTATAGGAAGAAATTCAATTCCTTGGCTACCTTACAATGAATAAAATTATGGGTACTACCTGAATCAATAAGCACTATTGCATTTTTCTTCCATTTATGTCCTTCTATCTTGAGAGTTTGGGGTGTGATAATTCTTTCCAATGCATTATAGGATATGGTCGGATTCATTTCTTCTTCCTCTAGGGATGGTTCTTGTTGTATATCCTCTTCTTTTGAAGTTTCTTGTTCATATTCTTCTTCCTCTACACAATCCATGTAAAATAATTTCTTTTCAGCACACTTATGACCTTTAGTGTATTTTCTATAAAAAAATATAGAAAAGCCATTTTTCTCCTCTTTTTTTTCCAATTTTTGTGGGGTCAAACTTTTAGGTTGTGGAAGTCTAGGAGTAGCAACACTTCCATCTTTATAGTTGTGAGTGGTAGGCTTCCTTTTCACCATAATTTTTCTTTCACCTTTTCTTGCCAACCCGACTGCCTTCTCTAATGTATCAAGTTCCCAAAGGAAAACCTCATGTTGGATGTTATCCTTTAGAGTACCTATGAAGAAATCAATCCTATGTTCCTATGGAATATTATTTACTCTTATATTCAATTTTTGGAAGTCCTCAATGTGCTCCATCATTGAACCCTTTTGTTTGAGATTTATCAATTGGCTAAAGAAGGTGTTGCTCTTTGTATCCTCATAATGTGATACCATTTCATCCGTAAAAATTGACGAAGTGACCAATGGTTTACGAGAACAAATCCCTTGATACCATACAAACTGATTTTGTTCTAAATATGAAGTTACAATGCATACCTTTTATCTGTTTTGCACATTATGGAGCTTAAAGTATAGCTCCATTTGTAGTATTTGTTATCTTAGATAACCTTTAGATATGTTTGGCGTTAATTTTTCAAATTAGCTAGGGTTTGAATTTTCTGATAATAAAATGGATTTACAAATTGTGATTTGGTCATCTAGTCACTATGTAGAGTCAATTTGAGTTTAAGTGGGGTCCACAATATGGGTTAGAATCCTAGTCATCATTTTTGTCAGCCTCATTTTTTTGTGATTTTCGTTTAGTCACTTTTGTATAAATTTGTAGCAACTCCAGTTAGGGAAAAAGGGGGTTTGTTACAGAAGTTTCGACACTTTCGTAGCGGATCTGTCACTTCCAACACTTGTTAGGATAAAAAATTATGATTTGGTTACTAACGATATATTTTAAAAAAAAGGGTTGTGGGTCAGAGTCACGATGGGTCATGAATATATGTTAGAGTTTACCTTTATCCATTATCCACAAACATTCACACCGTAAATCTCATTTTTACCTCATTTTATTCTCACTTTGAATTTGGTCTTGCTGTCATAGGAAAGTCTATTGGTGTCATAGGAAGGTCTAGTTGTCTTTAGGAGAAATTGTAGGTGGAAAGAAGGAGTTGTCTACATGTTGTATCCATTTCACAAAAAAATCAGTACAAATGAGACTCAAGGGCACGCTATGAACACTCAAACATGAAGTTGTTGGAGGAAGGCCTTTTTTTCATCCAATTCTTTGCCAACTTGGGATGCCTGCGCTTTTTTCCAGAAGTTATAGGGTTTCCATGGGAATATTTCCAAGGATTTTCCCATCAATTTCATAGGAACAGATTGAAAGTTTGGCATGCTAAATTTTGCAATATCCCCTAATACAATTTCCTGTGCTACAAATATTCCCAGATTTGGTGAAATTTGGTTCAAGGTTCAAAAGTTCCAGCTACTCAATTGTGATGATTTTTTCAAAGATGAACAAAAATGGATTGGCATGATTGATGGAATTTCTAGGACTTGCCTCAAAGAGAATTCTTCCAAAATTTTAATGGTCATTTAGAAATACTTCACATGTGAAGGCATGTTCAACATGGTTTATCACATCAAATTGATCTTGCATTTCACAGGTAAACAACCTCTAGAAATTCATTTTTACCTTTATAGGATTTTTGGGAATATGGATGAAAAATTCCAGGCTAAACCTGGTGCTAGAAACACTTCAATAATCCATCACGGCTTCATCAAATTTCTTGTTGTAGAGGAACTTAATAAGTTAAATTGAGATTGGATTACCTTGTTTTTTTGAGTGGTTATGATTTTGATGTTGCCACCCTTTCTAGAAAAACTCCAAAATCTCTGTCAACAACTCCTAGAGAAGAGAAGCAACCAGAAGCAAAACCCGTAGTGAAGATTTCCACAAGAAGTGAGAGAAGGATGACCAGAAAAAAAAGTAAAGGGAATGGAAAATTAACTCATATTCTAGAAGCCACTGAAATTGAAGTAATTCTAGATGTGCAGCCTTTACAAGTGACAAAGGTAGAAACTAAGAAAAAGAGAAAGAGGGCTAAGAAAATTTATTTCACATAAAAGGAATAAGGTTTTATCTTCAAACCAAGGAATCATCTTACAAGATCAATGCAAAAAACTGAAAATATGCCAGAAGTGCCCTTAGGAAAAGAGGAGCCAACAAAGAAAAGAAAAGGAAAAGAGTGTGTGAAAGAAAAAATTCAAATAGAAGTTTTACAAGAACAATTGAAAGAATCTAGACAAGAAGTAATTGATTCTAAACTACTGTTTGAGGATTTGACAGAGGATGTGTCAAATCAGCTACATTTCTATGAAAAAATTGGAGAATAATCCAGAAGAATGGTGAAGAGGACTGTACCTTTACAGAAGATGCTAAAGCATGTGTACAAAAGGAACATTTGGCTACAAGTAGACATGAAAAAATTGTAGAGACAAGTCAAAGCATTGGAAACTCAAATAGAAATGATCAAATTTGAACTGGCAAAAAGAGATCTCAAGCTCATAGCTCAAGTAACATGCACCCATTGTGTATGGTAAATTCCTCATTTTTTGCCTATACTATGATAAACTAATATTTTCAGCAATATAGAAGGTTATATGGGCTATTATAAATGATAGGAAGGTAGAAGAAATAAAAAGAAATAAAAAAATAAGAAAATTCATAGTTTCGTAGCAATTCCCCATAGTTAAGATGAAAATGTGCTACGAAATTGTTGTAGCTTATCATTGAGGAAAATGCAAGTGAAAGTTCTAGCTAAATGAGTTTTAATGGCATGAGTTTAGATAAAACATATAAGTGAAGAACTTAGAACTTGCAAGAAGATCAGAAAGGTAGAAAACATGTGTTTTTTGTAGCTTTCTACAAAAATTTTCTATGAAACTGTCAATCTATTTTTTCTACGCTACAATTCTTAATTTTTCATTAGACAAAAAGGCATATAGATGGGTTACAGGTCATAGGAGTGTCTACATCATTTGTCAAAGAACTCCAATTTTTCAAGAAGACATGTCACCAAGTCAACCAGGTCAACATATCCGCGTGGAAAGAGCACAATCATCAAGTGGAGCACATTCATCACACTCAGCAGTTGGTTAAATTTGATAAGGTTCAAAATAAAAATATTTGTGGGCTCATAAATTGATATAAGAATCCTATATGTATTTAAATTTTTTCAAAATAAAAAATTCCCTACAAAGGTTCAATATGTTTTATAAGTCAATTAGGATTAGGTCTCCTAGCACGATTCAAAGCTGGCCCTAGGTGGCAGTTTTTGTAAATAATGATAAATGGAGATATTTCTCTATATATTTCTAATTTTTTGACTTTGCAAGGGATGATCGATAATGTGAGAAGGATTTTTTTTTGTAAATCTTTATTCAATTAATATAGATTTTCATCATACTTTGTTTTTCAACCTGAGATTCACTTTTGGATTTATGTTATGTTATTATGCTTTATGCTATTATCAATTTTCACGGCTTAATTGATTACCTGGAATTCTATGAATAATTGCTCCAACTTCCTTCAATTTTCCATGTTTAACTGTAAATGTTCACTTTACACTAGTTTAAAGCCAAAAGTTCCTCAACTTCCATAAAAAAATGTTTTTTTGTAATTGAATTTTATTTTAATTGACTCCATGCCCAATGGTGGTGGTTATCACACTCTCTTTCACCTACAAAAATCACGCAAAATTCTAGATTTAGGCATCTGTAATTGATTTTTATTCAAAACATTATAATTTTTTCACTGAGAGATCCCTCTCATGCTAGAAGGGATAAATTTTAGCTAAAAGTGGTTTGAAATAGTTACTCTTGGTTGGAGGTTGACACAAACTTGCTTATCCTATCAAGTCATAACAATATCCATGTTATTAGATCCTTGCCATCAAACTTCCTCATATATATATTTGGAATATGGTGGGTCTTAAATCCAATATTAGAGTCTATGAAATCATGCTTAACATTTCTTTTATTCTTATCATGATTTTCCTTTACTACCTTTTCACCATTACGAATCTTTTCTTTTAGCAAATTTGCTAAAACTTCCTTCAAACCATCCATGTGTTTCTTCAAATCTTCCATGTTACCTTCTATACCATCGATCTTAGCTTCCATTACTTTCATGCCATTCTTCAACCCATCCATAATAGCTTCCATGTCTACTTTTAAACCATATATGTCACCTTTTAGTTCACTTTTGGTTTTTCTATGTGAGAGAAAAATTTGTTGCACCTGGTCTCGTAATTTTGATATATCATGCTGCAATTCCTCCTCTTCATGTGTCATACTAGAGTTTTCTAAGGGCTTAATGGGTGTAGAATTATTTTTTGGAGGAATTTTAGAAATAAATATTGACATCTATGCTTCAATATTCCCTTAGAATCACTTCAAGTTGTTTTTTCAAACAAAAGTTATGCAAATTTGTTTTAAAAAAATATGCACCTTTTTTCTTACTTTTAGGATCTTGATCTTGAAACTGTTGTAACTCTGTAATTATGGATATCCAAAATAAAAAATTTGTTCCTATAGTAGCACTATGAGTCTTCTTTCCAATGCCATAGGTAAGTCATGATATGGATTCTTCAAGGAAAAGTTATGCCCAATCTCCCACAATGACCTAATTATGGACTCGTTTAGTAGAGTGAACTTGTAAGGCATGCCACATGTCATCGTTTCGTCCTTCGGATCTGACATAGATACAAAAGAAACTAAATTCTGTGAAATTTTTTCCACTTTTTATAGAATTCAAATCCAATTACTGAAACAAAATTTATGACGATTTTCCCCTGGTCACATGTTTGCGATGAAATTATGGACCCTGCAAAAACCCTAACTTCCACAAATCATATCTTTGAAGCTATTGCGAAAAAAGATCTGAAATTATCGCACGATGTTCATCTAGATTTCATCTCAAATGGGTTTTTTTGTTTCACTTCTGAAGCTTTGTAGAAACAAATTTATAACGAAAATTCCATGATTTTTATTTGTAGCATCGAAACCCTAGAATCCAAAGCTCTAATACCAAATGTTATGAACCCAACTCACAAAATAGAAGAAAATATGGATCAATGACTTACAAATCAGCCTCTTTGAGGGGGAAACCTTCTTTACATTACATTACATAAATAATTATTGGATGATTCAAATGAAAAAACCTCCTTTATATATAGGATTCCAAGGGTTCATAATATAATCCTAACCGACATAACAATAATAATGTAATGGAACAATAATAACAATAGTGGACTTCTATGGGGCACAATAATAACAATACATGGACTACATGGGCACAAAAATAATAATAAGGGGGCTACACTAACAATTACAAGGGGCTCCACCAGTATTATGAGGACCTATTAAACCAAGACATAATAAACTGGGGACTCCATAGGTTAAACCACCTCCACCCTCAAACTATTGTGATCTCACCTAAAATAGTCCCCAAGATCACAAAATTAAACCAAGATTGGATGCCTCAAAATTTATTCACCGTACCTTGAGGAATTTTCTTGTCTCCACCCTCCTGTCAAGGGCTTCTCGGAGAAAATTGTCTCCACTCCCAACTCTTGGGAATTCTCCTAAGACCACCTCACTTGGCTAAAATTTCTTTCGGAAATCCAAACGTCAACCAAGAATAAATCCCATCACACCATGGCTATCTAGGAAATGGAAAGAAAAGGTTGAAACCATTTTCAAACGAGCAAAAACCCATGCAAATGATATAAATTGAACCAAATAAACCCATTAATGAACCATGTATTCACACCTCAGCTAGGAAATCACTCATGTGACCTATTACTTTCAAAATCTTCTTGCTAAATTTGTTGATCCAACCTTCACCTTGATTTCCTTTTCTCTCCATTGCTTTCATTTTTCCTTCCTTTTCCTGCTTTCTTGATTTCATCTTGTACCTCTCTTTCTCTCAAATAATTCCAAATCCAAACTGACAAAATCTATATAATAGTTCTCTGGTTCCCTTTTATTATTGGTGTCTCCTTTTGTTAATTTTCCTTCATTTCTCCTCTAATTTCCTTAGCATTCATATTTGCGTCTCTTCACCTCCCTTTTCTCCTATTTTCCTTTATTTTCATTAAAAAATTCCAATTATTGTCTCTTTGCCTTTGCCAATTCATTTTCCAATTTCCTTAGCCATAAATAAACCAAAAGTGATGCCCACTATAGTGTTTTCCCAACATTCAGCTTGGAATAGATGTCCTATGACCTTGGTATTATTTTGCCTTTACTATCCTTTATTACTTGAACTTTAACATGGGGATATTAAAATCAGGAAAATATAAATGTAAGTTACATTTCAAGTGTTTCAATTGTGGTAAATTGGTTCATTAGTCTTCTAAGTGTCCATAAAAGAAAATTAATCAACATGAACCTAGGGATAAGTATAGAAAAGTTCAAAAGGGGAAGAAGATTAAAAAGTTTTTTTTTTTTTTTTAATAATCAAGATAGAAATTACTCAAAAGATGAATATATTCAATCCTATTATGAGAATATATCTCAATAAAGTACATTGAGTTCATGCTAATCACTTTAGACACTCTTGAATAATATCATGGAGATTCTAGTGAAGACTTGTCCAAAGTAGACTTTGAAGGAGAACTAGTTAGTGCCTTAGAAGAAATTCAAAGGCTAAGGAAGAAGATTAAAATTGGAAAAGGAAATGCTAGCCAAAGGTAATTCTAAAAGAATGGAACCTCTTCTTATGAAAGTTGAGGAAGAAAAGTAGATTCAATATACTTTGCAAGACCCAATCAAAGAAAAAGAGAAGGCTTGTGAAAAGCTTGAAGAGGACACTGTAACTTTAGAAATGAGTTAGACAAAAATAAAACACAATTGAAACTAAATACAAAATTTATCAATAGTACCAGTAGTTTGAATGGCATTATAATTTTCCAAATACCTCCTCATGTTAATATTGGTTTGGTCTATAAATTAGAATCAATTTCAACAACACTACAAGGAAAGAAACCCATTAATTTTGTTAATGTATTCAAATGTACAACCATAAAAAATGCAGTTCATCAACAGGAAGATAATAAAACAGTAAACAAATAGTTTCAACACCATCAAAGGGATAAAAATATAGTGATTTAAGTCAGCAAAAAAATATATTTTTGTGAAAACAAATAAACGAAATTGGAATCATAAATCGGCTAGCTATAACCACGATATTCAAGCTAGAAAACAACAAAAAATTGTTGAGTATCCAAGAAGACAACAACAAAATATCAACTGTCAAATTTCTCCTAGGTATGAAAAAATAGTTCCTAGCTATTGTTTAACTTGAACAAATTATGGTCGTAATCATGCAAGTTATAGGGTTGAATCTAACATAAAGATAACTCGGAAATTAAAGAGGAAGTCCGTTTTATGAGCTAAATAATAGATTTTCCATATTAAGTAAAGATATAACTAGGAACCAAATTTTTTTTTCTCCATTTTCTAACATGTTGGAGTGTTATAATTATCATAATTATGGGCATAAGGAAATTGATTGAAAAACAAAAAAGTTCAGACAATCCCTTAAGATTAATCAAGCAAAAGAAAAAACTAAGTCTTGGCAGCAAAAGAATAAATAAAAGTGTGGTCTACTATTGTATGAACAAAATAAAGTCAACAATTGATATGTAGATAGTGGTTATTCAAAGCATATGATAGGGTTTAAGAATAAATTTATTTAAATAAAAGAAATCAACAAAGGTATTGTAACTTTTTGAATGATTCCTCGGGTAGAATAATGGGTAAAGGTATTGTTAGTCTAGTAAATGGAAGAGTTAAATAAAATAATTTTTATTTGTTGAATGGTTGAACCATAATTTTCTAAGTGTTCTCATATGTGTGATCATGGATATGATGTTTTGTTTTTTTCTAAGAAAAATATAATTATGTATGTAGATACAAGTGAAGTGGTGGCTAAAGCTTTTAGAACAAACACCAATGTTTATATTCTGAATGAAAATACTAAGAAATTATATTTGAGTAAATTTGATGAAAGATGGTTATGGAATTGAACATGGGGCCATTTAAATTTTAACCAGATGGTAAATCTAGGAAAAATTAATGTTTCCAGAGACCTTCCAAATATTTCCAAGCCCAAAAATATAGTTTGTAAATCATGCAAGATTGGAAAACAAATTAATGTGCCCTTCAAATCTAAAGAAAACTATATCACCAAGTCGTTACAACTAGTTTGTATGGGTTTATGCAATCCTTTATGCAATTCCCCTAATTCTAGTTTGAAATATTGCATTTAAGTCACCTACAATCTAATTAGTAGGGTGATTATTTTGAACATACATTAAGGGATATTTTGGTTCATGACCTTTTGCATATTCATTGAATTCTTATTCAAAATTTTCATCATTTTATTAATGGTTGAGCTATTCCATTGAGCTAATAGTTTTTGGTCATTTATTTTTAAGAGGAGTATACTCATCTAGTTTGACAACAATCATAGTATACCATGTTCCTTGAATTTTTATTATAACTCATGTAACCATTGTTATTATATGAATACCCAAGAAATATTCCTTCATCTGCTTTGGCATCAAAATTACCAATATTCTCATCATTATTCTCGATATATCACTTGCTACCAAATATCTTGAAGTTCTTTACTGAACTGTTGTTGTCTCATACCACAGTTCTAGGAAGTTTTGTCACTATTTGGTACTAAGTGTGCTTTATTCAAAATAAGCATTTTTGTGTGAATAAGTTCAACTCAAAAATTCTGTGGAATACTTTTTCATACATCATCTTTCTTTCCAGCTATTGCACTTATTAGTTGGATCTTTCAGCTACACCATTATGCTATGGAGTTTTAGGAATGGTAAAATCCTTTTTTATACCATTCTCCTTATAGTAGGCATCAAATTCTTTAGACAAACACTCCCCACCATTTTTATACCTTATGCATTTTATCTTATAGTCGGTTTCATTTTCAACTATATAATTAAATATTTTAAACTTTTCAAAAGCTTATAGCTTTTCCCTAAAAAATGCAACCCAAATTATCCTTTTGTAGTCATCAACGATCAACATAAAATACAACTTACTTGTTGGTTTATACATTCTTAAAGGATTTCATAAATCCATACAAACTAGTTGTAAAGACTTGGTGGTAGAATTTTCTTTAGAGTTGAAGTGTACACTAATTCGTTTTCCAATATTGCACAATTTACAAATTGTATTTTTCGGCTTGGAAATATTTGGAAGGTCTCTGAAAACATTATTTTTTCCTGCTTTACCATATGGTTAAAATTTAAATGGCCCCATGTTCAATTCCATAACCATCTCTCATCAAATTTACTCAAACATCATTTCTCATTACTTTCATTCAGAACATAAACATTGTTGTTTGTTCTAATAGATTTAGCCACCACTTGCTTAATTTTATAGTTCTTAGAAAAAAAAAAAAACATCAATCCATGATCACATATCTGTGAACACTTAGAAAATTATGGTTCAACCATTAAAAAAAAAACATTATTTTCTTTACCTCTTCCATTTACTACATTAAAAATACCTTTACCTGATTTCTTTTATTTAAATAAATTTATTCTAAACCATGTCATATACTTTGAATAACCACTATCTACATATGAATTGTTGACCTGATTTTGTGCATACAATAGTAGACCACACTTTTCTTTCTTCTTTTGCTGCCAAACTTATATTTTTCCTTTGCTTGCTTAATCCTAGGGGATTGTCTGAAATTTCTGATTTTCCAGTCAATTTCCTTATGCCCATAATTATGATAATTATAACATTCCAACATGTTAGAAAATGGACAATTTTTTTTTGGTTCCTAGTTATATCTCTCCTTAATATGGAAAATCTATTATTTGGTTGATAAAACATACTTTCTCTTTGATTTTTGATGTGTATTTATGTTAGATTCAACACTACAACTAACATCCTTATGACCATAATTTGTTCAAGTTAAACAATAGCTAGGAGTTGTTTTTTCATATCTAGGATAAATTTGACTGTTGATGTTTTTTTGTTGTCTTCTTCTTAGATAATGAACAATTTTTTGTTGATTTCTAACTTTAAAATTGTTGTTATAGCTTGCTGATTTCTGCTACTAATTTCCTTTATTTGTTTTCACAACCCTGTATCTTTTTTGCTGATTTAAATCACTATCTTTTTATCCTTTTTATGTTTTTGAAACTATTTGTTTACTATTTTATATCTTCTTGTTTTTGAACTGCAATTTTAATGGTCGTACATTTGACTACATCAACAAAATTAATTGGTTTCTTTCATTTTAGTGTTGTTGAAATTGAGTCTCCTTTATAACCCAAATAAATATTGTTATGAGGGGGTATTTGGAAACTTATAATTCCATTAAAACTACTGGTACCATTGATAAATTTCGTATTGATATTCAATTGTGTTTTATTTTTGTCTAACTCACTTCTAAAGTTATAGTGTCCTCTTCAACCTTTTCAGAAGCCTTCTCATTTTCTTTGAGTGGGTCTTGCAAAGTATCTTGAATCTACTTTTCTTCCTCAAATTTCATAAGAAGAGGTGCCATTCTTTTAGAATTACCTTTTTGTAGCATTTCCTTTTCCATTTTATTCTTCTTCCTTAGCCTTTGAATTTCTTCTAAGGCACTAACTAGTTCTCCTTCCAAGTCTACTTTGGACACGTCTTCACTAGACTCTCCATGATATTATTCAAGAGTGTCTAAAGTGATTAGCATGAACTCACTGTATTTTATTGAGATATATCCTCATAATAGGATTGGATATATTCATCTTCTGAGTAATTTCTATCTTGAGTATAAATTTTTTTCTTTTTAATCTTCTTCCCTTTTGAACTTTTCTATACTTATCCCTAGGTTCATGTTCATTATTTTTCGCTTCTGGACACTTAGAAGACTAATGAAAACATTTACCACAATTGAAACACTTGAAAGGTAAGTTACATTTATATTTTCCTAATTTTAATAGCCCCATGTTAAAGTTCATGTAATAAATGATATTAAAGGTAAAATAAGACCACGGTCACAGGACATCTATTCCAAGATGAATGTTGGGAAAACACTATAGTGGGCATCACTTTTGGTTTATTTATGCCTAAGGAAATTGGAAAATGAATTGGCAAAGGCAAAGAGACAATAATTGGATTTTTTTTATGAAAATAAAGGAAAATAAGGGAGAAAAGGGAGGTTAAGAGACACAAATTTACATGCTAAGGAATTTACAGGTGAAATGAAGGAAAATGGAAAAAAAAGGAGACACAAATAATAAAAAGGCACCAAAGAACTAGTATACAGTTTTTGTAAGTTTTGGCTTTGGAATACTTTTAGAGAAAGAGAGGTACAAGATGAAATCAAGAAAGCAAGCAAAGGATGGAAAAATGAAAGCAAGGGAGAGAAAAGGAAAGCAAGGTGAAGGTTTGATCAACAAATTCAGCAATAATATTTTGTAGGTAACATGTTACATGTGTGATTTCCTAGTTGAGGTGTGAATACATGGTTCATGAATGGATTTATTTGGTTCATTTGCTATCATTGGCATGGGTTTTTCCTGGTTTGACAATGGTTTCAATATTTTCTTTCCATTTCCTAGATAGCCATAATGTGATGGGATTTATTATTGGTTGAAGTTTGGATTTCCGCAAGGTTTTTGAATCAGGTGAGATGGTCTTATGAAAATTCCCAAGAGCTGGGAGTGGAGACGATTTTCTCTGGGAAGACCTTGAAAGGAGGGTGGAGACAGGAAATTTCCTCAAGCTATGGTGAATAAATTTTGAGGCATCCAAGCTTGGTTTCATTTTGTGATCTTGGGGACTAATTTAGGTGAGATCATAATAGTTTGAGGCTGGAGGTGGTTTAACCTATGAAGTCCCTAGTTGATTATGTCTCAGTTTGTTAGGTTCCCATAATACTAGTGGAGTCCCTTATTATTGTTAGTGTAGCCCCCTTATTGTTATTGTTGTGCCCATGTAGTCCCCACATTGTTATTATTGTGCCCCATAGAAGCCCACTATTGTTACTATTTTTCCCTTACATTATTATGGTTATGTTGGATAGGATTATATAGAAAGGAGTTTTTGTCATTTAAATCATCCAATAATTGTTTATTTTTGTATTGTAAAGGAGGTTTCCCCCTTGAAGAGGCTGATTTCCAAGTCCCTGATATATATTTTCTTCTATTTTGTGAGTTGAGTTCATATCATTTGCTATCAAAGCTTTGGATTCTAGGGTTTCAATGCTACAAAAACATCATCGTTTAATTTTCACTATAGCTTTGTTTCTATGAAGCTTAAGAAGCGAAACAAAAAACCCATTTGAGGCGAAATCCAGATGAACATCGTGCCAAAATTTCATACCTTTGTTTGCAATAGTTTCATAGATATGATTTGTGGAAGTTAGAGTTTTTGTAGGCTCCATAATTTCATCGCAAACAGTTGATCGAGGGAAAATAGTCATAAATTGTGTTTCATGAGTCAGATTCAAATTCTGTAAAAAGTCGCCAAATGTGCACGGACTGTAGCTTTTTTATTTTCTATTTTAGAGCTGAAGGATGAAAAAGTGACACATGGCATGCCTTACAAGTTCACTCTACTGAAAAAGTCCATAATTAGGTCACTGTGGGAGATTGGGCATAACTTTCCCTTGAAGAATCCATATCAGGTCTTACCTATGGAATTGGAAGGAAGACTCTGAGTGCTACTACAGGACCAAATTTCCAATCTTGGATATCTGTA